>QRFJ01000789.1:653957-858760 GCA_006176705.1 Cocos nucifera | reverse complement strand
GATCGAATTTGAGCGAATAGACATTGACATAGGTGAGCACGGCGAGGGGAAGGTCTTTCCTGAGTTCAGCCACTGCTTCCTTAAGCTTCATGTTAAATAGCTGAGCCACCTCATTGAAGGGAGCTCCACAGCCAAACCGGTCCACCTGAGCTGCTGTGAGGAGGACCCGGTCTAAAAAAAAGGAAAAATAAGTATTTCATCTACAAAAGGACTCTTCTGTGCCCCATATTAGATGTCCATGCTAATTAAAAAATATTTACGTGACATAACATAACATATGGAAAAAGTCAAAGAAGGTAGGCGCCATCTTATTCCATGCGCCAAAGAGTCCTTTACGCATGAAAGACTTCCCACATGCAAGAGAGAGACTCTCTGGCATATGGGATGTAGGTATGTGGCACCCAATCTAAAGCCCAATCAATCTAGGTTAATCCAACTCAAGACCAAATCTTATTTGGCTCAAATCGGATCTTAATTAGCCCAAATCGGAAGCCAATTCGAAATCCAATTCGAATCTAGGTGCTAGGGTTTGCTATATGTGCTAGCATATTCATCTTGCAAACATGGTCTAATCTAATTAGACCCTTAATCAATTCTCTTTGTGTGTGACCCATTGGGTTCCACATCTAACCAGTAATGAGTTAGGATGTGATTTGACCTAATCTGGTTAGAACTCAACCAAACCGATTTAGGTCAAAACTAGCCAACCTAATTTGACTTAATTTAGAACACTTTCTAATTTAATGATCAAATTAAAATTTTAATTTGATCAAACCCACAAGACATGATTGACGTCTAGCAACATATCATGACTACCCAGAAGATGTAAAATTTTGATGGAAAATACCAAAAATATCCTTCAGTGAAAATTATCATTCAACTAGATCCTTCGATCTTCTTGCATCCTGAATATGACTCTGGGTATGAAAATATGTCAATCTCAATATCATATTCATTTTTCTTTCAATCTTATGATAATGATTCTTTTAATGAAATATTAGAAATCATTTCTAATTTTCATCATGCTTTGATCAAAGTCTTTCTGAATCATTATTTGTTTGAAGCAGGTAGGATGCTATTTCCTCTTATCAGGAGTGATCGATTTTTTGTTAACCTACTCACAATCTTCATATATATAATCTACCATATCCAGATCATCCCATACATAACTAAGTCATGAATGAGTATGAACCAAAATATGAATTTATATATATAAGATTCTATAGTAGTTTCAAGTCAAAGGATTACATGCTCAAATTCCACTATGAGAATTATCTATTGACATGTAGATAAGACTCTATTAGATATTCTCAATTTAGATCAATTCAGTAAACTCATTTTCTAATGAACATCCACATTCTTGTATTAATGTTATACACAAGTTATTGTGAGATCAATCACCCTCTTAATCGAGCATACAAAGAATGTGCTAGTCTTATCAGAAAAACATTGATCCCTAACTCAATGTCCCATCAACTAGGAATATTTAAATTAGGGTTTTAAGATTTTAGGTCACACTAGTATGATCTCATCATAATCCTAAAACCATAGCCCTAATTTATAGAGTTCATCATAATCTTAAATAAATAATAAGACACTACATATGATGAAATAAATGCCTTTATTTATTAAAAATGTCATTACATGAGTCTAGAAGACAAAGAATATCCTAAAAATAAATTGGCTTGAGGGCATATTCCTTTCAGTAACATCTCATGCTAATAGTATGGTTGCATCTTTTCAGTGCAACTAAACCACTATAACTAGCCGAGAATAATCAACCCCAGAAAGGATCCACACAACTACAATAATGAAAGACCGCCAGACTGAATATTTTATGAAAAGATTTTAATTTAGGTCTCTTAGGTTTAATTGTTCATTACATCCCATATAAATCTACAATTAACTTGGATCTACTAAAGAGATCCTGACTTGGTCTCACCAAATCAGTCTCATGGTGCAAATCAATTGTAATGAACTCAACCTTAAGCACCACAAATTCAAAATTGGTCTTTAAAATGGCTAGATAAGAGAAGATGGGTCAGAGGATCTCCGCTACTAGTGGCAATGGTCCTAATTAAGTAACCACCATCTAAACACTTGCCTAAGACACCAAATTGATCCACCAATTCGAGATTGAGTTCACTTCAGTTCCCCACTATAGATTGCCAATTTACAACCATTTTAATTTGAGTTCATGATACACCCTACATCAAGGGTAGTAGTTATTCGGTGTGACCACCACACGTATCAATGAGCTTACAACACGATTATCTCATAATTGATTTAATTAAGTCTCTAAAGTGCCTTATGGGTAGGGTCTGGTCTGTCATCATCATAGGATGGGATGACTCAGACTATCCCAATGTCTTTCAATTAGATCTTTAATCTAAAATCTTAGATCCAATCTAAATTTTAGATGTTCAATTAAGGGTTTCATCTTATAATATCCTAGAATAACCTTATGTCAGGATGTACTCGATTAACCCAAATGCAATTAGTTAGGTTTCTGATTTTGAGTTTTCTAATCTAAGGTTTCAGATCTAATCTAAATTCTCAGATGTAAACATAAAATCAATCCTAATTAAGAGCATGATATTTAGATCTAATCTAAATATGCTGATCTAATTGAAAAGGCTGAAATTCAGATCAAATCTAATTTCAGATACATGCATCAAATTAGATCTAATCTAATTTAATTTTAGATCTAATTACTACTTCAGATCACATTTGTCTTAGATATGATCTTGATTTTAGACATATAAGTCCTACAACCTTGCTCTGACACCAACTGAAGGAAAGATCACATGCCCGATCAACTAAATCAAGGTGCAGGGAAAATTCAAAAATTTTTCATCCGACATGCAATCTGATCGAGATCACATCTCGATCTGTGCTAGATCAATCATATGTCTAAGATCAAGGTAATTTAAAACTTTTTAAATATATTTAATCATGATGATCACATCATCATCTTTGTGCAGGTAGAGATACATCGCTATCTGATGGTCGTGGATTTGAAGTTTGCTGTCGAGCCACACACATGTTCGGCCTCTATAAGCATCCACTCATATTTGGACTAAGACACGTTCTTCGACTTCGATCCACCTTCACCATGATGGATCTGCAAGCTCCTAGATCAGCCTTTGATCAAATTTTTGGCAGGATCTGGATCAACCCTTTGATTGCAGCTAGTGGGGACACCACCTTCATCAGAGCAGATCATAGCGGCCACCTTCACCCAAGGAGCTTTAGAAGATTGTGTCCATCATCTTCATCAGCATTTTATTTATATTTAGTTTGATTATTATTTGTCTACTTGATTTAGTCTTATGTATTAGGTTTGATCATCAATTAAGTTGTTTTAGATCATGAGTCATGTGGTAGAATATAATGCATTTAGGTCCTATGAGTTTGAGTCATAAGAGTGTCACCCCGCTTTCTTTTCTTATCATAATTTCACATACACCAGGAAAGGATTAACTTTACGTACGCATCCTAGGGCATGATCTTCGGAGTAAGTTATGTAGTTTGTTGGGCATCCTCCCTCTTTTTATTTCCATCGATCTCTTGGTTGTACATAGAATATTTTGGGAATAAGAAAACTTTAGTGCATCTCTCCCTTCTCCATGCTTTTCCTTCTCCTTCTTCCTCCCTCCTCTCCTTCCCTATCTCTTCTCCCATATCCTCTAATCTCTACCCTAGTATCAATGCCTTTTTCTTGCAGATAAAGAAAACTAGAGCAATCAGATTTCTCCTATGGGCTACGAACCAGATCTAAACATGAGGTGATCTTCTTTGACGTCAAACCCCCATGGCTCCCTATGAATCCTACTAGATCAGTCTCTTCCTTCAGATTGTGCAAAATCTCATGCTAAGTTAGGTTTTTCCTTCGAGAAAGTTCTAACAAATCATTATTAGCTGCACAAGAACCTATATTTTTGCTTAAATTATCTAAGAATCATTAGGAGCAAAGCCCTAATCTAAAAACAAGGTGGTTCCTTAACGACCTTTGATCCAACTAGAATAGAACTTTGATGGTGCGTGCTGAGTTTTCTTCCCTAGTTTAATTTTAATCTTGATAAAATAACTTCTGCATAATTTCTGTACTTGCTGTAGTTTTTATGTTTGTTTAATTTTGATTACTTATGGTGATTCTTCATGCTAATCTAAATATAGGATTGCATGCATCTTAGATCTAGGGCTTATTACTCATCCCATATCAGCTTTAGTGGTATCAGAGCATGGTTAGATTAGGGCTAAAGTTTTTAATTTAAGTAGTTTTTTGCATCAAAATATGCATACTGGTATCCCATGTAGTCCTTAAAGAAACTATGATTCCTGTTTTTAGAGAATTCAAAAAATTTTCAATTTTTTTTGTGTAGGTTCTAGACTTGATTGTTAAGTGAGATTTAAAATTTTATAAAAATCAAAGACCATTTGATCCTCAAAGATATTTTCAAAAATTCTTACACATCTTGACTTCTGCACCTAAAAACTGTTCAGAAATTTGTTTGTGCACCTGTGAATGAAATAAGCTTTCCCATCTAAAGGAGAATCAGAAATTCATAAAATTTGATAATTTGAAAACTAGATTCGATAATGAATATTTTTGCAAGTGGAAATCTAGAAAATAGACGTGGGATTGGTGTCAGATTTATTTGTTAATTAAAGGTTCACACACTAAATTCTATGACCTGTTCTCTTCTGCGCAATCTAAGGAAAAACAGAGTTTCACACCTATTGAAATATCCAAAAACTCCAAGATTTAGTTTTCTAGAATCCTAACTTGAAAAGAAATTTAGTTATACTTTGAAAACTATGAAAACCATCCTCTAAGAATCCTGTAGTAGAACTTCAACCAGAGGATCCTGTGATCCAAAATAGAATTTCTAGAAGTCTTAAATTTTCTACACTTAGGAATAATTTTAGATTTATTTAAACTTCATATTGTTCATAACTTAGTTTCACTTTTTTTTTAACTTAATCTTGTTTTCTAATTTATTAACTTAATTGGTACTATTTTATTTCATTTTGAATCGATGTTTGTATCATATTTGCATCCTTAATTTATCTTAAGGGCACTCCCATCATAAGATAAGGAAAGGATTTCATCACCTTTATTTGGCCCAAAAACCACCAACTTCATGTGCATTGACCCAAGCCTAAACTAAAAATCAATTAGACATTAAAAGAATAGGGTTAAAACAAGTCAAGTTCAGTTGCTACGATGAGTCTTAGTGCAAGTTTGGTCTGCACTTGATTCCGTAGGTTGGTGTCTAAGGCTAAAGGTACACAGCAAACGCCTAAGCAAATTATGGTTACTTAATTAGGACCTCACGAAAATGAGGGAAGCCTCCCACAATTTCACCTCTTACCTGGCTGGTCCAAGGATTCAAATGTTGATCTATTTGTGCTTCGATTGATTCATAGCGATTTAAGCTTTTAGGTCTAGGAAAACCCCTCAAGTCAATTATACTGCATGTCTACTAGGTCCGAAGCTAGATATCACCTAAAAAATCTAGAGTCAACTTATGAAATGGATTTTGATTTTGCTGCAGCCTTTAAGGACATTACTAAGAGGTTAAATGCCATAAGTGGTTCCATCCAAAATTTGAATGCGAGAGTAGGGACCCTAGAAGAAGAAAGGTTGAATGGCTTGGAAGAACATGTTAGGAATGCTCCTCTCCTAGATGACTATCCTAAAGAGTGACATGACCATCCTTATTTTGACAAAGGTCGCAATCAAGCAGTCTGACCCCATCACGATCATAATGATTAGGATGAGTGAATACTTTGGAGTGTCAAGGTCGAAGCCCCAAGCTTTGTGGGTCGTCTAGACCCCAATGAGTACCTTGACTGGGAGGCAGACATGAATCATTATTTTGAATGGTATGACATGTCTAAGGAGAGAAAAATCAAGTTTGCTAAAATGAGACTTTTAGATCAAGCCAAATTGTATTGGCATAATGTGGAGCGATTAGCCATGCATAGGAGATAGGAGCCCATAAGTACCTGGGATGAGATGAAAGATAAACTTCATAAAAAATATCTTCCTATCTCCTATCAGCAGCATATCCTAGATCAATAGCAAAGGTTGACCCAGGATAGTAAGACTATTACTGAGTACATCACCAAGTTCGATGAATACCTTATGCGATATAGTGTTAGTGAAGACCTGTCTGTCACTTTATCACATTTTAAAGCTAGTTTAAGAGATGACATATAGGGAGAATTGTTCATGCATGAGGTCTATAGCTTAGAACAAGCTTATCAATTAGCCCAGGATTATGAGAGATTCCAAAGATTGTCGATCACCTGACAACTTGAGTCGTGTAAACTTGGTATTCTAGGTCCTAGACCTAGCCTTAATCAAACCTCTAGACCTGACTATAATCAGATCCCAACTAATCATTCCCCATCTATTGGTCCTCTACCAAGAAAGGATGATAAAGGCAAAAAAGCCTATGTAGAGAGCCCAAGAGGAAGTAGCTCATGAACCCGATGCTTCAAGTGCAATGGGTTAGGTCACTTCTCTAACCAATGCCCATCTACAGCTTTACACTTGGGAGAACTTGAGGAAGAAAACTCTGAGGATACTATTGAGAAAGAGGTCTATGTTGCAAACCTAAAGCTAGCCAAAACTTTTGAGGATTATGACCCTGCAGAAATCGAGACAAAGAAAAGACTAGGAGTGGTGAGATGTGTGTTGACCCAACCCAAAGAAAATGAAGACTGGCGTAGAACTACCATCTTTCATACTTTTACCAGTCACGATGGCAAGGTATGTAAAGTTATCATCGACAATGGTAGCTATATCAATGCTATCTCCACTGATGTCGTTTCTCGCTTAGGCTCGGTACCTGTAGACCATCCTAACCCTTACAAAGTTGCTTGGATAGATGCATCGTTCATCCCAATTAAGCATCGTTGTTTGGTTCCAATCAAATTCCAATCATACCAAGAGAACACTTGGTGTGATGTGATGCCAATGGAAGTTGGAAATATAATTCTAGGCAGGTCTTGGTTGTTCGACCAGGATGCAACCCTTCATGGTCGAGCCAACTCATGTTCATTTTTGAACAAGGGCAAGAAAATCATGATTCATCCTTCTCCTCCTAGAACTATCCAAAAGAAAGGAACCATAGGTCCCAAAGAAGTCGAGAAAAAAAGAGCCTACACTTAATCAGCACAAAGAAGTTTGAGAAAGAGATGATTGATGGTTCTTTGATTTGGGTTCTAAGTGTCAAGGAATTGACTGATGAGATCCATGGTGAGTTATCTCGGAAGGTAATTTTCCTCCTTGAAGAGTTCAAACAAGTTTTCCCTAAAAATCTTTCAGATCACTTGCCACTCATGAGGAATATCCAACATGCAATAGATCTTGTTCTAGGAGCTACCCTACCCAATCTACCCTCACTACTACAGAAGAAGGCTACGGCAGCGGTTCACAACCACTATTGTATTCTAAAAAAATTATTGCCATAAGCTACGATAGCAGTTATATAACTGCTACCACTGTAGCCATCACCGTAGATCAATGGCAGTGGTTTTCATTTTAAACCTATGAAAGTAGTTATAAAATCACTGCTATATCGTGTATGGCAGTAATTTATTAACCGCTATCAAAGAGACTATGATAGCGATTATGTAACTACTTCCATAGATAAAATATGGCAGTGGTTATGTAACCACTACTATAGATTCTTTGGCAGTGATTTTAGAAATCACTGCTATAGATCCTATGACAGTGGTTTAGGAAATCCCTGCCATAGTTTCGAAAGTGGTTATAAAATTACTATGATAGACCTATTGCATTTGTTGACACGTGATCTATGGCAGCAGTTGACATGCCTATAATAGCAATTTTGCAACCACTGTCATAGATTTTGAATAATAAAAAAATATAAATATTTTAAAAAAATTATTTTTTTACTTGATAAATATAATTAAATATATATAATATAAAAAAATATTATAAACATAATAATATTTTTAAAATAGTCAAATTTTATTACTGAGTAAAATTTATTATAATATTTTTTAAAAAAATACATCAAATGTTAATAAATTCATATCTAAGTCGTCATCACCAGGAGGAGATAGAGCACGAGTTGGAGGAGATAGAGCACGAGTTGGAGGAGATAGAGCACGAGTTGGAGGAGCTAGAGCTTAGATAACAGTGGAGTAGATGCTAGTGGTCTCTGGGCAGCTAATACGAAGGTGGATGGAGTATGCTCCATCTATAACTCAGATGTAGAGCTCCGCATAGACCAAAATGTCTGGTATGTAGTATAATTTTGCTTGAAGAGAGAGAAAATCCTCCATATCATGTACTATAATTTATCAAATATCTACGATGAGCTCAACCTATCCATGTAGACATATTAGAAAGAATAATCATTTAGATTAACCAAAATAATTTTTTACAAAACTTAACATTAATTTTAATGCAATATTTTCTAGATACTACTTATTTTCCCTATGAGATATGTGCTTCGGTAAGCAGCATTACTAATAATGTTGCCTACCAAAGCACATATCTAGTAGGAAAAACAAGTAGTATCTAGAAAATATTGCATTAACAATTAATGTTAAGATTTGTAAAAATTTATTTTGGTCAATCTAAATGACTATTCTTTCTGATATGTCTACATGGATAGGTTAAGCTTGTCGTAGACATCTGACAAATTATAGTATATAACATGGAGGGTTCCCTCCCCCTCCAAACAAAGTTGCAATATATACCAGGCATTTTGGTCTACGTGAGATAGTGTTTCAATATCATCATAACCTACAATGTTAATGAACATTAACTCATATAACATGTTGAACAATAATATTAGTAGAGCATCAATAAATAATAGACTTTAACATTTATACCAGAATGTAAAAGTCATCTTCTAGTGCCATCTACAATATGAACATCACCATCTCTCCTGACAAATATATCTGAGATCTTGATAGCTCCAGATAAATTTTGTTCTAGAGGAGTACTTTGTATGCATGGCCCAATATTATCATCAACCTTGGTATCATCAAATATATGTCTAGGCACCATCCTCACAACAACACCCCACTGAGAATCCAAGAGATTACTAATGTAGAAGACTTGACTAGCTTGGGAGGCAAGTATATACAGTTATTTAGTATGGAGATGGCATTACATATTGATGAGAGTAAAACCGCACTCATCAGTCTTCATCCTTAACTAAGATAAGGTATCCAACCAATTACATTTCATTAATGCAATCCTTCCTTTAGAATAGTAGTCCAAGATGACTATCTTCTCCACCACCCTATAATAGTTCAGATCCTCTGTACGAGGCTGTGAATCTCTCAAGCTAGCATAACATCTAGTGGTGGCACTCAACATCATGTCACTATTTTGTGTCGCCATGTTTATGGACTGATTGTGAATATTAAATCTATAGCTGTTAATGACGAGCTGTTTGTACTCATGTATGGTACGGTTATGATCCATTGAAAAAGCTTGCATTTCAGGGCTCACATCATCGAACGATAATCTCCACACTTAATTAAGAAGATGACATCTAATTAATTAGTAAATATGTTCAAATAAGTTGCACAAGATAAGAATATATAATCGCTTGCATGATCTTTGAACCATTTAGAAAATTTTTTGTTGTGCATTTTTTCTTTCTTCTGCATACTTAGAGCATCATATTTTACTCTTATGATCTTCTTATGTTTGTTGCATGCACAAAAAATAAATTTAGATATAATTGAATATTTTTTATAATTATTATAAAATAAATAAGGTTGAGTGACTCATCTTATATATAGCTTAATGACATCATAGTTGAAGAGCACGTAGCGGTGTGCCATATCTCTTTTCTCAATGCTCAAATCAATGAGGCGGTATGAAGTGAAAAGTCCATCTGACTATGGAATGGATTGAAATACTGACTCAATTGGCTCATACTGATCATCCTGATTTCTCATTGACTGGTTACGACGTGTCTCGAGCTTGTTTAAGTACATAGTATAAAAAGCCATACACTCTTGATCCAAATAACCTTCTGCTATGGATCCCTTTAGGTGATTCATATTTCTTACATAAGATTTTACAGTTTAAATATATTTCTCAGTAAGATACATCCATCGATAGAACATTGCGCCTCCAAGTGCAACTTTTTCTATAAGGTGCATGGTAAGATGCATCATAACCATGAAAAATGATGATGGAAATATATTCTCTATATCACTTAATATAGTCACCACCCTTGCCTTCATTTCTTTCACATCTTGCTTAAGCAATCTCTTCATACAAATATCTCTGTAAAAGTTGCAAAGATGAATAATAGTCATTCTAATATTTTTTAGCAACACATGGCAAATAGCTATTGGGATTAATTTCTGCATCAGCACATGATAATCGTGAGTCTTCAATCTCCCAAGTTTGACATCTTTACGATTCACTTGCTTTGATATGTTGCTTGAGCATCCATCTGAAACCTTTACGTTCTTCAACATATAAAGAAATATAGACCGTTCGAAGACATTCATAACATAGTATGCATGAGAGAGCCTCCACTATTCTTTTCCTACCGGCTCTAGGTGGAGTGATCTTCTAATATCCCATTCTTTCAAATCAAATCGAGAATTCAAGTCATCCTTGGTCTTATCCTTGATGTTCAAGATTGTTGCCAATAAGAGCTCGCATACGTTCTTTTCAATATGCATTACATCTAAGAAGTAGCGCAATAAGTTTATCTTCCAATATGGCAAGTCAAAGAAGATACTCTTTTTCCTCCAATTAAAATATGTGTCATCTTTCTTTGATCGATGCTTCCTCTTCTTACAACCAATCAAATCACTTTTTTCAAATTCAACACTAAGACCATCCAACTCTCTCAACACCTCACTCCCAAATATTCGGCTAGGCATCTTACCTTCTTTAATAGTGCCATCGAAGGAGCGTGCATCCCTTCTGTATGGATGATTTTGATGGATAAAATGTCGATGCCCCATAAAGCTAAAGCTCCTTCGATGTATCAACCTTTTCAATCGGATGTTTTTTCTACAAATTGGGCATACTAGCTCACCTTTTCTACTCCAATCCAATATTAGGGCATAAGCTGAAAAGTCATTTATTGTCCATAGAAGTGCTACATGCATGGAGAATGATTCATTCATCAAAGCATCAAAAGTTGGAACACCTTGAATGCTCCACAACTATTTTAACTCAGTAATAAGAGGTTGCAAAGAGACATCAATGTCATTACCTATCTTATTCGGTCTAGGGATGAGCACTATCATAAAAGCAAAGAATTTTTTCATATACATCCACGATGAAAGGTTGTAAACATGAATAAAAACTGACTATACACTATATATGGTATTCATATGCTTGAATGGATTGAAACTGTCGCACGACAAGCCATTACGTATCTCTTATACGAAGTTGAGATGTATTTCATTAAACTTCTGCTATGTCTCTCCATCGATTGGATGTCTCAATGCATCATCTTTTATTCGTTCCTCTTCATGCCATCTTATATTCTTTGATGTCCTTACCAACATAAACTTTTGTAGTCTCGAAATCAAACACAAGTACCATAACAACTTTTGAGGTACATGGGTCGATGTGCCATCTTTATTTTATTTTTATCTTGGTACACCGCACCTCGTGTATTCATTTTGGTTGATGTCCTCCTTTCAATAGAGCATGCAATCATTAGAATATGCACGTATCTTGGTGTAAGTAAAATCCAACCGTTCAATAATCTTCGATGTCTCATAATTATTTTTCAGAATTTATGCATCATCCAAAAGAATGTCCTTCAAAAGCTCTAATATGTAGTTCATTTCATTATTACTGAATCCATTGGAGCATTTTGCATGATATAACCAGATTAAAACCTTCAGCTTTGCCATCTTTACATACCCGAGATACAATGGAACATTAGCATCCTCTATCAACTTGTGGATCTTCTCCACATCCTCACTATTTGTCATTTCACCAATCATAGGATCAGGCATAGATGTAGATGCACCATCATTATGGCCAATAAATAAAAAAATATTATGAACCATTTATTCCACTTTTTCATCATATTGATCGCCTCCTTGCAGCCTGCCCTCATCATGTTAATCCCAACAAATTTTATAATCGACTTTAAAGCCATAAATAGTAAGATGATCATTTACATCTTAACGAGATAGCCATAGTCCATTCATACACTTCTTACAAGGATATTGGATAAATCCATGATCTCTAAATTTTTTTATAGCAAAATCAAGAAATTTTTGAAGTCCAGCCTCATATTCTGATGAGAGCCTACTAAACTTCATCCATTCCTTATCCATTTTAAAAATGGTGATACTATAATTAAATCATATGTGAAACTTAAATTATATACCAATGCTTTGTAAATAATTTATAAGCCATAATTGACTATAAATAGATATTTTATATACATCTAATTAAATGCATCCTATCACCAACTAATAGATAAAGATAGGTCCTATCCCATTCAAGAATTGCATTAATTCTACAGATTTATTATAGTAATCAAATGATATGCAATAGAGACCAAAAGAAATTTTAGCAGCATTTCTCCTTAGTTCTCCCATGTAGAAAGAATAAAAGAAAAATATTATCCAAAATTTTATTTGAAACTCTTAGTATACTGTTTGATTACTGTAATTATCTATAGAATTATTTATAATATCTAAACTATCCAAATTGGACAATCAATTAATCATGGTACATAATTCTTCTATCCACAGAAAAAATATATAAATATACAAGTGCTAGAGATTATGTATACTAATCAATTAACTGATCTATCATTATGCAATGCAATAAACAAAAGTAACAAGATATAAACAGTAACCCAGAAAATATTATGCAATAAATTCTACAACATGAATTACATTCATAAATAATTAAAAAAATAATAAATTATAATTTTACTTTTTATTAGTCAGGAGCAACAAATTAGTCAAGATAGAATTTACCTTAAATATTAAAAAATTAAAAAAAATAAAGAAAATAAAAGTAAAAAAAAATCTCAGATTTATCATTTAATCATGCATTACAACATACTTTCAGTATCCACTACAACTAAACCAAATTGGTTACGAATGATTGCCCGCTAAACAATCGCTGGCTATCCATGATCGCCTTGTCATTTGGAATGGTTAAAATATTTATAGAAGAAGAAAAAAATAAGAGTTCTCCATATCAATAAAATCATACCAAAAATTAATCATTTTTCACCTAAAATCATCATAGCCTCTTTATAAAAAAAACTAATTTTTTAAAATAAAATATTATAAAAAATAATAAAATAAAAAATAATATATACAATATTTTTATTAACATTAAATTTAATAATTTAATATATAATATTAAGTTATTAATATATTTTAATTTATTAATATAAATAATAAATAGTTTATGAATAATATTAAATTTAATAATTTAAATATAATATTAAATTATAAATATACTTTAATTTATAAATATAATAATAAATAATTTATAAATAATATAATAAATTTAATATTATATTCATTAAGCATAAAAAATTACTAAATCAATAAATTTAATATATTAAGCATCAAAAAATATAAATTAATAAATAAATTAATAAATTAATTAATAAAAATAGTGGGGTTAATCTATACTGGCGGAGGTGGCCGATGGCGGGGCGGGGCGTAGGGCTGGGGCCGAGGGAGGCAGGGCCAAAGGGGGCCACCAGCAAGGTGGGCTGGTGGCGAGCTAGGCTAGCGGAGGGTCGAGATTGAGGGAGGTAGGGCCCACGGTGGTGCAAGAGGGAAGGGGGCACTAGGGCTCTGGGAGGGGGTGATGGCAAAGGGAGGGAGCTGGCATGAGGCTGAGGGAGGGAGAGAGCCAAGGGAGCTGAGGGAGGGGCCGAGGGAGCTAAAGCCAGCAGTGGGGCTGAGGAAGGGGGCGGTGGCAGGCGGGCTGACATGGGGTGGTAGCTAGGGACAAGGTGAGAAGAGAGAAAGAGAGATAGAGGGAGGCAGGCAGGGAGGCGACTGATGATGGGGTAGGCCGATGGAGGGATGGGTCGGTGGCGGCGAGGGTAGCTAGGGCTCGGGTAGAGAGGGAGAGAGAGAGTGAAAGTTTATGCTGGAAAGATAAAAGGTTCAGCATGGATCGAAAATTTATGTCGAATCTATGGCAATGATTTTCAAAATCACTATCATAGGTCAAAACTATAGCAGCAGTTAACAATCGCTACAATAGGCCTATAGCAATAATTTTTGCTAACCACTGCTATAGATTTAAATATGAAATTTTCATATTTTTTTCTAAATATAATATAATTTTAGAATTTAAAGTCTATTTTTATCATTCATTATGTAAGTAATTATCGTCAAAGTATCAAAAAAAAACCACCTCGATCTGATAGCCCTAGCTATGTCAATCGATAAAATTTGATTTTGATGGCTATGAACGACCGCATAATGATCAGATAGATAAAGACCATCGATTGATTCAAAAACTTATAATGATGATCTTGGTGCCATTTGTATCATACTATTAAAGTTTTACTTCAATTGGATATCATTATCATGATCGATTTAGTATAGAATAATTTTGATCGTTAAATAAGAAACAAGTAATCAAAGGATTAGATGGCATCCAATTATAAGATAAGTTTTTAGATAAATGATCTTGGCTACTACTTTAATCATTTTTATAATGGTGATTGCAAAATTTAAACTACAGATCTAAAAACTATCCAAAACTATACGTCGCTCGATACTAATTCTTAAACTCCTTTAGTAGTTATACTTGTGCTTTTACAAGATTTGCTTAATATGAATAATTCATAGAGAAATAATTTATATTTTATGATCACCAACATAAAACTGATTAAAGTAGTAGTCAATATTATTTATCTAAAAAATTATCTCATAATCAAACGTCATCTGATCCTTTGATCACTTGTTTCTCATTTAAGGGTCGACATCATCCTATACTAAATCAATCATGATAACGATATTCAATTGAAATAAAATTTTGATAGTATGATAAAAATGGCATCGAGATCATTATTGTAGATTTTTAGATCCATCGATGGTCTTCATCTATCAGATCATCATACCATCATTTGTGATCGTTGAAATCAAATTTTATTAATCGATGAAGCTAGGGCCATCAGATAGAGGCAACTTTTTATGATGATACTCTAATAATAATTATTAAGATAATGAATAATAAAGATGTGCATTAAATTTTAGAATTATGTAATATTTTAAAAAAAAATATAGCAGCGGTTACAACAAATCGCTGCAATAAACGAAACTATGACAGCGGTTACATAAAACTACTATCATAGATCAAACCTATAGTAGTAGTTATATCTAACAGTTATCATAGATTTCTGTCTATTATAGTGGTTATCGTTAATTACAACCATAGGTCCGACATGTATAGCAGTGGTTAATTAACTGCTGTCATAGGTCGACCTATGGCAGCGATTTTGTATAACCGCTGCTATAAGTCGACATATAGTAGTGGTTGAAAATAACTGCTACCATAGGTTAGACCTATAGTAGCGGTTCTATATAATCATTGTTGTAGATCCTATGGCAGTGATTTTTAAAATCACTGCCATAGTATGCGCTATCGTAGTTCCATTCTGTAGTAGTGTCCACTATTGCCTTAATCCCATCAAGCATGCTGAGCTAAAATGTCAAATAGAAAAACTTCTTAGGAAGGGATTTATTAGAGAAAGTCTAAGTTCTTGTGCGATACCCACCCTCTTGACTTCTAAAAAGGATAAAACTTGGAGAATGTATGTAGATAGCCAGGCAATTAACAAAATAATGATAAAGTATCGATTTTTGATTCCCTGGCTTGATGATATGTTGGACATGATTGTTGGATCTAACGTGTATTCTAAAATTGATCTAAAAAGTGGATGTCACCAAGTGCGAATTAGGCTCGAAGATGAGTGAAAAATGGCTTTCAAAACTAAAAATGGTCTATACGAATGGTTGGTCATGCTGTTTGGCTTATCTAATGCACCTAACATGTTTGTGAGACTCATGACTTAAGTGCTACAACCATTTATGGACATATTTATAGTCGTGTACTTTGATGATATTCTATTTTATAGTAAGACTAAGGAAGACCATTTAGAACATCTTCATCAAGTATTTCAAACTCTTAAAGCCAAAAATCTATTTGCAAATTTTAAGAAATGTGACTTTATGACCACACGTGTTATTTTCTTAGATTTCATTATGACCCCCGATGGTATGTCCATGGACCTCGTGCAATTAAAGAATGGCCTATACCCCAAAATGTTCATGATGTTAGGAGTTTTCTTGGTTTAGCAACATTTTATCGAAGATTTATTAAGAGGTTTAGTACAATTGTGGCTCCCATTATAGATTGTATAAAAAAAAAAGCCTTTGAATGGACTAAAATCACTAAATGAGCTTTTCAAGAAATCAAGAATCGAATGACACAAGCTCCTTGTACTGCATCTGTTCGATTTTTCTAAGGTCTTTAAGATAGCTTGTGATGCATCAGGAGTTAGAATTGGTGGGGTTTTGAGTCAGAAAGGACATCCTATGGCTTACTTTAGCAAAAAGCTAAATGAATCCAGGTGCAGGTATTCCACCTATGATAAGAAATTCTATGCTGTGGTACAAGACCTTAGACATTGAAGACACTATTTTCTACTATAGGAATTTGTCTTGTACTCAGATCATGAAGCCCTTAGGTTCCTCGAATCTCAAAGAAAATTAAATCGTAGGCATGGAAAGTGGGTTGAATTTTTACAAGCCTACACCTTCGTGATAAAGCATAAGGTTGGGACAGAAAACAGAGCTACTAATGCACTCTCTTGTAGAGTGGCCCTCTTATTGATAGTTAGTATTGAAGTAGTAGGCTTTGAAAAGCTTAAAGCAGGTTATGAAGATTGCCCTGATTTTGATGCTGCAATTGCCTCGCTTGGGAAAGGACCATCTAGGGAGTATAGTGAGTACACTTTTCATGATGACTACTTTTTTAAAAATAATAAGTTGTGTATCCTATGTACTTCTATTTGAGATTTCTTAGTGTGGGAAATACACGTGGAAGGTTTGTCTGGGTATTTTAGTAGAAATAAGATCATTAAGGTCATAGAGAATCAATTTTTCTGGCCGAGTCTGAAGCGTGATGTTGCCTATATCATTGCCCAATACAAGACTTGCGCCGTAGGAAAGCAACATAAACAAAACACTAGCCTTTACACCCTACTACCTATTCCTGACTATCTTTGGCAAGACGTGAGCATGGACTTTGTCTAGGGTTTGCCATGTACAGCTAGGAAGAATGATTCGATATGTATGGTAGTAAATCGATTTTCTAAGATGGCATATTTCTTACCGTGCCGCAAAATGTCAGATGCCTCTAGAGTTGTCTGGTTATTTCTAGATGAGATTGTGAGGTTACACGGTTTGCCTAAAACCATTATCTTGGATAGGGATGTGAAATTTGTAAGTTATTTCTAAAAAACTTTGTGGCACATGTTGGGAACCAAATTAAATTTTTCTACTGTGTATCACCCCCAAATTGATGGTCAAATTGAAGTTGCAAACAGGAGTTTAGGAAATCTATTAAGGTGTTTAGTTGGAGAGCATATTGGGAACTGGGATTTACTTTTACCCTGAGTTAAGTTGGCATACAATAGTTCAGTAAATAGATCCATACACATGAGTCCATTCGAGGTTGTGCATGGCTACCATCCCCAAAAACCTATAGACTTAATCCCATTACCTGCTCATGCTAGAGTGTCTGAGTCTGTATCTTTTTTTGCTGAGCATATTAGAAGTCTGCATAAATAGACCAGTGAAAAAATTAACGTAAATAATTAAAATTATAAATGGCTAGCAGATTCACACAGACGAGTTAAGAAATTTACTGAGGATGATTATGTCATGATTAGGATTAGACCAGAATGGTTTCCCCCAGGGACTGTTAGGAAGTTACATGCTTATGGAGTAGGCCCCTAAAAAAGTTTTAAAAGAAGTTGGATCAAATGCATATGTTATTGACCTACCTGCTGATTATGATTTTGGCTCTACTTTTAATGTTTCTGATTTGGTAGCATACAAAGAACCAATAATGATACCCAGTGATCCTTTTGAGCCTATACCTTCTTTTGAGAGCGAACCCCCACTTGAGTGTCCTCAAGCCAAAGTAAATAAAAAGCACGATATGATCGAGCATATTCTGGATGAACAGACTATGTCCACCAGGAGATGAGACTACTGTCGCTACTTGGTTCGATGGCGAGGAAGACTCGAGTCAGAAGATTCATGGATCACTCAGGAGGAGTTATAGAGGATCGATCCAGAGCTACTCGAGTATCACCAAGGTCGAGCAGACCCAGACTCGATAGGGTTAAGTTCTTCTTCATCCAGGGGAATTGTTGAGGACACCATCTTCATCAAAGTAGATCATAGCCATCACCTTCATCTGGAAAGCACTAGCAGATTTTGGCCGCCATCTTCATCCAAGGAGCTTCAGCAGATTGTGTCCATCACCTTCATCAGCACCTTATTTATATTTAGTTTAATTATTATTTGTCTACTTGGTTTAGTTTTATGTATTGGGTTTGATCATCGATTGAGTTATTTTGGGTCATGAGTCATGTAGTAGAATATAATATATTTAGATCCTATGAGTTTGAGTCATAAGAGTGTCACCCCCTTTCTTTTTTTATCAGAATTTCATATACACTAGAAAAGAATTTACTTCACATACGCATCCTGGGGCATGATCTTTGGAGTAAGTTATGTAGTTTGTTGGGCATCCTCCCTCTTTTTATTTCCATCGATCTCTTGGTTGTACGTAGGATATTTTGAGAATAAAAAACTTTTGTGCGCCTCTCCCTTCTCCACGCTTTTCCTTCTCCTTCTTCCTCCCCCCTCTCATTTACTATCTCTTCTCTCATATCCTCTAATCCCTATCCTAGTATCAATGCTTTTTCCTTGCAAATAAAGAAAATCAGAGCAATCAGATTTCTCCTACAGGCTACGAACCAGATCTAAAGATGAGGTGATCTTCTTCGACGTCGAACCCCCACAGCTCCCTACAAATCCTACTGGATCGGTCTCTTCCTTTAGATTGTGCAAAATCCCATGCTAGGTGAGGTTTTTCCTTTAAAAAAGTTCTAACAAATCATTATTGGCTGCACAAGAATCTATATATTTTTTTGAACTATCTAGAAATCATTAGGAGCAAAGCCCTAATCTAAAAATGAGGAGGTTCCTTAATGACCTTCAATCCAACTAGAATAGAATTTTGATGGTGCGTGTTGAGTTTTCTTTCCTGGTTTAATTTTAATCTTGGTAAAATAACTTCAGCATAATTTTTGCACTTGCTTTAGTTTCTGTGTTTATTTAATTTTGATTGCTTATGGTGATTCTTCACGCTAATCTAAATATAGGATTGCATGCATCTTAGATCTAGGGTTTATTACTCATCCCGCATCAGCAGCCTTCTTCCTTCATGCAAATCTACCAACACTCGACTCTTCGAGCACACCAGATGGACTAGCCTAACTCCTTTGGATGCAGGAGAGGAGAAGAGAGTAGAGAGGAGAGGAAGGAGGCAGGGAGAGGAGGGGAGAGCTTTTAGAACCTTTCTAAAAATGAAGTAACTCCAAGCCATTTGGCAAGGGACCCTATTTATAGGTTTTCGAAAACTAGGAGTCCCAAGGCTTTAAGTCTTTGATTAAGTCAAAAGACTTAAAGTAGAAGGACTCTACTTGGGGTGCCCCCTCCGTCTGTCTACTTTTCTTCATAAGAAAACTTATGAGAAACAACTTGGGGTGTATGCTATCTTTGATTGGATAAAGATTGGAAACGCCCCATTAATCCTCCCTCATTTCAAATTTGAACTCTTTAAATTTGAACTGAAATTCAAATAGGGCACTAGCCCTTATCCTCATCCACAAGGGGATAAGTCCCATTTAAATTTAAATATGAACTCAAATTCAAATGGGGTGAAGCCCCTAACCTCTCTCCCTTATCCATAAGGGGTGCACGCCCCCTAGTTTTTGCACATAAAGGACACGAAGAAAGGAGGGGGGTGTCCCACACTTGGCACCCCTCATCCTTATCCTATTCAGGTGGACCAAGGTGCACCAATTCTTGGTGCCCTTGCAAGCTAAATCAAGTTTGGTCAAGCTCCATCCAATAGAAAACCTAAATCAAGAGAAATTGGGTTTAGCCATATGCTAGCATGGTTTTCTTAAACCTAATAAGATTAAATTCTAACCCAATTAGAATACATGAGCCCAATTGAAACATCTTATAAAAACATTATTTGTGTGACTCGATTGGTTCAATTCTATTTGGTAATGGGACATATTGAGATTTCCATCATCAATATCATTGAAACTTTTTTTGATGAATTGGAACTTTTTTCAATTTAGCCAATTTATAATTATCGATCATCGAGATAATTTTAATTGATCCCATAATTTATCAATGACATCTAGCAGTATGTAGTAGCAATCCATCAGAATTGAATGATTAAACTAGGTGCAGTTACCGTGTAATTTAGTTCTTCTATTGTGAGTTTCGATCAGATAGAGGTTATGAATAACTCATCAAATCTCATTCTTGTCAAATGTTAGATTCAAGTGACTCGAGTCCACTTGTGAAACCTTATGAAAATGCCTTTCCATCATTCATACTGCCATGGCAATGGACTTCAGAACTTAATTTCATAATCTACATAGAACTACTCCTCATCTATCTGGGTTGATAGATCCTGTCTTGGTACACACCTTATTTCTATAATAAACCTACTACAGCCAACATACACCTCAAGATTTCGTATGGTTATAAGATCAAAATATGGTATAGTCAAACTACAGTAATCTTACTATGAATAGCTGAAGCACTGCATGTCAAAAAACTAGTCACATTATCGTAGCATCGAGTTAGTTTACTGACGAGAAGATAGACATCGTAGTGACTATTCGTATTTGATCAAGCTCAATACCCTTGTTCTTAATAAGCACTTGCACTCTCACTCCGATGTCTCCACACCATAGATTCAAGCTCATTTATCCTAAAGTAGTGATTGTGCACCAATCTCTCTAGATCAAACACTATCCCCATGATGATCCTATGATCAAAAGTAATTTATAAATTAATTATTAATGATACTGATCTCAAATTCTTAACTCTTGAGAATATATGTCATTATTCCTATTAACTTAATGGATGATTCATAGATACTTAAAAACATAAATATGAATGAAAATAAATTTAATTTTATTAATTTATAAGTCAATATTACAAAATATGTCCTAAGAAAGTTTACAAGTGTCAACCAATCTAGATTTTAGGGTATATATCTAACACTTTATTCTTTTATGGTCTTGCAGCCATGAAACCATCATCATGGTCCATCGAGCAGGTAGTAAAGAAGAAGATGGCCTCTTCCAGTGGAGAGTCCTCATCCAAAGGAGCAAGTGGTGCTCGATCGAAACTCCCTACTCCTACTACTTCAACTATCTTGGAACCATTGCGGACTCCTCTACCAAGTTGGGCTCTACCTCCTCCAGTAGGGCTTAGGGTGAACCCTCCTCACCCTAGGGATGATAGGGGTTGCCCCTTCTCCCCTGTTGATTCCTGCTAAGGTTCAGGATCACTACATCAAAGAGTATAAAGCTTTGATGGTTTTCGAGGAGGAGATCGTTGAGGCCTCTATTGCTACCTTCATCCAGGGCTTTGAAGACTATAAAGCTTGCCTGAAGCATATGGTCATGAAGCTGGATCTTAGGCACCTTCACCCCGACAATAGCAACAAGGAGGTTAGGGAATTCTCTTCGGATGAAGACTTGGTCATCATCTTTTGTATCTATTTTTCGGTGCCACCTTTATGATACCTTTCTATGAATAAGAAATTTTAGTTAAATATATTTGCATTTACTTTCCATTTGAAGCTTTTGTTGGTGTTTGTTTGCTCACTTAGGATGCGATCAGTTTTCTTTTATCTGATACTTGTTTTGAAGTCATCCTATGAGTAAATTCTCAAATTTTGCTAAGTCAAATGTCTTCAAACATCATCTGATTTTGTAAGCATGTCTTCATATCATTTCTGAAGCCTTAGAGATCTTTTGGAGCCACTTTTCTCAATCAGGGTTTGACGTTGAAGTCATATGTTGGTCGAGGTAGATTTTCAAGGTAAACTTTTGAGGTCTTTTCAGAATTGATTCATTGGTAGCAATTTTACAAAGTTGATTATGTTGGCTGGTATTTGACCTCGACGTTTATCATCGAATTATTTTCATGACATTCACTCATGGAGTCTCAACTTGGGTCAGGATAATTTCTTGTGCTTGACATAATACCGAACAATATTTCAAAGGTCACATTTGGAGCTAAGATATCTATGATGGATCGGTCCACTGATTCAGTTGTCAGGGTTCAGTTTGGTGTCTGAATATATTATGATCATCATTGTCATTAGTGCCTTGCTGAACATATTCTCAGAGATCTCGATTGGAGTTGAGGTATCTCTAGAAGATCAGTTCGTTGATCCAGTCGTTGGGGTTCAAACTGATATCTAAATATTTTATGATCATTGTTTTTATTGGTACCTCCACTCACTCATCTATGGATTAGGAGCACTAGGTGAACATGTGAGGTTCTCGAAGGATTAGCCTCTATTGTCATCATTCTCAACCTTTACTCAACTCGTCTATGGATGAGGAGCGTCAAGTGGTCGTATGGGATCTCTAGAGTATTAGCCTCATCATCATCATCCTCAATCTTTGCTCATCTCGTCTGTAGGTGAGAAACGCTAAGTGGCCGTATGGGATCTCTAGAGGTTTAGCCCCTTCATCATTGTCCTCGGCTTCTGCTCAACTTATCTATGGGAAAGAAACACCAAGTTTAGGTTGAGGTATTTTCTTGTGGTCTGCCTTAGTCGAGCACATATTTGGAGGTCCTAGTCGAAGCTAGAATGTCTCCAAGAGGCTGGTCCATCGATCAAGTTGAGAAGGTCTAGGTTGGAGCCTAGGTGTCTCCATGCAGTAGATGTGTCTTTGGGGAGGTCGATCCGATTTTGACATCAATCAATTTTTGGCTTTGGAATGTCTTGTTTCTGCATCTTAGGGGATCTTGCTCATATAATAGACTGGCTTTTGGGTTCCTACATCTTCGCAGATTACGTTAGGTGAAATAGCTAAGTACATTAACAATCAATCACCTTCCTCTAGCTTAGAGAGAAGTGAAGGGGCTTTGAGGTAGTGTTTGAGATATTTGAAAGTAGTTTGATATTCCTCTGACCACTCGAAGGTTTTCATTTGCCTCAATGCCTTCAAGAAGGGAAGGTATTTCTTAGCCAACCTAGAGATAAATTGGTTGAGGGCCGCAACTCGACTTGACAAGTTTTGAATATCCTGCTTTGGGTTGGATGCTTCATATCATGAGGAGTGCTCAGATCTTCTCTGGATTAGCTTCTATTACTCACTAAGTTACTAGAAAGTTGAGGATCTTTTCTGACGTGACTTTGAAGATGCACTTATTCGAGTTCAACTTCATTTGATAATGTCACAACTCACCAAAGGCCTCTTCAAAGTTGGCAATATGTTGATTCACTTTCTTGCTTTTGTAGAGCATATCATCAACATAGACTTTCATGCTGCGGTCAATCTAATGTTTGAATATTTTATTGACAAGATATTGATATGTTGCATATGCATTCTTTAAATTGAAAGGCATCATTTTATAATAATATAAATCTTTATCAATTATGAGTGCGGTCTTCTCTTTATCCTTGAGTGCCATCTGAATTTGATTGTATCCTGAGAAGGCATCCATGAAGTTCAATAGTTGGTATCCTGAGGTGCCATCAATGAGTTGGTCGATCCTCGAGAGTAGAAAGCTATCCTTTGGGTAGGCTTTACTGAGATTTATGTAGTCGATGTAGATCTTTCACTTGCTATTGGCTTTCTTGACCATGATGATATTAGAGATCCACTTTGGATACCGTGCTTTCCAAATAAATCATGCCATCATCAGCTTGTTAATTTTTTCATCGATAGCCCACTGTCGCTCCGAGGCAAAGCTCCTTTTCTTTTATCGCATTAGTTAACAATCTAGATTTGCATTCAATTTATGAACAATAATATTAGAAGGAATACCTAGTATATCTGATGCTGATCAAGTAAGGATATCCTTATTGTCTCATAGAAAGGTCATTAGTCAATCTCTATGGTTGAGTGTCAGATTTGAATCGATCCAAATTATCCGAGTTGGATCATTTTCGAAGGAATGGTGATGAGCACTTTGGCTGGCTCTCCTCAGGACTCTTCTGAGTCTTATCTATGTCTTCAATTGGTAGGGCCTCCATCAGCTTCTTCCCCTTAATGATTAAAAGGAAGTATTATTGAGCTAGCTTCTGATCACCATGAACCTTATCGACTTCATTCCGAGTTAGAGATCAGACTAGTAGATAATAGGTGGAGATAATTGCTTGAAAGGCATTGAGTTCCAATTGTCCGAGGATTGTATTGTAGGCAAAAGGCACTCGGACGATGAGCAAGGTTAGCTGCATAGTCTTTTGGTAAGGTTCTATTCCAATAGTTACTGGTAGAGTGATCTCTCCTTTAATTGCTGCGAAATCTCCTAAGAATCCGACTATGAGAGTGCCTACTTGCCTTAGCTAACCAAGCAGTAGTTTCATACGTTGGAATGCATCATAAAATAAGATATCAGCTGAGCTTCCATTATCGATAAGGATTTATTTTTTATCATAATTTGCTATCATCATAAAGATGATGATAGCATTATTATGAAGAGTTTGAACTCCTTGTATATCATCATCAGAAAAAAGATTATGCTATCGATCCTCTATCGCTTGAAACCTTCAGCACAATCTTTTGCCCCATTGCTGCCTCTGAGGTCCAAGATCATGTTGATCACAGCAACTATTAGTCAATTATTGTTATTTTTCTCATTAGGCTGGTGCCTTAGTGGCTCCTTAGGTGCTCGGTTCTATTGCTCCTGAATGTATTTACCAAGGTAGCTTTGTTATATGAGATCTTTGATCTCATCCTTCAATTGGATGTACTTTTCAATATTGTGACCATGGTCATGATGAAAGCAGCAATGCTTCCACTTGTCCCTCCACATTGTTGAAGACTTCATTAGCGAAGGTTGGCGGAGGTAGCTTTGTCCCTTGATTTTCATAAGAATTTGTGATCGAGGGGCAGTTAGTGGAGCATAGTTGTTATAATGCCAAGATGGACTCCTCAGTCAGGGGGCCTTCAAAGGTCGGGAGGATTCTCTTTTTGCCTAGCTCTGGCCTGCATCCTCCCGTGCATGATTCTTATTGTTGGAAACCCAACCTTCTTCTTATCGATGTGTGGTTCGACCTTCTTCGGCTTGCATGTACTTGCAGGCTTGGATCAAAAGATTAGCGTAGTCCCTCGAATAGGTTTTGTCAAGAGAATAAATGAGGTGTTCATTGTGGAGGCCTTGCTTGAAAGATGACATAGTGATAGCTTCATCTAGATTTTGCACTTCTAATATGGCTACATTAAAACATGCCATGTACTTGCATAGGAATTTAGCCTCCCCTTAGTGGATGGAGAAAAGGCTATCTGAGTTGCTTGATTGGACTTGGTTGTTCTCCAAGTGAGCAATGAACTGGCATCCGAATTGTTCAAAAGAATAGATTGATCCCAACTAGAGGCTGGAGTACTAGGCTCTCACTGCCTTCTTCAAAGTTGTGGAGAAGGCAAGGTAAAGGAGGGCATATGAGGTGTCCAGAAGCATCATGAGGATCTTGTAGCCCTCCAGATGATTGAGCGGATCGATAGAGCCATTGTACGACTTTATCGACAACATCTTGAACTAACTCAGGATTGGTTCCTAGAGGATGAAGTGTGATAGGGGTGGCTCTGAGGTGAAGCTGAGGACATCATTGTTGCCTCTCCGACTGTCTATATGAATCTCACCCAGATGGTGCTCAATCTCGCAGACCTTCCGCTCAAGATTATACTCTCGATGAGATTTTCTGGGATGCGAAGAGTAGCCTAAAGTAGAGTCATTGCTAGAGGAGGTGGAGGAATGTCAGTGTTGTCTGTCGCGGTAAGATCCATGGTGAGATGGCAATCATAGTTCGTTGAAGAAGGTTGGCATGCCCCTTGAGGGGGGCTCTCTATAACCAGAGATGGGTCCTAGCAGCTATGTGCCTCGCAAGACAACCCAAGAGTGGGGGGGATGAATTGAATTTTTCAAAACTTAAAACAAGTTAGGTGCTATTTTCAAAAATAAGTGATGTGATGGTGTATGCTTTAGTTCTAAGTATGCAGAAATGCAAAAATATAAATACAATGGAATGAAGTAAACAAGGCAATCATAAATACTAGAAAATTTATAGTGGTTCGATGCTCCTTGCACCTACGTCCACTCTCCAAGGCCCACTTGAGAATTTCACTATAATCTCTCCAAGATTACAATCGGATAGTTTTTCAAGGCTCACTATCCAAAATCTAGTTGGTTTTTACACTGGCTCACCAACCATAACCAACCCCCAAGCCAATCCTTGGCTTATAATCCAATTTTTAGGCTTGGATAAGCCTTCCCCTTAGCTTCAAAATCCTATTGAATCTAAGTTACAAGAAAAAGAAAAGTTGAAGAACAAAAATGAACAAAAAGCTCCTTTAATGAGCAAATAAGTCGATGAAGCTTTTTGGAATTTTCTTAGAGGGAGGATTTTGAACTATTTAATCTTGTCTTTTTGTAGAATGGAATCACTTGATTTGATGTTTCTTGGAGTTGGAAGTGGAATGCTCTCTTTTCAGGGCTCTTATGACTCTTTCTCTTGATTTTTTGATTTCTTTCAATGATCTTATGTTCATGTCATTTTCTTCAGGTATTTTACAAGTGATTTTCCATGTTTGGAAGGTTAGAGAATCCTATTTGACTGTTGGAGAAGCAAAAATGATCATTTGAACTCAATCTACATAGTTCTGGATAGTCTACAGAAATTAGCCATTGGAGCTCGAGTTGAACCTTGAGTCGACTCGAGCATCAGCTCGAGGCCATTTGCTCCGCTCTTTCCTTAGCTCGAGAGTTTCTATATGAAGATCAGTCTTTCTATATTTTACTGAGACTTCAGCTCATGGACCTCGAGTCAACTCGAGCCTCTACTCAAGACTGTACCGAACTTTGCTTCAAAATTATCATCTTCTATATTTCTCCTAAGACTTCAACTTGAGAACCTCGAGTCAACTCGAGTCTCTACTCGAGATCTTATCTTGAAATTATCATTCTTTGAATTTTTACTGAGACTTCGACTCGAGAACCTCGAGTCTCTGCTCGAGATCTTGCCCCAAAATCACCATTCTCTAAATTTTAGCTGAGACTTCGACTCGAGAACCTCGAGTCAACTCGAGCCTTCGCTCGAAACTATTTCTTCTGAAACTTCTATATGCCAATCTGTGTATTAGCTCGAGCTAAACAACGAGTCGAACCTCGAGTCAACTCATGGGCTTCTTATGCTGAAAAATTTTAATTTGCCCAAAAGATTTCCTCTTGAATTCTGCTTCTGAGATATCTTTTTCAAGCCTTATTTCAGATGTGATTTATGCTCTAAATGCCTCCAACTCTTCTTTATCAATTTTCAAATGCACTTATATGGATGTTTTATTTGATACTCTAAAATACATCCTGAAACATGATCTCATCAACTTTATTAGTTCAAATATATACTCAAATATTTTGTTACTCATCAAAATCAATCCTTGGGATCAACAATCTCCTTCTTTTTGATGATGACAAAACTTTGAGTATATAAGCAAGAAATATGCAATAACAATGCATTAAGGATATTTTCAATAGATTAACAATTTAATCTCTTTTGTATTTTCATATTTATCTCTCCCTTAATTTATGCTTGCATTTTTAATATGTCTTTTCAATTCAAAATTAAGTTTTCTACTCGTACTTATTAGAATGATAAATTGCCAGTATATATTCATTTGTGTGCGCCAAGCATTAGTATTAAATAATCATACATAGAGTATGTATCATGGCACAAACTCCAAACTTATAATGCACATCATATATGCTGAAAAATTCAATCCTTAACATATTCATGCTTAACACATCAAGCTAAAAATTTTCACCTTAACATATTTATGCTAAAAATTTTAAATTTAACATATTCAAAGTGAATGAATTTATACTCATATATATATTACTCCCCCTTTTTGTCATCAATCAAAAATATAAAGTTAAGGCAAATGTTCAGAACAAGTGTAAGAGTATCATGAGTTTCATTGCATTAACAAAATGCACTATGATATGATGAAACATCAAGTTCAAAGCAAGACCAGGTTAAGCAAGTTTACATTTATAAGTGCCAAGTACATACAGTCAAATACAAGCACAGAGTCAAATACAATCATATACTCCTAATACATAGATCTAAGTATAAGAAGTGGATAGACACTAGAGCCTATGAAGCTACTCATCATCAGATGGAATTTTTAATATCTGGGATGAGGCTCATGAGGTAGAAGGTCTGATACAAACTCCAAACTTATAATGCACATCATATATGCTGAAAAATTCAATCCTTAACATATTCATGCTTAACACATTCAAGCTGAGAATTTTCACCTTAACATATTTATGCTGAAAATTTTAAATTTAATATATTCAAAGTGAATGAATTTATGCTCATATATATATTACTCCCCCTTTTTGTCATCAATCAAAAATATAAAGTTAAGGCAAATGTTCAGAATGAGTGTAAGAGTATCATGAGTTTCATTGCATTAACAAAATAAACTATGATATGATGAAACATCAAGTTCAAAGCAAGACCAGGTTAAGCAAGTTTACATTTATAAGTGCCAAGTACATACAATCAAATACAAGCACAGAGTCAAATACAATCATATACTCCTAATACATAGACCTAAGTACAAGAAGTGGATAGACACTAGAGCCTATGAAGCTACTCATCATTAGATGGAATCTCTAATATCTAGGATGAGGCACGTGAGGTAGAAGGTCTGACTCTCTTATTCCTAGTCCTAGTAGAAGGTCTGGCTACCTACGAGGAAGGAGGCCCTCTACGAGTGTAGACTCTGAGTGATGGTCTGCTCTCACTCATAGATACCTGGGTGGACTGACTAGATGATATAGGTAGAGAAGGTGGAGGTCGAGGCATGGTTGCCCTAGCTACAGCATCTACTGCTGCTGGTGATGGTATCGCACCTGGAGCGAGTCTCTCTATTCTTTCAATCAAACTATCCATGGCTTCAAGTACTGAAATGATGCCCAGTTGTTGTGCCTAACATAGGTTACTGATCGCTGCCATCATCTCAGTGTCTCCAGACCAACTCTCCTCCTGAGCCGAGCATGCTCCTCAATGATGCTAGAGTGATCAGTGGATGTATCATATGTGTGCTCCCTCTACTCCAAAATAGAAAGCCTTTGAGAGATAGACCTCATCTCTGTTTATACAGTCTCTACACTCTCAGATAGTTTCTGAATCTCTCTACTGACTCTGATAGATATCATGTTTGCCAGTCTCTTCATAGATGCAGAGTCAACAGGTGGTGTCTGTGGGAACCTCCCCATGGATAGAGCTCGAGGTGTCATAAGTGTACTGGGGTTAGTGTCAGGTGCATCTCGGGCTACAATCTGGAGTTGAGGGCTCTCCTGCCTCTACAATCCTAGGCGCTCTCCTCTCTTGATCAGAAATGTTCTTAACCCATCTTCCATTCTCTATATTGTATTGCATTCTGATCAAGGCTCTCATGTCATAAACATCATAGTGAGACTATTTCTTGCTTGCTTCATTCTCTAGTGATACTTCTGTAGTCTCAAAAATTTTAGTCAAGATCATTCCATAGGGCAAGCATATCTTGTTCCTTGATGCAGCCTCTCTCGTCTGATGCATCATAATACCGAATAGATTTATCTATGTCCCAGAACCATCAAATATATCATACATAATTTTCTCTCAGATACAAAGTTATGTCTATCCAATTTGGATATAAAAATCCCACTGATGATATGATGAAGAACCCTCATCTCTACTGATAGTGTGGGTGCCAGTACATCTCCTATAATATCATCCCTACTCATAATTAATCTCAAACCCCTCTTTTTGTCGGATAATTTATCGGGCACAAAATCTTCTTTTGTGATACCAAAACTCTAAGCCAAACTCTCCTCAGTCACCTTAATTTGTATACCTTTGACTATATTAACAATTTCAGAAAATCTTCTTTTAGTATTTTTATAGAACTCTCTAACCAACTTAGGGTACATGGGGATGTCCATTATACAAAAATTTTTCCATCCCATCCTACGAATCCAAGTCCCAATAGAAAAATTATAACTTTCAAAGAAATCAAAATCAATTTTCCTCCCCATTGCAATGGCTCTAGTGGCCATCTTACCGATAGGTGAAGGTGGTGGAGGAGGTGAGTTCGGTATACCTTGATCCTATTGAGGTTCTTCCTGAACAGATTCTTCAGAGGATTGAGAAACCTTAGATGGTTGAGATGCTGCCCGTTCCATTTGGGCTTTCCTTCTCCTCACCCATTCTTCAACTCCATGGGTATTACAAACTTTCTACACTCCACGCCTTTCTCCAACCATTTTACCCAAAGTCGGCCTTTAACTTCACGAATCGAAGGAAAGAGATGGTAAGAAGACAAGCAATACTGTTGGATTGGATTTGGGGGGATGAGAGGCCCTCTGCTCATCGAGACGAAGGTCTTCTAGGGTATCGCAAACAGTCATGGGTCCATTTTAACCCCTCTGGCTCCTGACCCTCAAGTCGACTTGTGGTTTTGAACTAGTTTGCTTGAGTCGACTTGAGCAATAGTTCTGAAACTTTTAAAATTTCAGAGAGAATTTGTCATTCAAGTAATGTCTAGTTATTTTCCTAAATATTGATCATTAATTTTATACGTAAGATTTAATTCTTTTAGATTTAATTTGATTTACTTAGAATTATGAAGAATAAAATTTAATCAGGTTGATAGCATAGTCCTAAGTCTCTTCTAATAATACTGAATTTTTCTTCATTAAGGGATTTTGTGAATATGTCAGTTAATTATTATCAGTATAAATAAATTCAAGCACCACATCATTGTTTTGTACATGGTCTCTTATGAAGTGATGCCTTATCTCAATGTGTTTGGATTTTGAGTGTTAAATTGGGTTCTTGGTTTAATTGATTGCATTTATATTGTCGCATCTTATGGGTATCTTATTAAGTTTGAATCCAAAATCTTCTAATTATTATTTAATCCAAAGAATTTGTGCGCAACAACTTCCAACAGCAATATATTCAACCTCGACCATTGATAGTGCTATTGAGTTTTGTTTCTTACTAAACCAAGAAATTAAATTTACTCCTATAAATTGACATATGCCACTAGTACTTTTTTTATCAAATTTGCACCCAGCAAAATCAGCATCAAAGTAACCAATTAATTCAAATTGAGATGCTCTATCATACCATAGTTCTACATTAAGTATCCCAGATAAGTATCTAAAGATTCTTTTAATAGCAAATAGATATGATTTTCTAAGATCTGATTGATACCTAGCACATATGCAAACACTAAATACTATATCTGGTCTACTTGCAGCAAGATAGAGAAGTGAGCCTATCATACCTCTATATAATTTTAAATCTACTTTCTTATCTTTTTTATCTTTGTCAAGTTTGCAGGATGTACTCATTGGTGTGCCAATTGGTCTTGAACTCTCCATCCCAAACTTCTTGAGTATTTTCTTTGTACATTTTATTTGGTTGATGGAGATCCCCTCTTCATTTTGCTTGATTTGAAGTCTGAGAAAGTAGTTTAACTCTTCCATCATGCTCATCTCGAACTTATCCTGCATTAGCTTAACAAATTCTTGACAAAGAATTTCATTAGTAGCACCAAAAATAATATCATCCACATAGATTTGTATAACTAATAGATTCTCATCTTTTTTTAAAAAAAATAAGATTTTATCTATATTTTCACTAGTAAATTTATTATCTAATAAAAATTTACTTAATCTTTTATACCAAGCACGTTGGGCTTATTTTAAACCATACAAGACTTTATGTAATTTGAATACATGATTTGAAAATGCATGATTTTCAAATTTAGGTGGTTGTTCAACATACACTTCTTCTGCTATATAACCATTAAGAAATGTACTTTTTACATCCATTTGGTATAATTTGAAATTCATGAAACATGCAAAAGCAAGTAATAGTCTAATGGCCTCTAATCTAGCTATAGGAGCAAAGATTTCATCAAAATCAATATCTTCTTCTTGATTATATCATTTTGCTACTAATCTAGCCTTATTTCTTATAATGGTTTCATGTTCATCCAATTTATTTCTATATATCCATTTAGTTTCAATTATTGGATGATCATTTGGTCTATTGACTAGGATCCATACTTTATTTTTTTCAAATTGATTTAATTCTTCTTACAAGGCATCTATCCAATATGGATCATTTTCGGCTTCTTCTATTGATTTAAGTTCAATTTGTGAAACAAAAGCTATGTAATTGTTTACATTTCTAAGATAAGATCATGTTCTTACCTCTTATGATGGATAACCGATCATAAGACCTTTAAGATGTCCATGTGCATACCTTCATTCTTTTGGCAGCTCTTCTCTTGGACTATGATAGGATTCTTCATTCTTTTCTTCTTCAATATTTTGAGATGGAGCATCCTTGAGTATTAGATTGTCCATCTTGTCATGAAGATTTTCTATATCCTCATGTAAAGCATCTTCTTTTCTAATAGATTTATCATTATATTCATAAAAGATAACATGAATTGATTCTTCAACAACGAGAGTTCTCTTGTTAAAGACTCTATATGCCTTACTTAATGAGGAGTATCCTAAGAAGATACCCTCATCGAACTTGGTATCAAATTTTTTTAGATTATCTTTTCCATTATTAAGTATGAAGCATTTGCAACCAAACACATGAAAATAATTGATATTTGATTTTCTATCTTTCCAAAGTTCATATGGGATTTTATTTAAAATAGGTCTTATTAGAATACGGTTTAATGTATAACATATAGTATTTATTATCTCAGTCCAAAAATATCTAGGTAAATTATTTTCATACAACATAGTTCGTGCTATTTCTTCTAGTGTTCGATTTTTTTTCTACTATATTTTATTGTGGGATTCTAGGTGCTGAAAAATTATGATCAATTTTTTTTTTATTACAAAAGTTCTCAAAGTGCTGATTTTTGAATTTTGTACCATGATCACTACATATGCAAACTATTGATGTATTCTTTTCATTCAAAATCTTTTGATAAAATTTAAAAAATACATTGAAGGCTTCATCTTTTTGTACTAAAAATATTATCCAAGTAAATCTTGAAAAATCATCTACAATTATAAGACCATACTTTTTACCTCCGGGACTAGTGATCCTTGTGGGTCCAAACAAATCCATGTATAGCAATTCTAAAGGTCTAGAGGTTGAAATTATTCTTTTTGGTTTGAAAGTTTCCTAGTTTGCTTTCCAAATTGACATGCATCACAAATTCGATTCTTTTCAAAACTTAATTTTGATAATCCTCTTACAAGATCTTTCTTAATTAATTTTGAGAAATCAATACTAGCATGATCTAATCTACAATGCCACAACCAACTAGCTTCATTGACCTTGGCATCCATTACCATAAGACATTGACCATTCTTCATGTGTAGATCATCAAGATCTATCATGTAGACATTGTTATGTCTATGTCATATAAACACGATGCCATTGTCATTTGGATTAGAAATAATACATAATAGAGATTCAAAAGTTACTTTAAATCTCTTATCATAAAATTGACTAATGCTAAGCAAATTATGTTTCAACTCATCAGCTAGCAATACATTTTGAATAGAAGTAGGAGTAATACGAATGTTACCAATGCTAATGATATATTCCTTTCCATTATCATCAAATACAATCACTCCTTCTTTAGGCCCAAAAGTGATAAATTAAGATTTATCATCCATCATGTGCCTTGAACAGCTACTATCAAAGATACCAAAGCATTTTCTTCTTTCAGGCTGCAAGACACTCCTACACAAGAAAATTAAGTTAAGTTTTTAGGTACCCAAGTAATCTTGGATCCTTTGGGGTTAGTGCTCATGATTTTTTTTAGAATCCAAACTATTTTAACTATTTTTTTATTTAATTTTCTAAAATCACATGCATAAGACTTATGACCAATTTTGCCACAATAAAAATATGAGATATTTGAACTAAAATTTGATGAAGCTTTAACAAATAGATTTTTGAATAGTTTTTATTTCTTATGAGGTTTAAATCCTAATCTAGTCTTGTTAAAAATAGCTCTTTACTCATTTAGTAGCATATTTAATTTTTTGAAACTATAGATAAATCTTTCTACAACTGGTTTGATTTTTGCTAGTTCATCATTCAATTTATGATTTTTCATTAGTAAGCAAATTTAGTTTTTCAAAAAATATTTTTAGTTCATGAGTAAGTTCTAAATTTAACTTTCTCAAATCTTTATTTTTTAAAGTTATTTTTCTATATTCAGTCATAAGTTCAGAAAAAGTCTCTTATAACTCATCAAAAATGAAATCTAAGGAGTTTTCAGCATTTACCTCCTCATGATGTGCCATTAGGCAAATGTTGGCTTCTTCTTATGATTCTTTCTCAGAGCTAGAGTCCTTACTATCACTCCAAGTGGCCATCATTGCCTTCTTCTTGAGCTTTTTAGATAATTTCTTGAGAAGGAGGCAGTCCATCCTAAAGTGGTCGAATTTCTTGCACTTGAAGTAAGTTAGTAACTCTTTTTCTTTTTTCTTACTTGGTTCACCTTTAAAGATCTTCTTCTTGAATTCTTGCTTCTTCTTTCTCATAAACCTCTTAAACTTTCTTGCAATCATGGCCAAGTTTTCTTCTTTCTCCTCTTCATCGGATTCCTCACTCTCACATCCTTGGAAGTAGTTGTCTTGAGAGCTATGATCTTTTTCTTCTTGATTTTCTCCTCTATGTTTTGCCTCATATTTAAATCATGAGTCATTAAAGATCCAAGAAGCTCTTCCAATGGTAGCTTGTTGAGGTCTTTAGCTTCTTGGATGGCGGTGATCTTTGCTTCCCAAGCTTTCAGAAGTGATCTAAGAATTTTACGAACAAGCTCACTATTAATGTAAGATTTATTCAAACTTTTCAAACCATTGATAATATCGATAAATCTAGTAAATATTTTAGAAATAAACTCATTTAACACCATCTTAAATAATTCATATCGATGGATAAGTATATTTATTTTAGACTCCTTTACTTGATTGGTATCCTCATGGATAACCTCTAGCCTATCCCAAATCTCCTTGACTGAAGCATAAGTAAAATTTCTATTGAATTCATTAGGGTCTAATGCATAATATAGGACATTCATGGCCTTAGCATTTGTTGCCTAGAGGTAGCAACCCAAGAGGAAGGATGAATTGGGTTCTTATAAAAGCTTTGGCTAAATTTAACTCTAAGCAATTATGTGCTTTGATTTTAGTCTAAGTGGTAAGGATGAGATGTATATAATATGAGCAGTGAAATTAAGACAACAAAATCAAACTATGAAAGTAAAGTAAGAATTATAAGCATGCAATGTATATAGAGAGATAGAAGAAAAAAATACAACACAAACACACAAAGATTTATAGTGGTTCAGAGCAATCCGCTCTTACGTTCACTCTCCAAGCTTTCCTTAGAAATTCTACTATAATCTATCTTTGATTATAGTATGTTTATTTTTTCAAACCCACAAATAAACCTAGTTGACTTTCATAAGAGCACCAACCAAAATCTAACATTGTTAGTTTTTTGGGTTCACTAACAACCTAGTTGGTTTTTCAGGATTACCAATCAAAACCTATAATATCCAATTTCGGGCTTAGACGGACCTAAACCCCAAGTTTCTTTTCCCAAAGAAACTTGTAAAGAAATAAAAAAATATAAGTAAAGTTTCAGCATAATATAAAAAATAGAGTATAAGTTTTTTTAAATCCTAAAGAATAAACTGATAATATACTCGATTGAAGCTTGGTTTTTCTTTAAATTATGCTTAAGAGAATGTGAAAGATGTTGGAGAAGATTGCTTTGAAGGCTCGTTGAAATCTATGCACAATACTCCTCTCTTTTTTTTCTTTGGATATTCAATGTTCCTCACAAAATTTGAATGATTCTCTCTTTAAATCCCTTAATCTCTTTTTCTCTTTTTTTCAATTGATTCTCCATCTTTAAATATTTTTAGAGAAGATTGGAGTAAGAGTTCTAGCTATTGGAAGCTCTGAAATAGCCGTTGGGATCTAAAAATAGCTATTGAAAAATTATCCATTGAAGGTTGTTCGCGTAGATCAAGATCTCTCAATTTTTTACGAGATCTCTTATCAGATTTCGAGACCTTTCGATTTTTCATAAGACATCTTACTAGAACTATGAGACCTCTCAAAAAATCTGTAAGACCTCTCGCTCTCAGAGTATAGAAATGAAGTTTCTATCTCCTGAGAATAAGACATCTTGAGTTCAACTCGAGACCTCTCGAGACTGTACCAGAATACTATTTCATTGTATCAGACCACTCGAGAGCTCTCGAAAAAAATTCAAGACATCTCAAAAAATTTTGACTTCATTTTTCTTCAATGTTTGACCTTCCAAACTTAAGTTTCTCAGCTCTAAACTCTTTTAAACATAATTACTTCATTTAATTTTAATTTCTTTTCTTTCAATCATACTTTCTTCATACCAAGCCATCCAAATATGTGTGAATTTGCTTTTTTAAGTATTTTGGCATGGCATCTTGAGAGGATTTATTCTTGAGATAATTTTTTTATTTTGGGTACTTAAAAAATTCTACACATATTCTTAAAATACATGATTAGATACATAATATACTCAATATTTTGGAATCATCAAAATAAATCTCAGGGTCAACAATCTTTTCCTTTTTGATGATGACAAAATCTTGAGTATATGCACAATAAAAGCAAATAATGTATTTCTATACGTTTTGCTAAAAAATATTATCATGAAGTATAGATTAAACATATGAATAAGTACTTCATGAATGTTCTCAATTATTCTTTTGGTTCATTGCACATATTTTATATACTCATAAAGAAAAATATTTCAATTCATATCAGTGAGTATTAAGTTTTTATTTCAAGCATCAATACAATTCATTGAGTTTCTTCAAGCATATACTCAACATTCCTCTCCTCTTTTTTGACAGCATCAAAAAGCTTATGGAAAAGAAATAAGAAATAATCATCAAAATCAATAATATGATTGTATCTCAAAGTAAGAATTGCATTAAGTTCAAAAAATTAATTTATAAGAGTCATCAAAATCAACATCAAAGCATTAAATTGAAAGATGTATTAAATTCATGAAATCAATTTAAATGAATCATCTTTTTTTTGAAAATTTATAATTTGACTCAAAATAAGTTTCAAATATTTATTTTAATTTTAAAAATTAGCTTAAATTTAAATATTATATGCTTTCTCTTTTTCTGAATAAATATGATCTTTATTCAGATTTTCAAATATGAACTTTTAAGTTATAAGAGGAATAGAGCTTTCCAAAATATTTGAATATGAAATCAAGCATAATATATACTTTAATATTCTAACTTTTCTTTTCTTAAGAAATTTTGATCAATTAGATTTGGAAAAGGTATGTATCGAAAATGTATCGAGCAAAGTAAAATAAACAGTATCAAAGCATAAGATAGTCATATTTTCAAATTCATTGCTTTAAGTAAAATATTATTTTAAAATAAATAATTCATAAGAATTTTACAATGCACATAAAAAATTTAGGATCAAATTTAAATTTTTAAATGGATTTCAAAATTTATTCCTTGGAGTAAGAATATATTTTTAAATTAGTCAAAAAAATTTTAATCAAATCAAGTTAGAAAATATCTCTCCCCCTATTTTTCATACTTATAGTAAGATTAATTTACTTTTTAACTTTCTTTCCTTCTTTATTTCAAATCAAGCAAATTCAACATAAATTTAACCACTAAATTTAGATTTTTAAAATTTAAAATATATTTTTAATTTTAAAAGTTTTTATTAAATGATTACTTCTTCTTTAATATTTTTTCCTTCTTACTTTAACAAATAGAGTCATTTCTTTGAAAGATTTTCTTGATACCAATTAAACTAAGTTTTAGATCAAATCATGATTTTCTTGGTTCAATACCATTTAAAGATTAATTTGCAAATTTAGCTTGATACCAATGATTTTAATTTTGAATTAAATCAAGATGAATTGATTCAAATTAAATACTTTAAGGATTTAGAATGATAAATCAATTTGAATTAAAATCAGTAAATTAGTTAAGGTAAATCATAAAAAAAATTCAGTCATTCTTTAAAAAGATCATTTCTTTCTTTTCATAAGAAATATCAAGCAATTAGGTTTAGAAAAGGTATGTATTTTTGAATTTGTTTCAAATAGTATCATATCAAACATATAGTTGTGTAAAATCATATTTGAAATAAAGACATTCTTCTCTTTTTACTAAAAGATAAATCAATCAAATACATGGTAAATAGTGAGCTATTTGATACCAATTACTTTAACTAAAATTCTCTTTAAAAGTTTAGCTTTGAAAATAAATGATAACTTTCTTGAAATATCTTGTTAGATATCATCTTCAAAAGATTTAAAAAGATCATAAAAAATAATCAATTGGGGGGGGTTCTAATAATCAATTTAAATAAGATCAAATCAAGAGAAAACTGGATGAAGGCTTTATGTGTTCAATTCAACTAGGAAGTTTTGAAATTCTTAGGGGTTAACCTAAGATACAATTCAAATTAACACTTTAAGTACTTGATCTTATATAAATTGAATATCTTATTTTCAAGTACTTAAGTCATGCACTTTTTAGGAGAATCTTAATATCTAAGCAATTTATGAAAAAATATCAAAAATTAGTTTTTCTTATTGGTTTAGCAATTTAAACATTCATATTCAATAAGCATCTTTTAATTTAAATTTATTAATTATAAAATTGATATGGAAAGACTTAAAATATTATGTTGAATTTTAAAATAAACCATTTCATTCATAGTATGATATATAGAGGAGAGCGTATTAATCTTTAAAATCAAAGCATTCAAATTATTGTAAGCATCAAAATCAATCATACTTATCAAAACATGAAAGGAGTTATTATATGCATACATATTAACAAATCATTAAAGTTAATACATCAAACTTTCAATTCATAGAGTATGATCATTTTAAGCAATGATAAATCATCAAAATCAGTCAAACATGCTTAATAATTATGCTAATTAATAATTAAAATATATTTAGCAAATAAAGATGGCATAGTGTGAGAATAGTTTAGATTTTATCAAATAGCACCATCCATCTATTTTTATTTTCAAGGCATCCATAAAAATTTTCTTCTTTTAGTTTCATTGGATCTTTGGTATACCTGCAAAATTACTTCATAATTTTTAGTACCCAAGTTTTCTTAGGTCAATTGAAGTTAGTGCTTAAGGTTCCTTTTGTAATCCAAATTTGTCTTATCAAGGTTTGACCAATTCTTTTAAAGTTGCATTCCAAAATTTTATGGCCAATTTGATTACATTTAAAGCACTTAAAGAAATGATCTTTGATGGAAGCTCTTGCAAAAATACCTTTTATAGTTTGCTATTTTCTTGAAGTATTAAAATTGATTTCTATTTTATTGAAAATAGCCCCATTGGATTTTACCAAGGATTGAAGATTTTCAAAGCTAATTGTAAACTTTTTAGCTATAGGTTTCAAAACCTTAATTTCTCTTCTTAATTTCTTATTTTCTTTCAAGAGCTCTTTCTTTTCAATTGAAAGATTTTTATTTTCTTTTAGAAAAGATTTTAGAATATCATTTTTCTTTTTAAGCTCAAGAATTTCTTTATCTAAAAAATTTTCAGATTTAATCAGATTTTTTTTTCTTTAGCTAAATTTTTTTTTTCTTTCATTAAATTGAAATTATTCTTTTTAAGCTTCCTACTTTTCTGCCTTAACTTTTTAAATTTATTCATAAGTTTATTAAAGGCTTCTTGAAGCTCATCAAATGTAAATTCAGAAAAATTATCAATATTTACCTCATCATTTTGAGCCATCAAGCAAGGATTTACAATACTTTCTTTATTTTTCTCATTTTTTTCTTCTTTGCTTTGCTCTCCCTTAATTGATGCATTCTTCTTCTTTTATTTCTTCTTCTTTTCTTCTTTTCTTCTTTTTATCCTCACGAGACATAAGGCATAGGTTGGGGTGAGCTTCTTTTTCTTCTTGGGAGCTTGATTCTTCTATTTGATTTGCTCTCTCATAAATTCTTTCTAATTTCTTTCATACATATTTTGCTAAAATACATGAAGAAATTGTATTAAATACATTTAACTCTAAGGAGCAATAAAGTATATTCATGGTCTTTGCATTAAGTTGGGCCATTTCTTTATCATGCTTTTTCAATATTTTGGGGATGTGTGAGCCATCGATTATAATCTTCCATAGGTTATAATCATATGCTTGTATGAAGATGTGCGTGTGTGCTTTACAATAACTATAATGTGAGTCATTAAAAAGTTGAGATCTATCTATAGAATATCCTTCACTAAATAAAGACTCCATTTGGATTGCTATAATCTTTAGCTTTAGATGATTAGATCAATAATCAATAACAGAGCATCTATTCTGATACCAATTATTATTCAGAGATAGCAATCCAAAAAGAATGGTGAATTAGGTTCTTATAAAAGCTTTGGCCAAATTTAACTCTAAGCAATTATGTGCTTTGATTTTAATCTAAGTGGTGAGGATGAGATGTATATAATATGAGCGGTAGAATTAAGATAACAAAATCAAACTATGAAAGTAGAGTAAGAATTATAAGCATGCAAAATATATAGAGAGATAGAAGAAAAAAGCACAACACAAACATACAAAGATTTATAGTGGTTTGGAGCAATCCGCTCCTACGTCCACTCTTCAAGCTTTCCTTAGAAATTTCACTATAATCTACCCTTGATTATAGTGTGTTTATTTTTCTAGGCTCACAAATAAACCTAGTTGATTTTCATAGGAGCACCAACAAAAATCTAACACCGTTAGTTTTTCGGGTTCACTAACAATCTAGTTAATTTTTTGAGATCACCAATCAAAATCTACAATGTTCAATTCTAAGCTTGGACGGGTCTAAACCCCAAGTTTCTCTCTCAAAGAAATTTGTAAAGAAATCAAAAAATACAAGTAAAATTTTAGCATAATATAAAAAATAGAGTATAAGCTCTTTTAAATCCTAAAGAACAAGCCGATAATGTGCTCGATTGAAGCTTGACTTTCTTTAAATTATGCTTGAGAGGATGTGGAAGATGTTGGAGAAGATTGCTTTGAAAGCTCGCTGAAATCTATACACAATACTCTTCTTTTTTTTCTTTTCTTTGGATATTCAATATTTCTCACAAAATCTAAAAGATTTTCTCTCTAAATTTCTTAATCTCTTTTTCTCTTTTTTTCAATTGATTCTCTACTTTTAAATACCTTTAGAAAAGGTTGGAGTAAGAGTTCTAGTCATTGGAAGCTCTGAAATAGCCATTGGGGTCGAAAAATAGCTGTTCGAAAACTATCCGTTGAAGGCTGTCCATGCAGATCGAGATCTCTTGATTTTTTATGAGATCTCTCAATAGATTTCGAGACCTCTTAATTTTTCATGAGACGTTTCATCAGAACCATGAGACCTCTCGAGAAATCTGCGAGACCTCTCACTCTTAGAGCATAAAAATGAAGTTTCTATCTCCTGAGAATGAGACTCTTGAGTTCAACTCAGGACCTCTTAGGACTATGTCAGAATACCGTTTCATTATGCCAGACCACTCGAGAGCTCTCGAAAAAAATTTGAGACGTCTTGAAAAATTCTGACTTCATTTTTCTTTAATGTTTGATCTTCCAAACTTGAGTTTCTTGGTCCCAAATTTTTTTAAACATAATTGCTTCCTTCAATTTTAATTTCTCTTCTTTCAATCATACTTCATACCAAGCCATCCAAATATATGTGAATTTATTCTTTTAAGTATTTTGGCATGGCATCTTGAGAGGATTTATTCTTGAGATAAATTCTTCATTTTGGATACTTAAAAAATCTTACACACATTCTTGAAACACATGATTAGATACATAATATACTCAATATTTTGGAATCATCAAAATCAATCTCAGAGTCAACAGCATTTAATTCTATCATTTTTATATTATACTCATCCCAATCCTCTTTTGGTTTGGAAAAATCATTACCCTCTATTTTGATTATGGAAGTGTGTGGACCTTTGATTATCACTCTCCAAAATTGATAATCAAGTACTTAAATATAAATGCGCATGCATGCTTTTCAATAAGTATAATTTATTCCATTAAACAAGGGTGAATGGTTGATCAATTGCCCTTCGGCAAGAGATGCACTCATATGGATTGTCATTTGATCTTAACTCTTGATTGTTAAATTAAATGAAGTGAGTACCAAGCTCTACTACCATTTATTGCCCAGTAAGACAACCCAAGAGGGAGGGGGGTGAATTGAATTTTTCAAAACTTAAAACAAGTTAGGTGATATTTTTAAAAATAAGTGATGTGATGGTGTATGCTTTAGTTCTAAGTATGCAAAAATGTAGAAATATAAATGCAATGGAATGAAGTAAATAAGATAATTATAAATACTAAAAAATTTATAGTGGTTCGGTGCTCCTTACACCTACGTCCACTCTCCAAGGTCCCCTTGAAAACTTTACTATAATCTCTCTAAGGTTATAGTTGGATAGTTTTTCAAGGCTCACTATCCAAAACCTAGTTAGTTTTTACACTAAATCACCAACCACAACCAACTCCTAAGCCAATTCTTGCCTTACAATCTAATTTTTAAGTTTGGATAAACCTTCCCCTTAGCTTCAAAATCTTATTGAAGCTAAGTTACAAGAAAGAGAAAAGTTGAACAACAAAAATAAACAAAAAACTTCTTTAATGAGCAAATAAGTCGATGAAGCTTTTTGGAATCTTCTTGGAGGATTTTGAACTATTTAAGCTTATTTTCTTGCAGAATAGAATCACTTGATTTGATGTTTCTTGGAGTTGAAAGTGGAATGCTCTTTTTTCAGGGCTCTTATGACTCTTTCTCTTAACTTTTTGATTTCTTTCAATGATCTTATGTTCATGTCACTTTCTTCATATATTTTGTAGGTAATTTTTCATGTTTGGAAGACTGGAGAACCCTATTTGATCATTGGAAAAGCAAAAATGACCATTTGAACTCAATCTATACAATTCTGAATAGTCTGCAGAAATTAGCCATTGAAGCTCGAGTCAAACCTCGAGTCAACTCAAGCATCATCTCAAGGCTATTTGCTCCACTCGTTTCTTAGCCCGAGAGTTTCTATATAAAGATCAGTCTTTCTGTATTTTACTAAGACTTCAACTCGTGGACCTCGAGTCGACTCGAGCCTCTACTATAGACTGTGCTGAACTTTACTTCAAAATTATCATCTTCTGTATTTCTCCTGAGACTTCGACTCGAGAACCTCGAGCCTCTGCTCGAGATCTTGCCCCAAAATCATCATTCTTTGGATTTTCATTGAAACTTCAACTCGAGAACCTCGAGTCGACTCGAGCCTCCACTCGAGACTATTCCTTCTGAAACTTCTGCATGCCAGTCTGTGTATCAGCTTGAGCTGAACAATGACTCAAACCTCGAGTTGACTCATGGGCTTCTTATGCTGAAAAATTTTAGTTTGTCCAAAAATTTTTCTTTTGAATTTTGATTTTGGGATATCTTTTTCAAGCATTATTTCTGTTATAATTTATGCTCCAAATGCCTCCAACTCTTCTCTATTAATTTTCAAATACACTTATATGGATGTTTTATTTGATACTCTAAAATACATCCTAAAACATGATCTCATTAACTTTATTAGTTCAAATATATATTCAAATATTTTGTTACTCATCAAAATCAATCCTTGGGATCGACACTATGTCAAGATGGCATTGTTTGTGGGGTAGGCTAGGGTGGCTGCCATTGCTCTATAGCCTACCGTGGCTCCCTCTTGACTTTGACTGGCAGATCATCATCGGGAAGTAGTGGAGTAGTTGCATGTCGCTATACTTTCTCTCCTATTAGCTTCCTGGTGACTCTTCCTCTAGCACTAGACCATTGTTACAAGGATCTGATGGGTGCGGATGTGGCAGGGGATGAACGTCGATCCAAAAATTGGGATACCAAAGGGAACCTATAAAAAAAGTCCACACTTGTCGGGGGTTCTCCAATAAGAGACCTTCCGATACTTAAATTAGTTGGAGCTTGAGTACAGTAGAGAGAGTATGAGTTTTTTTCTTTAGTATTATTTTGCGTACCTCGAGGGTCCTCTTATTATCTCTTTATATAGAGGTGGAGATGTAGGTTATTACATAAGCTATTAGACGAGATCGTAATCTATCAGACCATTGGAGATCTACCCACTAACTTACAAATCAGATTTATTAGTCATCGATGGTGTGATTTTATTGAAAATTTTTCTTTAGTTATCCACGTGGCCGAATAGACCGGTGGCTTGAGGTCGGTGTGCTGCTAAGGCTTCGACTTAGATGTATCTATATTAGCATTGGTCGTGGGATTTCATCCCATATCATTGGCAAGGTTTTGATCCTTTGGTTGGTGAACATCTAATCTATGCATCGGCATATGAATGATGAGTTCTTCAGCTCGGGGATGAGGACTATATCTTTAAGTGGGGTATAATGTAACTGAGAATCCTCTCACGGAAGATGCAGGATCTTCACATGGAGCTTATAACCAAGGTTAGCTAATAGGCCTCAATCTTCGAGCAAAATCTTTTCGAAAATATGATATCAAGTAGCAATATGCGAGGATGAGTATTGATGACGATGATCGAGGTGGTACGACCTTGTAATAGATTCTTCTCTATTTTATTAATGCTAAGGACCAAATATCTTGATTGATTGGATTCTTCTTGTTGACGTAGAATCTGGTCATCGTCGAAATCAGCTGGAGTGGAGGTGGACGAGGTCGCCATTGGGGACCTGCAAAATGAAGTCCCGTCTGGAGTTGGTGGGGGGGTGGCTCCAACAGGACCCTTCGACGATCAAATCAGCTCTGGCCAACAGGAATGGAATACTCAGGAATGAGTTCTGCTGAGCTTAGAGAAGGAGAGAAGAGCTTAGAGATCAGAGTTCAGATATTAGAGTTAGCATATCTGGAGGGTCCTTTATAGACAGAGCCTAATTGATGGTGATGGCATATGGAGTTCGGTACGGAGAGAAAGGCATCGTCAGATGGATAGTGATAGCCATACTGGCAGGTCATGGGCTGCATGGGGCTGGTTACGGAGAGAGTGGTGTCGCCAGTAGTGGCAGCCATGTCATTCGATCTCGTTGCCTGTGGCAGACTGATGGCGACAGTTCGTCCAGAGGAGTTTGGACTTGTAGAGGAGTTTGACCGAAGAGAAAGCTCGAAAGAAGTTCGATCGAAGGACTGTGGAGGGAGTTCAGCTCTCGTAGGTGTCTGAAGAAATACGGCTAAGGCTCGACTGCTGGAAAATTCGGAAGGAGCTCAACCGCTGAGGAGTTTGGTCGACTGAAGGGAATGTCTAGGAGAAGTCCGGCTCTTGAAGAAATCCGATCGAAGAGGAATCTTGAAAGGAGTTTGACTTCCACAAGCGTCTGGCTGGAAGGATGCGGAGAGAGTTCAACTCTCGCGGGAGTCTGATTAAAGCTCGACCATTGAGGAGTTCGACTAAAGTTCGACCGCTGGGAGTCTGAAGGAGCTCAATCGCTAAGCAATTCGACCAGCTATAGGATTTCGATTAAAGCCCGATCACTGGAAGTCCAAAGGAGCTCGACCGCTAAGCAGTTCAGCTGACTGTAGGAGTTCAGCTAAAGTCCAGCCGCTGGGAGTCCAAAGAAGCTCGACCGCTAAGCAGTTCGGCCGACTATAGGAGTTTGGCTAAAGCCCATCCGTTGAAGCTCTTCCGTGGCTATCGGCTGCTTTAGGCTAAGCACCGAACTGAACTTTGATGGGAGCAGGGTTTATCCTCAATAATTGTCTCCCCCCACTTTCGAGTTCGAAACTTGAAGGAAGGGAGTGCAGAAAAGGCGACTGCCGAAGTCCTCTTCTGGGCTCCGTGCTGGTTCAGATCGAAGCTCGGAGGGGAGATTTTATCTTCAGCCAAAGTTGATGTCGAAGTTGAGGCCCGGAGGAGATCTCATCTCTGACCAAGGTTGATGTGGGCACTCGGGGAGATCTTATCTCCTGTAACCGAGGTTAATATGGGCGCTCAGGAGAGATCTGATCTTAGGATGAGGTTGTCTTCGATCTTATCTCTGGTCAAGGTTGTCTCGGCCGCTCAAGAGAAATCTTATCTTTGGCCAAGGTTGAAGTTGAAGCTCTCCAACCGAGGTTGACATGGTCGCTCGAAAGAGATCTTATTTCTGACCGAGGTTGAAGTTGAAGCTCTCCAATCGAGGTTGACACGGTCGCTCGAAAGAGATCTTATCTCCTACGTCCGAGATTACCTTGGGGGAGATCTTATCTTTTGCAGTCGAGGTTGATGGAGATCCTATCTTTTATTAGACTTCGGAGCTCGAATTTTGACTTTGCTCGCCTTAGGATGAGATTCTCCTCCTATTCCTAACGAACTGTGGGGGCACGTAAGGGCCATTGTCAAGGCCTCTCCTCCCATCTTGTCCTTTGTGAATGAGGCCTTCAACTTTGCTCGCGTTAGGACAAGGTTCTCTTCCTGTTTCTAACGGACTGTGGGGGCACATAAGGGCCGCTATCAGGGCCTCTTCCTCCATCTTGTCCTTTGTGAATGAGGCCTTCGCTTGGAAGAGATCTTATCTCTAGCTGAGGTTATCCACTATCACTCGGGAGAGATCTTATCTCTGGCTGAGGTTGACTCGATCACTCGGGAGAAATTTTATCTCCGACCGAGGTTGTCCACGGTCGCTCGGGAGAGATCTTATCTCTAATCGAGGTTGACTCGATCACTCAGAAGAGATCTTATCTCTGATCAAGATTATCCATGATCACTTGGGAGAGATCTTATCTCTAGCCGAGGTTATCCACGATCGCTTGAAAGAGATTTTATCTCTAGCCGAGGTTGACTCGGTCGCTCGGAAGAGATCTTATCTCTAGCTGAGGTTGACTTGGTCGCTCGAGAGAGATCTTATTTTTAGTCGAGATTGTCCACGATCGCTCGGGAGAGATCTTATCTCTAGTCGAGATTGACTCGGTCACTTGGGAGAGATCTTATCTCTGGTCGAGATTGTCCACAGTTGCTCGAGAGAGATCTTATCTCTAGCCGAGGTCGATGCGATCGCTCGGGAGAGATCTTATCTCTAGCCGAGGTTGACTCGGTTGCTCGGAAAGAGATTTTATCTCTGACCGAGGTTGTCCTCGATCGCTCGAAAGAGATCTTATCTCTAGCCGAGGTTGACTCGATCGTTCGAGAGAGATCTTATCTCTAGCCAAGGTTGTCCACGATCGCTCGGAGAGATCTTATCTCTGACCGAGGTTGACTCGATCGCTCGGAAGAGATCTTATCTCTAGCTGAGGTTGTCCACGATCGCTCGGAAGAGATCTTATCTCTAGCCGAGGTTGACTCGATCGCTCGGGAGAGATCTTATCTCTAGCCGAGGTTGTCCATGATTGCTCGAGAGAGATCTTATCTCTAGTCGAGGTTGACTCGATCGCTCAGAAGAGATCTTATCTCTAGCCGAGGTTGTCCACGATCGCTCGGGAGAGATCTTATCTCTAGTCGAGGTTGATGATCTTTGACCTGCTTGTGTTAGGACGAGGTTCTCCTCCTATTCCTAACATGGTAACTATTGACTACTTTTTTTCTATCATCGCATAGTTTTTGCATTTAGAAATAATATTATTGAAAAAAAAAGAATTTTATTGAAAGAAAGTTACTGGCAGCACATCCCCAATTTTTTTATATTTCAGGATCATGGTAGCATTGTTCCTCCATATTTCTTCGGGTGATAAGCTCTGGGCCGGATGACCTCCTTCATCTCATGCTGGCCTCTGCAATTTGGAGCATACTTTTCTTGGCTTTGACGCCGGAAGATGATGGATCGTCGATGTACCAAGCTCCTCTCAGGGGTAATGTTGACGATGCCGTGAGGTGGCCGACCTCCTTGCCATTTCTGGCTATGGCAGCATTCTTGGCCGATCTTCTCCTGCTTCAGACTGGCATCGGAGGAATTTACCCAACCACCCCTTTCTGACAAGCTCCTCAATTTTATCTCGGAGCTGAATGCATTCTTCAGTGTCATGGCCGTGATCGCGATGATAGAGGCAGTACTTACTTCGATCGTATTTGTTTGGAAAAGACTATAATTCTTCTGATCTTGGTAGCTAGTTCTCAACTTCGATGAGAATTTGAGTTAGAGGAGCGTTAAGGGGGGCATAGTTGCGGAACCTTTTAGGAGGAGGACTTCTTCGCGCCCTTCTATTGGGACTTCCTCGGTGGTGAGCTCGAGGGATTTGGGCCTTGCTTGCGCTGGGGAGGTTGTGAGCGCGGCCGAACTTCATCTCACCTCCTGGTGAGACCTTCTGCGGGGCTTCCTTGGTGGCGAGCTTGAGGGGAGTTCGGCCTTACTTGCGCTACCGAACTTCGTTCCACCTCCTTGTGAGACCTTCTATGGGAGAACTTCTGCTCTATTTTTCCTTCCTTAGGATGATTGGTATGTCCAAATGCTCCTTCTTAAGGTCGGTTCCTTACGTCCTCATGGTGGGTTTACTGGCAAAATTTTCATCGGAGGTTGTCGCACGGCCAACATCATCTCGACGGGGCCACGAATCCAACCAGTAGGTTGAACTGCTCCAAGTCTGCAGTGACTTCGTGTGGAACCTGGGCTGCCGGGGCTGAAATAGAAGCAGATGGATCTAGCGTGCAGGCCATCGATCGCCGAGTCGAAGCTCTCCTAGAAGGTATTTTCTCTTCGAAAAAGAACTCTGGTGAGGAAGAAAAGACATCTCCGGAGAGGAAAGAGAGAAGTCATCGTCGAGCACTCCTTTAAGAATAAGGAAACCTCGGAGGTTCAAGCCCTTCTTCTAGCGTCAATCTGTTGACGCAAAATCTGATCATCGTCGGAATCAACTAGACTGGAGGTGGACAAGGTCGCCGTCGAGGACCTACAAAATGAAGTCCCGTTCGAAGTCGGTAGGAGGTGGCTCCGGCAGGATCCTCCGACGATCAAGTCAGCTCTGGTCAACAAGAATGAAATACTCGAGATTGAGTTCCTCTGAGCTTAGAAAAGGAGAGGAGAGCTTAGAGATTAGAGTTCAGAGATTATAGTTAGCATATCTGGAGGTCCTTTATAGGTGGAGCTTAATTGATGGTGATGGCATATGGAGTTCGATATGAAGAGAAAGGCGTTGTCAGATGGATAGTGACAGCTATACTGGCAGGTCATGGGCCGCATGGGGCTGGTTATGGAGAAAGTGGTGTCGTCAGTAGTGGGGACTATATCGTCCGATCTCGTCGTCTGTGGCAGACTGATGGCGATAGTTCGTCCAGAGGAGTTTGGACTTGTAGAGGAGTTCGGCCGAAGGAAAAGCTCGGAAGAAGTTCGGTCGGAGGACTGTGGAGGGAGTTTGGCTCTCATAGGTATCTGAAGAAATGCGGCTAAGGCTCGACCGTTGAAAAATTTGGAAGGAGCTCGGCCGCTGAGGAGTTCGGCCGATTGAAGGGGATGTCTGGAAGAAGTCCAGCTCCTGAAGAAATTCGATCGAAGAGGAAGCTTGAAGGAAGTTCGGCTCCCGCAGGCATCTGGCTGGAAGGATGCGGAGAGAGTTTGACTTCGCGGAAGTCCGACTGAAGCTTGGTCGTTGAGGAGTTCGGCTAAAACTCGATCGTTGGGAGTCCGAAGGAGCTTGACCACTAAGCAGTTCGGTCGGCTGTAGGAGTTCGGCTAAAGCCCGGCAGTTGGGAGTTCAAAGAAATTCGACCGCTAAGCAGTTCGACCGACTGTAAGAGTTTGGCTAAAGTCCGACCGCTGGAAGTCCAAAGAAACTCGGCCGCTAAGCAGTTCGGCCGGCTGTAGGAGTTTGGCTAAAGCCCGTCCGCTGAAGTTCTTCCGTGGCTACCGACCGCTTCAGGCTGAGCACCGAATTGAACTTCGATGGAAGCGGGGTTTATCCCCAACACTTCTAAATGCTTTGGATTGTACATTGAATTTCTCTTGTTCTTCAACTTAAGATTCCAGGGATGAGAAAATTTTAGAAATGCCACTCAACAAATTTCTTATTTCTTACTATTCTCATAAGTTTTTCTTTTTTTCACTTGTGAGAGATTTATGCATTTACGAGAATAGAAAGATTAAAAGTTTTTTCTTGGAAGAATGGGACATATTTTAATTTTAATATTACTTCTCACTCAATTTGAGAAGGAAAAATAGAAGAAAAAAAAAGAGAAAGTATCGAGGAGGAGTTTCTCCATGATGTGCGACGGTGGAATGTGGATCCCTTGGGCATGAACGGCACATGGGATTAGACAAATTCCACATGTGGCACATGCCTATCTCTACCTAGTTGAGGTTATTGCCAAGTAAATTACAAATCACAACATTTGTTAGTACACTCTATCAATGGCTTAGAGGTGACGGACCAAAATGGAAGCATATTTTTGGAACTGAAGAGTGTTGATTTCCATCAATTTCATCGAATTCTGGTGGGGTGATTAGTTGGTTGAGTACTCCATGGCAGATCATCCGCTCATAATAGACATCTAGAAGATTGCGGCAATTTGACTCGCTTCAAAGCTACCCAAATGTATTGGGAAAGCAGATGGGGTTGCATCATTTGTGATGAGTCAGTGGATTACATGTGAGAATCTATTTTTGGCACCGCGACAACTTCAAATTTTTGTGTTCGGATCTCTCTGGATTTATTTGCCCTAAAAATGAGTCCCATCCATACAAAAGAAGACAACGTGGGAGATCGCCAAAGACCATCCATTAGCATGAATTAGAGCCACTGTAGCTAAGATTGGTGTGCCCTACCATAGTGATGGCAAATTTTTAATTCTTTTCACAGAAAGGCACTGAAATTTTTTCGGAGCGGCAGTGCGTTAACGGCAAGTCAAACTTCAAATAGAAAATTATCCATCTAGTCGGAGCCAGGTGACTTTGTCAAACGCATATGTTATAATTGAAATAATTTATATGCCAAATTGATGGAGTTAATGCAAAGGCCCACACCTTTTAATGCCGTCGGCTCAATCAACGCATTGATTGCGTAGCGTGCGTTTCAGCTACCTTTTGAGCGAGAGGCTGGTTGAAACTACCATGCGCTAAAGAGCCGCTCCAAAACGCCCGTCCTTTTCCACAATAATCCATCCAAAAACAATAATAAAAAAACTAACAGCCGTTTATCCACGGCAGAAAGCTAATAATTAAACCCAAAATAGCTACTGTCATCTTCGCATAAAAACTGGCTTGGCTGCCATTTCCGACAAACTTGGGGGAAATAAAATAAACTTGTTTTCGTAATGGTTTGCCAGGGCACGCACTAAGGTGCCAGTTTGGAGTATAGTACAATCTGACAGCCACAAGCATCATTTTTAATTTTTGTACGTTTCGCTCATATCTCTTTTCAAGGTCCAAGTACACTGCTCTGATTGATAGCTTGGCTGTCATATTTCATAATGGTTGGCCAGAACCCCGAAAGATAGCAATTATTAATAAAACTTTTGTTGGCATCGCTTCACGGTTGGTTGCAGTTAGTCTCAAACATATTTGCAGAGAATCTGCAAACATACCTTCTATTCCAGAATGGCCGACATTATGCAATTATTGGAGCTATTTTCTATCCAATGAAGTAATGAGGGGCATTTTGAAAAGGATTGATGTGATCCACAAACCAGCTCAGGTAATTAAAATAGAAATAGTGTAACTTTTTTATGTTTCCGGTCATCATCGACACATCAAATGAAAACATTGACCATTAGTTTTCTAATCTTTTTAGCTTTTGCTGTTCAGCATTTCTTAGTATGCGGTTTCTTAAAAAAATTGAGATAATTTTAAATTCAATATTTAAAAAATATATATTTCACTAACTAACTTTTGTTATGTATATAATATCTAATCCCTTATAATTATTTTTTATTAAATAAATTAATAGATCTTGTATATATCATCATCTCCTATCTATTTGAGTCTGAATAATCAAATTAGTCTTTAAAAGCTAAAGTTAAAATAGCTAATAAAGAATATTTTAATCTTTTAAAAGTTATCAAAAATTGATTAAAATTATTAGAGATAAATCCCGCTTCTATCGAAGTTCGACAAATCAGTAGCCGCGGGAGAGCTTCAACGGACGGATCTTAACCGTACCCCTTCAATCGATGAAACTCCTCAACGGTCGAGCTCCTTTAGATTCTCAACGATCGGACCGAATCCCCTCAGCCGATCGAACTCCTCAGCAGTCGAGCTTCTTCGAATCCCTTCAGCCGATCAAACTGCTTAGCGGCCGAGCTCCTTGGACTCCCAACAGTCGGGCTCTAGTCGAACCCCTCAGCAGGCGAGCTTCAGTCGGACTCCCACGAGAGTTGAACTCTTTCCGCATCCTTCCAACCAGACGCCTGCAAGAGCCGAACTTCCTCCAGACATCTTCTTCGACCGAATTTCTTTAGGAGCCGAACTCCTCTCAGACATCCCCTTCGATCGGCCGAGCTCCTCCCTCGGCCGAACTTCTCGATGGCTGTCCCTCGGCCAAACTCCTCAGCAGTCGCACGTCTTCCAAACTTCTTCAGCTATTGTTTCTCACTGGTGGTCCTCTCCAGTCGTATTCCTTTCGGAAGCCCGGACTCCTCCGAAATGGGAATACATCAAAGCTCTTCAACCCTTCATTCGGCTCCAAGCAGCTCAATATCAAGACAGCTGCAGCCATCACCATCAGTCCGCGACAGACAACAGCGATCCACTGCTAGGCGGCGATGGCTGTCACCATCAACCTGTTGCAGGCAGCGCTGCAGACAGCGCCTTCTCCCTAGGATTAACTTCGCCGAATCTCGAGCGGCCTGCCACCATGCGGCTACGGCTGTCGCCTTTAAGCTCCGCCTATAAAAAGATCATCCAGATACGCTAACTCTGAGCTCTAACCTTTAAGCTTTAATTTCTAAGCTCTCCTCTTCTTCTCTAAGCTCTGCAGAACTCATTTCCGAGCACTCCATTTCTGTTGGTCAGAGTTGACTTGATCGTCGGTGGATTTTATCGGAGCCACTCCCATCGACTCCGGACGAAATTTTATTTTGTAAATTCTTATGGCGATTTTATCCACCTCCGCTTCAGCTGATTCCGACGATGATCAGATTCTGCGTCAACAAAGATATTTTAAGACTTAAATAGCTTAGAGAGTGATAACTCCATTAGCTTATTTAATAGAAAGATGAAGATAAAAAATTATATATTACGCACATAGTAAATATTAGATAGTGAATATATATTTTAAAAATATTAAATGAGAATATATATTTATCATTAATCTTCATATCAATGTAATTCATTTATGCTTGAATAAATTATAAAAATATTTTTAAAATTTATATTTATTATACTAATATTCTATAGTTTATAAAATTTATATTTATATCTAGTAGTTAAATTAATAGTTATTGATGAAATTGTTTATCTCATTCTAGAAATCAAAATTATTTTTGGATGGAAAGACTTATATTTTTGAGTAACTATTTTATTATTTAAAATTTATTTTTTTATTTTAAAATTTTTTCTAATATAATATTTTTATATTATTTAATATTAATAACTTAATAAATATTTAATTAAATATATATTAAAATATTAAATAAAAATAAACCTTAATAATTATAAGTTTTTCAAACTATCGTCAGGATGCATATCTTGTCTCTAATTCTAAAGAAGATTTTTTATAATTTATTCTAATTCCTTTTTTTATCACGAGACCAGCTTCTTTACTTAAATTCGGCCACGTCATCTTTTACACGAAACTTTAAGGCAGGCTCCGTATTTCTCGCCGGGAAAAAGCGAGCCAACTCACCTCCCTTGTCAGACTGGTGAATCTTGTCTTTACCCAAGAATAATAAGACTCGAGTACTCAACCCAGAAGTGGTACCAACGAAATTATAGCACGTGTCATGTAGACATCGGTTCTATACATGTCTTAACCAATTATATCAAGCCATGTAGCATAAAACATATAGAATTGGGCTGCACATAATCCCGCATTATTCAGACATCGCACAAAGACCACTTAAAAAATGCCATAAAAGACGGCGACCGATTCGCCCTCAAATGGTGGGTTCCAGTCACCAGTCGCGCGCGCGCACCAATGGCCTCCGCCGCGCCCTTCGCCTCCCTGACAAACGCGCCTCTCCGCCGCTCGCCGCCGCGGCTGCCGCGTCTCCGGAGATTTCACGCCTTCTCCCGCAACATGCGGCCGGCGCCGGCGGCGGTGACCTCGAAAGTAGAGCCGGCTCCGGCTATCACCGACGGCCAGGTGACCGCCGGGGACCCTCCGGCGGCAGCCTGGTCGGCTCCGAAGCTCCTGGACGACTCGGAGATCGAGCCGCGCGGCGTTAAGGATTACATCGATTGGTCCAGGGATCTGGTCCGGCCGGACGGCGGCCCACCGCGGTGGTTCTCGCCGCTCGAGTGCGGACCTTGTGAGAAGGGCTCTCCTTTGCTGCTCTTCTTGCCTGGTTCGTCCTCCAATCCATCTTTAGCCCCTCCCAATTCTTTTCTATGTCAGATTAATAGCCCTGTACTTCTTGTTGTTTTACTACAAAATTAGTGGTGCCTTTTCTCTTTCTTTTTTGTTTAATTTTTCCTTTTTTTCTTCTTGTGATCTCTCATTTCTCTCTATATTTTCTTCTTAAAAACAATGGCGGGGTTGTTTTTATTATTACTATTTTCTTTAGGAATTGATGGAGTTGGGCTTGGACTAATTCGGCATCACCAGAGATTGGGGAAGTAGGCATCAAGTTCTTTATTTTCTTATTTTTTTCAATGACAATGTCTGTATCTGATTGATACATCGGTCTTTGGCTACAGGGTATTTGATATCCGGTGTCTGCATATTCCAGTAATGGATCGGACGACATTCGAAGGTCTCGTCCTCAATCTCTCGCATAAATTTGTTTTGTTATTCAAAATGAAGAAAATATTATTGCAATGCAAGAACTCTTCTTTAGCTATGAAAAGTGCATTGAGTGGTTTTGAATTTTGGTTGTTGGAAGATAGATTTTTGAAAGTTGAAGTTTCCTACTTGTTCTTGGGCTAATTCTGAATTGGTTATCAATATTCTTTTAAGTGCTAGCAGCTAGCCCGCTAGGTGCAGAAAGCTTTGGTAGACCAAATATGGTTCATATCATGTTATTTGTTTCGCGCAAGATTAGTTTAGAAAGAAATTTGCATGACTGTGTGTGTGATACCTGGGGCTCGCCTGCAAGGGGCGGACCGGCGGAGTCCCATTCTTATCTGCAAAACAAAACAGGGGATGAGTCCCCTGTTCCAGAGAAAACCGCGGCGTCGCTCCTTATTCCATCACCCCCGCGTCCTCCACTCTCCACGCTCTCTTTCTCCCGCACCCCAGCGCCTTTTTCTCTCGTTCTCATCGCCTCTCTTCCCCCCCGTCCCCCTCTCCTCCCATCGTAACCGCCCCACTGAACCAGCTCTCTCTCTCTCTCCCCCCCCCTCCCACGGTCTCTCCTTCTCTCGTTCACTGTCACACACTCTCTCCCGCTCTTCTTCCACCGTTCTCTCTATCATCACTCCCTTCTCTCCCAGCATCTTCTCTTTCTCCCTCTCATCTCTTCCTTCTTTTTCCCTCTCTTAATCCCTCCATTGCTTTTCTTCCTCCATGTGTGAGCGTGTGCGTGAAACCGAGGAGAGGAAAAAGAGCTTCCGTGCCCTCTTCCAACCCTCTTGCTCACCCTCTCTCTTTCCGTTTATCAATCCCTCTTCTCTCTCTTTGAGCTAAGCCTAGAAGGGCCAGCACTGTGCTGCTGCCTGTTTCTCTCGCTTTGGGAAGAAAAATGGAGCAAGATCCTAAAGTATCCTTGTGAACTGATTAGATTTATCTGCATATTGATATTTCGAGATTCTCTAGAGCATTTAGAAGATCTTAATTCTCGAGGATCGAGATTGTATAGTAATTAATTTGTTATTATTATAAAATGATTAGATTTGTTGTTTAGGTAGCTGTTAATGCCAAAATCCAGTCCAGCTATTGGCGATCTGGAGGTAATTGTTATATCCAGAGTGGTGGAAGATGATTTGCCTTGTAGTCATGGATATGCATATAAAAAACAGCAGGAAAGCTTGTTGGATTGGCCCTGGTCGAACCCTCTGATGTCTAGATTCGGTTTTGGAATAGTAATAAAGAAAATAGTAAATGATTAGAGTCGTGTTATTTTATTCTGGTTGGTGTCTAGTTGATTTGGAGATGGTCAGTCTAGTTCCGACCTGACTGGTATGTTGCCGATCTGGAGATGATTCGCCTAGTTCGGATTTGATTGGGGAGCTTGGAGTTTTCAATTAGGATTGCTCGATCTCTGCATTTTCCACAGTTTTCACCTTATAAGCCATAGGGGCGAGAGGTGACGATGAAGCCCAGAAGCTGAGGCAGCAAAGTAAGTGAAGGGGGGTGGAACCTAAGGCCGGCCGCACAGATTTGGCTTATGCATCACTTCCCGAAGCTGCCTGCAAGCACTCCCCACTTTGTATTGGCACAATATCCAATCCTTAAGTATTTATATATTTCTTTGTTGCTAATTGGATTCAAATGACTAAGTAGCTAAAAGGACTGTTGAATATTTCTGGATTGTTTGAGGTGGTTACATAATATTTCTAGCTTGGTTTGGGGTAGTCACATAGATTGGAGTGGTTTTGGTGCACATAGGAGTGTTTTGCTTCCTTTACTAATGGGTTCATAGCTTGCTCGGTAAGAGAATAAATGATGAGGTCCGGTTTGAGTGAAGGACCACTTCATTCTCAACTTAGAACACTTAGGTATTCATTAGTGAAATACATACATGAAATGCATTTTGGGTGATGCAATTCCTTAAGACCCTGTTTATTTCACAACAAACCTGAATAAAGTCCACTTACTCAGATTTATTTAACCTGAAAATATTTTACCTAAATAATGCAACAGCAAAAAGGGAATTTTATATTTTAGAGAAGCTAAAAAGAGCACCTTTTTGGTCTTTTTTGGGGCAACACCCCAAATTGCTGGTTTATGGTAGATAACATTTCCATTTAATCCTTAAACCAGTACTTGAATAAATTAGACATTGTTGCCCAGAGGTAGCAAACCAAGAGGAGGGGGGGGTGAATTGAATTCTTATAAAATTTTAACCAAATTTAGCTCTTAACAAGTATGTGCTTTAAACTAAATCAAGTGTTGGTGAAGTGGATGCAATTCAGCAGTGGATATAGGATATGAAGAGTGCTATTCAAAAGCTATAACTATGCAAAGCAAGTATTGAATGTAACAAAGATAAACAAGAGAAAGCACAACACAAATATACAAGAATTTTATAGTGGTTCAGTGTAACCTGCACCTACGTTCACTCCCCAAGCTTTCTTTGTGTATTTCACTATAATCCCTCTGATTATAGTGTATTTGTTTTTCCAAGCTTACAGACAAATTCAATTGGTTTTTCAGGATCACCAACCAAAATCTTACACCGATAGTTTTTCGAACTCATCATCAATCAGTTGGTTTTCTGTGCTTACCAACCAAAACCTATACAGTCCAATTCTGGGCTTGGATGGGCCTAATCCCCAAGTTTATTTTTTTCAAAGAAACTTGTAAAGAAACAAAAATATAAGATATAAATTTCAGCATAGAAAATAAAAACAGAATTTTAAACTCTTTAAGCACGAAGAAGAGATTGAATGATTAGCTCTTTTGAAGCTTGAACACTCTTCTTTGAGGCTTGAGAGGATGCTTGAGAAGTTATGGAAGATAAGTCTTGAATGTCCTTTAAAATTACTGCTTAATCCATCTCTTTTTCTTTTCTCTTGATGTGCAATGTGGCTCACTTTAATCCAAAAGGATTTCTCTTTAAACTCTCGTAATCTTGCTTCCTAAAATGTTTCTCTAGCCTTAAATATCCTTAGAGATGGCTTGAGAGGCAGTTTTAACCATTGGAAGCCTTGAAAGAGCCGTTGGAGTAGAGAAATAACCATTTGAAAAGTTGCAGAAAACTAGCTGTTATGCCTATCCCGACGTTGGGGTCGACTCTAATTTCACAAGGGTCTACTCCAATTTTTCTTGAGTTAACTCAGATGACCAAGGAGTTGACTCCGCCTTAGGATCCAAAAATCTTATGTTCTGTATTTTTTTGAGAGAGCTGGCTTGCTTGTTGCTGGAGTCGGCTCCGGCCATTGGGCTCAACTCCAATCGAGCAAATCTTGATTTTGCTTCTTTCTATTTTCTCTGAGAAAGTTGGCTCCTGTTGGGCTTGAGTCAACTCAAATTAGTGCCAGGCTTCTCCAATGTGTTGGGGTCGACTCCAATCCACCTGAAACTTGGAATACTTCATTTTTAGCCTTGTTTCAGTGAAGGGGTCGGCTCCTTTTGCTCTGGGGTCGACTTCACTAAGTCTGAACTTGAATTTTCTTTCTTCGAAGATCTTGACTTAGTGCATTTTGTGGAGCTCTTTACTAAAGATTATTTCTTCAATTTTAACACTTGAAAAGACCTATATACAATTTTGAAACACTATCATTTATATTTAATATTTTGGAATCATCAAAATCAATCTTAGGGTCAACAGACATTATAAAACAAGTTTCTTTATTACACGTGCTAGTAATGATTGAAGTTGTAAAATGGCTTAAAGGACTGGTTAAGCACTCAAATAGACCTTTTCTTTTTCTTTTTCCTTTTTCATTTTAGTAATTAATCGTGGTATCAAGGTGCTGGAGAGGGTAAACAAGCAGCCTTGCTTTATGGAAAAACCAGGGCATTTAAGATAGGGGTGAGTGTCTCTCACGGTGGTAGTGGGAGTGGCACCCATGGTGGCTGCAAAAGGAGAAAATGATCCTTGATTTATGGATTATCTTCACAACTATTTGTGCTGGTTGTGGAGATGATGCATCCTCATTGTAAAGTATCCTGGTCTATTATCCTGACGACATATGCACTTGGACACCAAAGTTAGATGATGGTTAGTCACCCCAAGGTTGCACACACTTAATGCACCAACTCAGATGATTCCACATGCAAACCCACTTGTAATTGGCAATTGATGGAACTTTTTCTAGTGTTGTATAGTACTGTTGGCCAAGCACAATTCCTCATATATTTAAAAAGACAAAATATAGAAAACTTTTCAGAATCCCTAAAGCCTAATTCCTTTTAAAGAACAGCAGGTGTAAAATTTCCTTTTGCATCTATTCCAAAACCCATCCCTTGGTTTATTTGCACTCCACCACTCTCCCTTGCGTATGTCCATGCTTTCCATGACATGGTGAGACTGTTAGTCCATGACAATTAGTTGTCTTTCCATGCTTTGTGCATGCCAGGTTCAGCACATTATGCAGCAGAGTGTTGTATCATGCTAAGCCCTAACTACTGTGGGCATGTTTTGATACACATTTTGAACCTTTCTCTTGGGAGGAATGGTAAAATACGATTCAAGGATTGGATCACCTATTGTTGAGATCAAGGTTTGCTATACAGCCCGATATGGGGCATACCATACTAGTACCATATTGATACAACATAACGTTCCATACCGACACTATTGTACCATACCGAACCGTGTACCAATACTATAAATGGATGATATCGGTATGGGTCCAGTATCAAGATGGCAAACCTTGGTTGAAATCGTTGTTAGGTTTGGTTGCATTTGTTTTTTTTCTACATTCTATTTCATTAATTTGTTCTTGTAGTATTCTTTTCAAAGGAAAAGGGGAAAAAGGAAGATTGTTATAATGTTTAATCTTGATTATTTGGGCAGACTGCTCCGTAAGAAAGTCTTTCCTGTTTGTATGTTGCCTTTGTTAATGAAGTGTTCACTTGTCCTTATGTTCAGGCCTGGTTGATTTTGTAGAAAGGACAGTCAAATCAGAAAAATCTTGCACACCAAACAAGCCTATATATCTTGTTGGGGAATCAATTGGTGCATGCTTTGCTCTTGCAGTTGCAGCACGCAACCCTGATATTGATTTGATATTGATATTGGCTAACCCAGGTCTGATTACAATTTCTTTTTGCATATTTTACATGGTTGTTTTGATTGACTAAGTCATTAAATTATCTACATGGTTCCCTTTATGTTCTTTTCTAAATTCATGTTCTCATCTTGCAGCAACATCTTTCCGCAAGTCTCAGTTGCAATCTCTCTCAGTTCTTTTGGATGTTGTGCCTGAACCACTTCATATAACCATTCCGTATTTTCTTGATTTTGTTACAGGTTTGTGTCATACATTTGCCTTAACATTCTAGTATTGCTTTGTGCATTTCTGAATAATGAGAACTTAATTTCTCCTGATTCACTTGTTTATCTATATAAATAAAAAAATATATACTGGCTCTGGTGAGTTAATTGTTTGAATGTTTTGTTTGTCCATTAGTTAACCAGTGCCATTATTTATCTAAAGGAGCATTTTTTTTTTTATGTTTCCTTAAGCCATTATCGATCTACATGCTTTGTTTTACTTAAGCTCAATGAAATAAGCTTAGAATTTCTGTCTTCTTTATCTCATTTAGAATCTTTTAATTGTTGATGGCCAATAAGGAAGATATTTATACATCACTTTTTCCAAATTTCTTTGTCTTCTTTATCTCATTTAGAATTTCTGTCTTCTTTATACATCACTTTTTCCAAATTTTATTACATGCACTTGCAACCAATGATGGTCATTGTGGTATGATACATACCATGTATGAAGGTCATATGTGTTCACCATAGGTATCTTGCTGGTTTAAATTAGAAAAAACAAAAAAAGAGAAAAAAACAAAAGAAAAGATGCATTGAGCAGTTGGAGGATGGTGTGGGTTAATATGAGGCAGTACAAGTTGGTTTAAGGCGCTATGGGTTACCATGCCAGGCACATTATACTGACAAGGTATCAAGGTTTGGTTTGGTATATGAGCAGAACTTGTTTGAACTAGTCAGAATCAAGCAAAACCATCATGCTCAGTATCATGTTATGCTGACCCATGTTATTTGGTTTCAAATGGTACCATGGCTGGATGTAAATAAATATTGTATTGTTACAGTGTGTTCCACACTATATGGATCATATTATACCATATCAGTAACATACGAGTACGGTAAGCAGTATTGATATAGCAAATCTTGGTTGGTTCACTTACAAAACTGTCCCAAGTTGTGATGTGTACTAGTCCTTGACTGGTGACATGTGCCCCAAGTTGCATGGGGCCTGTACAAGTGAAGGTCATCCTAAATGCCTGGGTGGGGTGGGCATCTAAAGTCAAAAAAATCTAGAAAATTAGTAAAATTCATAATATATTATCGCATAATTAAATTACCGTAGGTACATATGTTTGATTCGTAGAGAACACATGAAAAGACATCATATTCTTCCTAGCCAGTGTGCAACTCCCTTCAACTTCTCTCCCTAGACACCTTTTTTCTTGTTCTGCCCTAACCATCTTTCTCTTGCCACTCATGATGGAGAGGAAGAGGAACATGGGGGCTTAAGATCTATGATGAAGCACATGGATGAAGGGCTGTCATTTGATGGAAGGTGTAATATCTAATATGGATGGCTATGATCTAAAAATAAAACCATATTTGAAGTACTTTTGATTTTTGAAGCACTTTGATAAATACAGTTCAAACCTTATTAGTACCCATGAAAAAACATGATCAGAATTTGAATTTTTGAAGTGATAGATAATATCATAAATAGGTGCCACCTTCATAAGAAACTGGCCAAAAAGCAACTCAACACTTGCTCAGGCTCCAACCTAGGTGCTCAGGCAGCTGCACTGCTTCGTAGACAGGAAACTCGCTAGGCACCTGGGCATTTGGGCTGCCGAAGCACCTAAAGGGGACCATTTAGGCAGCTGCCTGTAACAACACTGGAATGGGCAACACCTTAATTTTTTTATTACAACAGAAAACTTTGTGCATTTGCATTTTTATCAACTTTTCTTGTTTTGGGGCATCTAAGCTGGCCTCAAGCAAAAGATTCCAAGAAAATGTGGAAGGGTTTCTTTGTCAATAATCCATCTATACAAGCTGGTGGTTGGTTTATCTTTTAAGCAAACTTGTAATAACTGTAAAATTACAGGCTCATGTTAGAAAATATGCATTTTATTTTCTCATAACAGTGGCTTTTAGTGGCTCTTTCAATAAACTGCTTTAAGGGGAAACTAATTTATATCAACAACCAATGCATGAGTTTTTCTTTGCAACAATATTATGCCATACTATATATACTTGTGCAATTGTGCTAATTAAGTACTTTTATTGTGCATTTATTTTTTTAAGCATATTTATATAAAATTTGCTAAATAAGTGTTTTCTATTGTTGGGGATAAACCCTGCTCCTGCCGAAGTCCAGTCCGATGTTCAGCCTAATGCAACCGGTGGTCACAGAAGAGCCCCAGCGATCGAGTCCTAGCCGAATTCCTTCAGTCGGTCGAACTCCTCAGCGGCCGAGTCCTAGCCGAACTCCTTCAACCGATCGAACTCCCCAGTGGTCGAGTCCTAGTCGAGCTCCCCAACGATTGAGTCTTAGCCAAACTTCTTTAGCCCGCCGAACTCCTCAGCGGTCGAGCTTCAGTTGGACTTCCACGAGAGCCGAACTCCCTCCGCGCCCCTCTAGTCGAACGCCTATGGAAGCCAAACTCCTTCCGAGCTTCTCCTTCGGCCGAACTCCTTCAGGAGCTGAACTAATCCCGGACATCTCCCTCAATCGGATTCCTCCAGCGGATTGCTCTCGGATAATCCCACCAGACGGATCCCCTTCAGGAGTCCGAACTCCTCTGGAATTGATATATGCCGAAGTCCACCAACCAATGCCTGTTTTCTCAGAGCTACGTCTATTAAATCTCGACAAATGGTCGCTATCAGTCCGCTGTAGGTGACAGCGATCCGCTATCAGGCGGCGATGGCTGTCACCATCAATCTATTGCAGGCGGCGTTGTAGACGATGCCTCCCTATATGTCTGACTTCGTCAGACCTTGAGCGGCCCGCTATCAGGCAACTGCAGCTGTCACCATCAACCCGCTACATGCTCCACCTATAAAAAGGGACCCTTCAGATATGCTTTCTCGAAGCTCTCCTCTCCCTTCTAAAGCTCTAAGCCCTCTTTCCCTTTCCAAAACTCTATCGAACTCATTCCTGAGCACTCCATTTCTGTTGGTCAGAAGAGCTGACTTGATCATCGGAGGGTCCTGCCGGATCCACCACCATCGACTTCGGACAGGACTTTGTTTTGCAGGTCATCGATGGTGACCTCGTCCTCCATTCCAGCTCGATCTAGCGACAACCAAATTCTGCACCAACAGAATTGGCGCTAGGAGGGATTGAACCTTCGCCTTTGAGGTTCCCCTGTTCTTAAAGGAGTGCTCAGCGACGATCTCTCTCCTTCCTCTCCAGAGATCTCTCCTCTTCCTCTCTAGAATTCTTTTTCGAGAGAAAATGCCTTTCAGGAGAGCTTCGATCCAGCGATCGGCGGACTCCACGGCCCGATCCTATCCAGATCCATCTGCTCCTGCTTCAGCCCTGGCAACTCAGGTTCTGCCTATAGCCACGGTAGATGCGGAGTGGTTCAACCTGCTAATGTAGCGGGTTCAGGGCCTTACCGAGATGGTGCAGGTCATGCAGCAGCCCTCGGCGGTGACTCCATCAGAAAATCCGCCATCAAGATGTTGGAAACCGGCCCCAAAGAAGAGTACTCGGGCTAACGTACCCGTCGCTTCTGGGAAGGAGAAACAGAGAGTAGAGGATTCATGTTCGGATCATGGTTCTCCTCTGGAGGGGACCTTCCCCATTTGTAGCCGAAAGCCCCCCAAGATTTACAACGTCCTCAATCACAAACTATGGAAGATGGGCCGACGGATTGAGCAGCTCGGCCACGTCGCCTCGGCTCACCTTAACGACGTCCGCACCGATCCTCCTTTCTCCTGAATTATGCAAGAGTCCGTCCTGCCGAACTTTGAGCTCCCTCAATTTGAAAGCTACGATGGGACCTCTGATCCAGTTGATCATTTAGAGACCTTCCGAACCATGATGCTACTCCATGGTGCACCAGACGCCATATTATGCCAAGCCTTTCCATCTATCTTAAAGGGAGCAGCGAGAAACTGGTACTCGGCATTGAAGTCAAGTACGATCTTCTCTTTTAACCAGATGAGTCATCAGTTCGTGGCTCACTTCATCAGCAGCCGACGTCCGCACCGAGGTTCGGATTTTCTGATGAATGTCAAGCAGAAGTAGGGGGAATCTATCCGAGCTTATGTCATCCGATTTAATACTGCTGCTTTGGAGGTCCGGAATCTGGATGAGTATGTTGCCATGGCCGCACTCAAGAGCGGCCTTCAGAAGAATGACTTGCTGTTCTTCCTGGAGAAGAAGTATCCTAGGAACTTCGCCGATCTGTTGGCTCGGACCGAGGGATATGTCCGTGCGGAAGAAGCCTTCAAGTTGAAGGACGAAGAAGCTTTAGGAGAGTAGCGGACGGACGAGTACAATAGACCCACCGCCGATGGAGGGCCGAGCGAAGTTCGGCTGCACTTACGGACTTTCTCTAGGCGCAAGCGAGGCCGAACTCCCCCTCGAGCTCGTCATCAAGGAAGCCCCGACAAAGGGGCATGAAGTTCTCCCCCAGGAGGGTTCACAGGAGGGCGGAATGAAGTTCGGCTGCGCTCATGACCTCCCCCAGCGCAAGCGAGGCCCGAACTCCTTTTTGAGCTCGTCATCAAGGAAGCTCCGATGGAAGGGCGTGAAGAAGTCCTCCCCCCAGAAGATTTCACAACTTACGCCCCCTCAATGTCGATTCCTCAAATATCGATCCTGAAGCAAGCCAAGATGGTGCCAAGGACCGCATAGCTAGAACCATTAATGATGGGAGGAACGACAAGAGATCGGCCGCCTTCCCGACATCATCGACGCTATCTCCGGGGGCTTGGTATTTCGGTGGGCTGTCATCTTCCAGCGTCAAAGCCAAGAGAAGCTTGCTCTAAATTGAGAAGGCCAGCATAAGATAGAGGAGGTCGTCCGGCCCGGGACTTATCCTCCAAGGGAACTTGGAGGAACAACGCCCCCATGATCCTGAAGCATATAGAAAATCCGGGGATGTGCTGCCAGTAACTTCCCTTTGATAAAATTCTTCTATTTCAATAATATTGTTTCTGAGTGTAAAAACTATGTGATGACAGGAAAGAAGCAGTCAATAGTGGTCCGTGTTAGGAACAGAAGGAGAATCTCGTCCTAACATGAGCGAGTCGAAGTTCCTTCAACCTCGACTGCAAAGAGATAAGATCTCTTCTGAATGATCGAGCTTCAACCTCGACTGCAGAGATAAGATCTCTTTCGAGTGACCCGAGCTTCAACCTCGGCTAGAGATAAGATCTCTCCCGAGCGTCCGTATCAACCTCGACTGTAGAGATAAGATCTTCTACGAGCCAACCTCGGCTGTAGGAGATAAGATCTCCCGAGGGATCGGGGCAACCTCAAGATAAGATCCTCAGCTATCAATCTCGACTTAGGAGATAAGATCTCTCCTGAGGCAAATGGCTGCAGGAGATAAGATCTCCCCAATAACCTCGACCACAGGAGATAAGATCTCCTCCGAGCGTCTGGGCCAACCTCAGCTGTAGGAGATAAAATTCTCCTCCGAGCACCGTATCAACCTCGGCTGCAGGAGATAAGATCTCCCCTAAGGTCCGAGTTCGACTGTCAATAGGAGATAAGATCTCCTTCAGGCACCTCGACTCGTTGGAGATAAGATCTCTCCCAAGCTACTGGGCCTTCAACCTCGACTCGTCAGGAGATAAGATCTCTCTCCGAGCTCCATCGGGCCAACCTCGGCTGCTAGGAGATAAGATCTCCCCGAGCTCCACCTATCAACCTCGAGCTGCAGGAGATAAGATCTCCCTCGAGCTCAACCTTCGATCTCGACCACAGGAGATAAGATCTCTTTCGAGCTTCTACGTCAACAAGAGATAAGATCTTCTAAAACCTCGGTCGTTGAAGATAAGATCTCCTCTGAGCTCCGTACCTTCAACTTCGACTGCTAGGAGATAAGATCTCCCCCTTCAACTCGGTCAGCTAGGAGATAAGATCTCTCCCGAGCATCCGAGCTTCAACCTCGGCTGTCGGAGATAAGATTTTCTCCGAGTGTCCGTATCAACCTCAGCTGCAGGAGATAAGATCTCCCCCCGAACGCCCGTATCAACCTCGACTGCAGGAGATAAGATCTCCCCCGAACCAACCTCAGCTACAGGAGATAAGATCTTCCCCGAGCGACCGGGCCAACCTCGGCTGCAGGAGATAAGATTTCTCCCAAGCGTCCGTATCAACCTCGGCTACAGGAGATAAGATCTCCCCCGAGCTAACCTCGACTGCAGGAGATAAGATCTCCCCCGAGCACCCATGTCAACCTCGGATGCAGGAGATAAGATCTCCCCCGAGCGACCAAGTCAGCCTCGACTGTAGGAGATGAGGTCCCTCCGAGCCTCAACTTCAACTTCAACCTTGGCTGAAGATGAGATTTCCGCCAACCTCGAGTAGGAGATAAGATCTCCCCAAGCCTCAACTTCAACTTCAACTTTGGCTGGAGATGAGATCTCCCCCGTGCTTCAATCTGAACCGGTGCAGAGCCCTGAAGAGGATTTCGACAGTCATCTTTTCTGCACTCCCTTCGAGTTTCGAACTTAGGAGTGGGGGAGACTATTGTTGGAGATAAATTCCGCTCCTGCCGAAGTCCAGTCCGATGCTCAGCCTAATGCAACTGGTGGTCACGGAAGAGCCCCAGCGATCGAGTCCTAGCCAAACTTCTTCAATCGGCCGAACTTCCCAGCGGCCGAGTCTTAGCCGAACTTCTTCAGTCGGCCGAACTCCTCAGCGGTCGAGTCCTAGCCGAGCTCTCCAGCGATTGAGTCTTAGCCAAACTCCTTCAGCCAGCCGAACTTCTCAGCGATCGAGCTCCTTCCGAACTTCCCAACGGCCGAATCTTAGCCGAACTTCTTCAGCCTGCCAAACTCTTCAGCAGCTGAGCTCCAATTGGACTCCCACGAGAGCCGAACTTCCTCCGCGCCTCTCTAGCCGGACCCCTACGGAAGCCGAATTTCTTCCGAGCTTTTCCTTTAGCCGAACTCCTTCAGGAGCCGAACTCCTTCCGAACATCTCCCTCGGTCGGATTCCTCCAGTGGATTGCTCCCGGATAATCCCACCAGATGGATCCCCTTCAGGAGTCCAAACTCCTCTGGAATTGATATATGCCGAAGTCCACCAACCAACGCTTGCTTTCTCAGAGCTACGGCTATTAAATCTCGACGAACGATCGCCATCAGTCCGCTGTAGGTGACAACAACCCGCTACCGGATGGCGATGGCTGTCACCGTCAATCTGTTGTAGGCGGTGCTGCAGACGGCGCCTCCCTCCATGACTGACTCCGCCAGACCTCGAGCGGTCCGCTATCAGGCAGCTGTAGCTGTCATCATCAACTCGCTACAAGCTTCGTCTATAAAAAGGGACCTTCCAGATACGCTTTTTCGAAGCTCTTCTCACCCCTCTAAAGCTCTAAGCCCTCTTCCCCTTTCTGAAACTCTACCGAACTCATTCCTGAGTACTCCATTTCTGTTGGCCAGAAGAGCTGACTTGATCGTCGGAGGGTCCTGCCGGAGCCACCACTACCGACTCTGGACAGGACTTTGTTTTGTAGGTCACCGACGGCGACCTTGTCCTCCTCCACTCCAGCTCGATCCGGCGACAATCAAATTCTACACCAACATCCATAATGAAAATTATCTCTATAAATACATATAGTAAAGTAATTAGTGCAATAGCTTTCATTGCTAAGGACCATAGGTTCCAATGTTATAGATAGATCATGTCATAAGGCATACAGTCTTTGCAATTTTACTTCAATGAATAATGGATTTCACTCTTTTCAAGGTAATCCCATGAGGATGTCATCAACTTACACAGGACGTGAGCTCTCTCTTCCAAAAGCTGCTTGGGGACTATCAAAGAGCCTTGCTGATATTCTTCCTTGTATTTCTGTGAGTATGATACCTTAGATTACATACTCAAACATATAGTCTTGCTCTTTAGAAGTTTATTATTTTTAATCAGTATGAAATTTATATATCATATGATTTAGATTTGTTATGTTAGTTATTGTTTATAGCTCCTAAGGGATACTCTGGTGTCCTAATCAACTTGACAACTTGAATGCATTGCAAACATAATGTACATAGGTTGTAGAATACTTGTTTGTTCAACTATATTTTCTGATTTAACGATTTTTCATCTATGGTTTATCTTATTTCTAGCAGACTATTCCTGACTTGTTGAAAGAAATTGGATCTTCTTTTATTCTTGACTTTTTAGTAACTGATCACTAGCATTGAGCACATGCAATGAATAGGAGAAGCAACATAAATGGAAGAAACACATGGATGTGATCTCAAGGTTAAAATATTCTAAATTTTATGTCACATGATATTGCACTCCCACTTTGGTTTCTATTTTTCTTTTATACTCTCTTATGGAGGTGGCAATGGGTCAGATTAACTTACATCGTTTAGTCAAACTGGTCTTGAACAAAACTGAATTGGACATGCTAGCGGGTTGGACAAGGCCTACCCAAGCAAATTGTTGGGTCATTTGGGCTGGCCCAGACTTTACATATAGATGCAAGTTGGTAGTTGATGAAGTCATTCCCTAGATGCAAGTTAAATGTTGCTTGACTATGAGATGCATTTTTCCTAAGCAATACCAAATGTCTAGATCATCTAGATAACTGGTAAAAGGTAGCAAGGGATAAGAAGGTAGGTTGGTTGGATTGCAGTTCCACATAAGAATCAAATCCATCTACAAAGTGATTAAACACCTCTTGCTCAAAACTGGATTCTTTCCATTAATTTTCTTATAGATTATGGGTTATATTGATATATTTATATGGAAAGGAATATTGTGTGAACTTTTTCTCACATATATGGTGAGGAGATCATCTATATTTATTATCTAATCATACAAAAATAGAAAGAAATAACAAATGATCATAATCATACAAAGATAGAAATGGATCCTAAGATCTTTCTTATATTCAAAATTCAAAATTCAGAATATTGTCCAAATGGATTCTATTGATTGTGTGATCTAGTCCTTTTTTTACACTCCCCCTCAAGTTGGTTTGAAGATATCTTCCATGGTAAGCTTGTTTACTAGATCCTTGAGTTGTTTCTTATAAGCTTGCTTACTAGATCCTTGAGTTGTTTCTTATACAACCCTTTTGTGAGAATATCAATAATTTGATCAATTGTTGGAATGTATGGCATGCAAATTATTTCATTGTCAAGCTTCTCCTTGATGAAATGTTTGTCCACTTCTCCATGCTTTGTTCTATCATGGAGGACTGGGTTGTGGGCAATAGAGATGGCAGTCTTATTATCATAGTAGACTTTTATTGGTGAGGGGATAAAAAACTTTAACTCTTCAAGTAATCTTTTTATCCATATCATCTCACAAATTCTATGGGCTACTGAACGGAACTCAGCTTTAGCACTACTAGCCACTACATTCTATTTTTTGCTTCGTCGGGTGACAAGATTACCTCCCACAAAAGTACAATAGCCGAAAGTTGATCTTCTATCAGTTACACTTCCTGCTTAGTCTGCATCGGTGTAAGCTTCTATTTGCAAATGTCTTCTATTTTTAAATAGCAATCCCTTTTTAAGTGTCCCTTTTAGATACTTTAAGATTTTGTAGGCAGCCTAAAAGTGTTTTGATCCTGGTGAATGCATAAACTGGCTTACCACATTCATTGCAAAAGCTATACCAGAACGAGTATATGATAAATAGATGAGTTTACCCAAAGTCATTGGTACTTTTCTCTATCTACCACCTCTTTGGTTTTTGTATGTTGCAACTTCAAGTTGAGCTCTGTCGGAGTTTTGGCTATCTTGCATCCAAGCATTTCAGTTTCACTAAGTTTAAGACATATTTTTGTTGGTTGACGAAGATTCCCTTGTTGGATCTTGCAAATTTCATGCCAAGGAAGTACTCTAGAGCCCTCAAGTCTTTGATCTTAAACTCTTGTGTAAGTTTTCTCTTAAGTTCTGTAATTTTGGCACTATCATCATCAGTCATTATTTTATCATCTACATACACTATCAAAATAGCAAGTTTACCGATTTTTGAGTGCTTGAAGAACAGTGAATGGTTAGCTTGACTTTGGACATAACCATAGCTTTTTATTGCCTTCCCAAACCTCTCGAAGCATGCCTTAGGTGACTATTTGAGTCCATACAAGGATTTTTCTGTTTGCATACCTTGTTGGTCTCGAAGTCCTTTTCAAAACTGGGTGGTAGATTCATAAACACTTTTCTCCGAAGTCTCCATTTAGGAAGGCATTTTTTACGTCAAGTTAGTATAGAGGCCAATTGAAGTTTACCGCCAGAGGAAAAAGAACTTGGATTGAGTTTATTTTTGCTACTGGGGCAAAGATCTTTTGGTAATCAATACCATAAATTTGAGTGAATCCCTTGGCAATAAATCTAGCCTTATTCCTTTTAATGCTTCCATCTGCTTTGCACTTTACAGTAAAGACCCACTTGCATCCTATCGCTGTCTTGCCTCTTGGTAGTTCTACAATCTCCCAAGTTTCATCATTTCAAGAGCATTCATCTCCTCCTTCACTACTGATTTCCAATCCGGATCACCTAGGGCATCTTGAATAGATCTTGGTACATGAAGGTTAGAAATATTTGAAATAAATGCTTTATGGTCATTGGATAATTTTTGATAAGACAATACTTGGCAATACGATGATTGGTACGGAATCTTGTTTCTTTTCTAAGGGCAATTGGAACATCAAGGTTAGATAACTCAAGAGTAGATCTAGAATTACCTTTAGTGAAAGGACTGTCATTCATAGGAGGACCATCATTCAGTGGTGCTTACTGACTAGTTGCAGGAGATATGTTTGAATCAATAGTACTTATCTGAGGCTTTTGTCTAGTATAAATCTGAAGTCAGGTTTCGGATTACTCGGATCCATGTGTGATAATTCTCCTCCTATTTTAGATTCCATCATGCCCGGCACCTATGGACTAAACAAATCCTTTTTTCCATTATTTGGATTAGTTATTTCCTTGGTTTGTTTATTAAAGTGGATTGGAGTTTCAATGAAATTTGGTAGTGGTTCAGAAAATTTTTCAGAAATTTTTAAAAAATTATCTTCTTCTTTAATATTCCCCTCCTAAAGATGATTTTTATTGAAATATGGTTGTTTTTCCATAAAAGACATGTCCATGCTTACATAAGTCTTCTTTGTTAGTGGCTTAAAACATTTGTATCCCTTTTTATTTGGAGCATATCCAATGAAAACACAATTTTCAGCCTTGGGATCCAATTTGGATCGAAAAAATTGTGGAATATGAACAAAACAAATGCATCCGAATGTTTTTAAAGGCAACTTAGAATACAACTGAAAATTCGGAAAAGATGTCTTTAAAGTATGTAAAGGGATTTTAAATTTCAAAACACAAGTTGGCATTCTGTTGATCAAGTAGGAGGCAGTTAAAACAGCATCTCCCCAAAGGTATTTAGGAATATTCATAGAAAACATGAGGGTCCCAGCAACTTCAAGTAAGTGCCTGTTTTTTCTTTCAGTAATATCATTTTGCTGGGGAGTGTCACGATATGTTGATTGATGTAGAATGCCTTTATCTTTTAAAAATTCTCCTAAACACTCATTAAAATACTCAATTTCGTTGTCTAATCGAAGAATGCAAATTTTTGAATTAAATTGAATTTTGATCATATTATAGAACTTTTAAAAAAATCTTTTCACTTCAGATTTTTTTTTTTTTGCTTAGTAAGTTAAATCCAACACAACCTAGTGTGATTATCAATAAAAGTTACAAACCATCTTTTTTCAGATAAAGTGGTAACTTTTGATGGTCTCCAAACATCACTATGAATTCAGTAAAATGGTTTAGAAGGACTATAAGATTTTGAAACAAATTTAACATGATGATCTTTGGATAAATGGCAAATTTCACATTAAAATATAGAATAATCCACTCCTTTAAACAATTTAGGAAATAAGCATCTTAAATAAGGAAAACTAGGATGGCCTAGTCTAAGGTGCCATTGCATTATTTATTTAGAAACAGAAATTGAACAAGTACTACTAGCCCTTGAGCTTTTTTATTATCGAAGAAATCCTCATTGAAGTACTATAACCTATTTATCTCTCTAGCACTACCAATCATCTTCCTCGAAATTCGGTCCTGAAATATATAATGGGAGTCACAGAAGGTAATACAACAATTAGAGTGCTTGTACTGATCAAGGACACTTCGTCCACTAGCATTAGCTTCAGCAGCAATCAGTGCAGAGTTCTCAGTCAGACCACTTGTGCCACTATTCTTTTTTCCGAGCATTACTGATCTGTGGCTTTCCTCTCAATGAACCTTTGAAAAAAACTTCATTGAGTGAAGGCAAAGGATTTCATCTAATAATCCTTCCTTGAACTTCATCAAATTCGACATTGAGACCAACAGGAAATTTGAAGATTCGATTAGCCTCCACAATTTTCTGATTGTATTTGCAATCGTCAGGAGACTTCCACTCATAATCATTGAATAGGTCTAGATCTTGCCATATTCGTTTCAAAGAATGGAAGTATTTGGTGACAGTGTCACTCCCTTGCTTGACTTATCTAAGTTTCAGAGTAAGTTCATATATTTGATTTTGATTACCCACATCAGAATACATTTGAATAACATTATCCCACAGTTCCTTAGCATTCTGATAAAACATGTAATTGGAACTAATATCCTCATCCATAGAATTCACAAGCCAGGTCATTACCATTGAGCTTTTAGCATCCCAGGTTGAGTAGGTCGGACGGTGTCTGGAGTCGGTGTATCTCCTATTAAGTAGCCGATTTTGCCTCTTCCTTGGATGTACATACGAACCGATTGAAACTAGCATAAGAAGTTTCACCATTGAGTCAAATGATGGTAATTTGGACAGGATGAGATTCAACAGTAGAAGGGACCTGAGGAGCATGGGTAATGGCAACAGGATCTGGGTTGGTAATGGCAGTAGGGCTTGGGTTAGTGGATGGAGTTGATTGGGAAAAGACATCAGACATAGTGAAGAAAAAATAGGACAGCAACGATGTATGGGCGGTGGTTGTGAATGTGCAGCAGCTATGTTAGGGCAACTATAGGAGTAGAAAAAATGTTTTGCTCTGATACCATATGGAAAGGAATATTGTGGAAACTTTTTCTCACATATGGTGAGGAGATCATCTATATGTATAATTGAAAACATACAAGAGATTTACAATCATAATCATACGAAAATAGAAAGAAATAACAAATGATCATAATCATGCAATGATAGAAATGGATTTTAGGATCTCTTCTATATTCAAAATTCAAAATTCAAAATTCAAAATGTTGCCTAAATGGGTTCTACTGATTGTGTGATCCAGTTTCTTTTTCCACAATTTAGATTCTGAATAGAATTTGACTGCCATGCAAGGTCTGCCAAACCAATGCCAAGGCTCATATAAGCTGATGACCAACTCAATATGATACGAGCCTGTACCATACTGTGCCAGGGTGTATCGAAACAAGGAGAGGATGGAAAAGAGAGGAGGAGAGAGAAAAAGGGAGGGAGGGGAAGGGGGATGGGGAGGGAGAGGGAGAGAAAATCCTAGCCTTAACCATAACCCTGCAAAATTGGTGGTCAAAAAGAAGGCAAGAAAGAGGGATAGAGAGAGGGGAGTGGGAGAGAGAGATCGATCAAGAGTCATACCTATTTGGTCATGCCGTGGTTGGAGTAGGAGTTGTTGTTGCATGATCAGCCCATCAGATCTCCCATCATAGCATTGCCATCGTCATTGCATGATCTCCCATCATGGCTGAAGAGGTGGAGAGAGATCAGCTGAGAGGAGAGGGAGAGAGATTGAGCAAAGTTTGGGACTGTGAGCAGGGGTTGGGGGTGGGGCTCGGGGGTTTATTAGGGGCCGAATCGTCCAACCCGCCCGAGCCATTATAGTTTGGCTAACCTTGCAGCCATGTTTATAGCCCATCAAAGTTCTTTCAGATTGTAATAAATATGCTGATAATATGTCTACTAATGTTATGATGCATATATGTGCTTCTTTTTTTGATGAGAATATATGTTCTTCTTCAGACTTCAACAACCAGAACTATATTTGCCACAGGTGGAAACCTGTCTTGCTACAATGGTTCATTCATTTTTGTTCATGTTATAATAGAAATATCTAAATATGCTTCTTTCGTCATTTGTCTCAACAACAATATTTCAGCATATTTGGGTAATCCTGTATCTAGAATTTTTTAACTTTATATCTGGAAATCCTATGCTTGAGGCATTTTATCTTTTCCAATGGTGATGCATTAGTACATTTTGTTTTGCAGTTTTTGGTTGATATATTACCAAAAGAATCTCTTCTGTGGAAATTGAAGATGCTAAGATCAGCATCGTTTTACATCAATTCTCGTCTCCATGCTGTCAAAGCTCAGTCACTGATACTTGCCAGGTACTTGATCTATTACTTTCTAATATAATTACCATAGGTACAGGAAAATAATGTGGACAATTAATTTAAGAGTTTTATGGAGTTTGCATTCTTTTTTAACAAAGTTTGGAGAAAATTTGCAAGCCTTGACCTTTGTTTGATTACACACTTGTGGTGCTAGAAATGGGCTGAATTTGGGTCAATCAAATATGAAATGTCAAAAAGGTCCAATCAAAATGCCCAACCTAAATTGATGTAAAATTAGGCCATTTTAAGGCACATTTCCAGCCCTATGCATTTGATTGGTGTTTCCATCTATTGTGAACATTGTTTGGCCCTTTATGACAATAACTTTGATATACCTGTGACAATCAAATAGTGCTTCTTCAATTGCAGTTGACATAACCAAACATTTCAGAAATATATAATTAAGTACACTTGATAGAAAGATGATCCCCTATTTTTTGTTGGCAAAGTAGATGATCCTCTGGTTTCCTAAGTTTGGTAAAATGTGATGTATAAAGAACTAGTTCCTAGTTCATATGAAAGCATCTTCTTTGCTACTTTGAATATAAAAGCAGAAATTTTGGCTTTTCTTGTTTCTGATCAAACAATCAGCTGCTTATATCTCATTATCTCATGTTCATTTTAATATGACAACATGAACAAGGATATGAAGGACCAAGAATTTAAGTAGTGTACTGTACCAAGTCATATTGGCTGTGCTATATCAGGCTGGAACCAGTACCTGGTTTACCTTCCTTGTTGTGTGTTGGTCCCAAGGGATGTGACATGCCTATTAAGGCATGCTATAGTATACACTGTTGACCCATTCCCTAACAATTTAATCTTTTGGGTTCTAGTGGTTAGTTTTTTTCTTTTTTGGTAACATGGTGTCAAAGCTGAAGGTTATAGGTTCAAATCCCCATTCGGCCATTTTCTTTTTCTTTTTCAATTGTTTGTTATCTTGAGTCTTTTCTTTGTTGACTTATTCCCAGTTGTTATCTTGAGTCATTCTTGATTTATTGATGCCTTCCCTTTCAGGGTCTGGCCCATGCATGAGGGAGGCCAGGGCTGTTAAGCCCTAACTTTCATGACTAACCCCTTCCCTATTAGCTTAAGCTTTTGGGTTCTAGTTGTTAGTTAACATTGGTGCCAGCGCTGAAGGCTTTGGGTTCAAATCCTCATTCAGGCCATTTTCTTTTTCCTTTTTTAAATTCACTTGCTCCATGTATTGAGTCTTGTCTTCTTTAACTCATTCCTGATTGTTATCTTGAGTCATTCTTTGACTTATTTAGACCTTCATGTGCATCGTCCGGGCTGCACATGAGAGGGACCACTGGTGTTAAGGCCTAACTTATATTGTTGACCCTTTCCCTAATAGCTTTAAGCTTTTGACATCTAGTGGTTAGTAACAGTACTTACACTCGTTATAACTTGTATCGACTGGGTTGCAGTAGAGATACTTAAACCAATACTTCGAACATTGTGAAGGATATATACACAGTAATATATCTGTGAAAATCTAAGAACCATGTTTCTCCCTTTTTCTTGTGTCAGATGCATCTCTTTTTGGTAGAAGGAAAATATGCAATGAAGAAATAATCTTATATTTACTTGTATCTGAGAGCCTAAGGAAAGAGTTGGATGCAAATTATGCTGGGTTTTCTTCTAATGGAGTCAGATTTTGGATTGTCAATTTTAGAATTGATTAAATTCATAACAATTAGTTTGATTGGTAAAACCTGAACCCACCCAATCCTATATTATTTTGGTTTACTTTTTCAGATCCAACCTCCTTAGCTAGTATCTTCCTTATCTTGAAGGTTTATCTGATTTATTTTACAGCCCTACACTCAAGGCTCGGAAAATTATAAACTTTGAAACTTCTACTAATAACAGTTATCTTTTGTTCACTGTTCACTTGTAGGAGGAATTATTTTGAAGTTTCAAGTTATTGAAAACCTTTCTTGGTGACTTTTCTTTCAAAACTCAAATAGCTTTCCAATTTGTCGTAGTTTTTAACACATAGAAACCCATATAAATGTCAACATTATCAAGCAATGTCTAGTGATGCCCCTTCTGCTTAAAGTTTTCCTGTTTTTTATGAAGTCTCTTTTCTTGCCTAAAATTGCTTTCGTAGATTTAATATGAGGTTTATGCTTCACAAACTTCTTGTAAGAAGTTCTCCAACTTAGACAGATCACGCTGTGACAAACCAAAAACCTCACCCTTAAGAATGAGATGTTGCTTACAAGTCAAGGTCTGGGAAAGGATGAAGTATTATTGTTAAGCCATTTGTGCATGTTCCACCATAAACAGCTAAAATTTGTTACTTCAACATTTTACATGTTGAAGTTCTCCAAAATTTGGGCATCTGGAGCTTTGACAGTGGTCTGACTATTAAGTTTTGGTCTGACCTTTTGGTAATCCATCTTTCTTCAGCTTGCAGCTGCATGGTGAGCACAGAGTAAACTAGTCTTTCGTCTATATTGAGTTCTATTGCAGTTTCTTTTGTCATATGTCACCACTCACCAGTATATTCAGATTCCTGTCATAACATTCATTATTGTGCTACAAGCTACTCGTTTTTTCAAGGATTGCATATGAGCAGCCAGTCTAGTAAGTTATGTTTGTGTATGCTTCTTGCAAACTGTACACATAACCTATGCATACTTGGTGAGAGTGTTCAAATTTCATGACGTCTTTCCAAAATGATGGGGTTGATATTGCTGTCCTTTTAGTGGAAGGGATCAATTGTTGCCCAGCCGTGAAGAAGCTGAAAGACTTTGTACTGCACTGCCAAATTGCAGAGTCCGTCATTTTAAGGATGGGAGTCACAGCATTTTCCTGGTATGTGTGCTGATTCTTTTTGTCTTCCAATCTTCTTTTGCTAAGCTTTGTCAACACTCCTTAAAAATGAAAAGCTCCTGTATAGATGATCATGTAGAGTAAATGCATTATTTTACTGAAAAGGCTTCCTCTGGCTCTTGTTGGACATGAAAAAATTGTGTTGCCATTTTATCCTTTGCTACATAGTTTTTCTTGAAACCATATAATCTTCATCTAAATTTGATAAATTGAAAGAAAACTATAGACTGTACTTCGATCAATATCCTGTAATCATTTGTCGGACATTGCTTTAATAGATGTAAGTGTCTATTTTATTTTATTTTGTCATGCCAAAAAGAGAACTTTAGAATAAGGCTTCTTGGCCATGGTTATATTATGTTAGATAACCAGTGATGTTCATAGCAAAGGAGTTCATTATCAGATTTTTTTATGGTTATATTATGTTTGATAACTAGTGATACTTATAGCAAAGGAGTTCACTATCAGAATTTTTATATCTATATTTATCATGAAAATCATGAATTTTTCTTTTTAATCGAGCCTACGATTCTAAATCTAGGCTTTTAGGGGGTTGGCAACCATTTTGCTCAGATATTTAGCATGTTTTGTTTTAATTTTCTTTCATGTATGATGTGAAAATATCTGGTTGACATGTTGTTTAGTGGATATACAATATCACCAATTTTTCTATATGTATGCTTGAACTGCTGGGTGGAATGTAAAGTTGTCAATGTCTGTCACTGGAATTATAGTACCATTGCATTTTACATACAAATTGTTATTGACTTTTCAGCTCCTGGCTAATGTATATGATTAATGGCAACTATCTCATATTGATGTAGGAAGGTGGCATTGATTTGTTGACCACAATAAAGGGTGCTGGTTATTTCCGCCGTTCAAGACAGATAGACTATGTGTCAGATTATTTATTGCCTACTCCTGATGAGCTCCAAAAGGCAACAGAACAGTACAGGTACACTGTTCTTTTTTGCACTGGAACTCCAAGATTCTTGGCCAAATTCTTCAGTATATTATGTCAAAAGTCTCTGATGGCTAAGCATTTGTGCATTTCAGATGGATTGACCTTGCTATGAGCCCAGTCATGTTGTCAACTTTAGAGGATGGCAAAGTAGTAAAGGGCCTTGCTGGGCTTCCATTGGAGGGACCTGCTGTGCTTGTTGGGTACCATATGCTACTGGGTTTAGAACTGGGTCCTCTGGTCACAAGGCTCTTTCTTGAAAGAAAAATCCATCTTCGAGGCATTGCTCATCCATTTATGTTTGATAGGGCTTCAGAATTGCTTATGCTAGATTCATCGTCATTTGATGGATATAGACTTTTGGGAGCTGTTCCTGTCTCGGCAGCCAATTTCTATAAGCTTCTCTCAAGGAACTCATTTGTTTTACTGTACCCTGGAGGTGCACGTGAAGCTCTTCATAGAAAAGTAACTTCTTATCATCATCATATTCATTTGTTTAGTAAGATAACAATTAGTAATTTGTTCTCAAACTAGTTGTTTTCCGATAACAAGATTCGTGAGAACTGGATTTCAAGATCTTCAATATATATTTTTTTCCTAAGCATAACAGATTTTGGGATAGTTGAGAAGTTTCAAACATAAAAGTTGGCAAGGGAAAATCAGAGATCAAATATTTATTAAAGCATGGCAGGATTAGGAAGAAGATAGGTCCCTGGGTTTATGGATTTAGGATGAAAACATTGAAAATTATGTGTTGATGCCTAAAAAAAATGTACTTGAACTTAGGCTACAGTTAACTAAAATGGTGGTTTTCTTGTGAGCATTCTGTATTAGTGTCTAGGGCTATGGTAGGGGAATCTAGAGTCTGCCTATGATTAATGAGCATCTTGAGGGACCTAACCAAATTTTAGGCTGGTTATAATTGTACTTAGAGCTGAACTTGGTTAATGGTTGAGCATGTAACATTTGAAAAAGGAGAAATGAGTGATATTTTAAAGATGTTTAGAGCCTCAAGTTCATGATTCTAGGGTCTTGGAAGCTCTTTGAGGTCCAGAACATTGGATTAGATGATGAACATTAGGGAAAAGTAAAGAATAAAGAATAGCTAACAAAACAAAAATTCCCTTCTCCTGAGATCTCGGCCCCTTCTCTTTGGAAATAAGGGCACTATAATGAGTCAATGATCTAGGAGGATCACAAGACCATTATGGAGCAAAAAAGCTTGAAACCTAGTTTCTTAGTTCACCATATTTTCTATTATTTTCTTTAAGAAGTCCGACTTGAGCAGATTGAAAGAATTGCCTTCTTCTCTCTCTGATCGGATCAATGAAAGAGTTTGATTTGCCTTTCTTGAATAAATTTCTATGACCTAACATACAATGGGGGGGAAAGAACTGAGCAAAGTAAAATACAGGTTGTAAGATTCAATTTTTCTCATAAAACCACACATGTGGTAGTGTCAAAGCCATGTTTCATCATAACGGTCAGTACCATACCCTATCGGACATACTATATCATACAATACCAAATCCGTATGCGGTCTCATAACATACCGACCCCTGATACACCTCACTGTCTTATACTGTACCACATATTAACACTGTAGTAGGATGATACCAATATGGATCGAGACGGCGCACCTTGATCTAATCCTTTAAAAAAGTTAATATCAGTGACTTTAGGACATCCTCAACCTATAATGATTCAATAGGGACTCAAGCAGGCTTTTTATACATAGAATAAGATTTAAAAATAAAGGTTTAAAATATCCTTAGAAATTAATCCGAATATTACAAGAAAAACAAAATGCAAAAAGCTTTACTAACTTAATGACCTTTAAAATGGAAATTCTTCATTCACTCCTACCTTACCAAGATCATAAGAAACTCTAGTCAACCCCATAAACAGCAAGTGGGAAGAATGCATGCTATGATGGTACAAAACTTCTCTTCCCACTTTAAACCTTAGCATGGATGTGTTGATTGTCTTTAAATTTTATTAATTGTTCAAAACTATTAATTTTTTTCCAAATATGTGTTACCCACAGCCCTTTCAAATTAAATCATTCTCAATTGTGAAACTTGTAACTATGTGCAAAAGTGATATCATGGAATGAAATACTCATGGATTATGGTCTAAAATTTTTATATTACTTGTTGGACTCCAAATGTTCACCCAATTAAGTTTACTTTCTTTTTGTTCTAGATATTCATAGTCCAACTCATTTCATTAGCCACTGTCATTCAAATGTGCAAACATGATTAAACGTACATGTTGGAACAATACGACTAGCAGCTATCTTATGAATCATGTGTCCATAGTTGCACTAGCAGGTAATTGGTTTCCAAAAGAATTTTAATATTGAATGTTTCATTAAAAGATAAAACATCATCCAGCTGATAAGTCTATGTTTTTTGATTCTTTAAAGTAAACTTTTGCTGGTGAATTAGGGCTTAACCCAGTGGTTACACCCCTCTGCTTAGCATCCAGAGGTTCTTGGTTCAGTACTTTGGTGGTCCATCCTCAAACATCTGGACCTGGGTAATTATAGTGGGTGGGTCTCCCACCCTTTCTCTCTCTAAAACAAATCACATATTTTGAGGATGAAAGTTAACAAACTGTTGTCTGGACTGCTATAAGAAATGATATAAAGTATTTATCAGCAACTACTATGGATTGATCATGTACATCAGACTGCTCAAATTATTGATGTTGTTTATGTTCAATTTCTTAGTTTTTATTTGCTTTTTGCTTGCTTTATTTGTGGACCTTCCTGCTTTCTAGGGTGAGCACTACAAATTGTTTTGGCCTAAAGAACCAGAATTTGTCAGGATGGCATCAAGGTTTGAGGCCACAATAATACCATTTGGCGTTGTTGGAGAAGATGATATGTCTGAAGTGAGTACCACTTTAAATACTTGTTTTTTGTTAATATTGCACCTAGTATAGAATTTGTGTTCTATTTTTGCTTATGTTAGATAATAGGATTTTCATTTTTCCATAACACTTGCCTCTGCCTCACATTATTGTCAAAAAGAAATAGCAAATGGGTATCAAGGCGTGGTACTGGGAATTTTTTCATGGTGTAGCTAATTCGATCAAAATCTAGTTATAGAGCAGCTCAATTATTCTATTCACGATGAACTTCTGTGCCTTAAATGAATATAAATGGATGGTATGAAAATGTCTATTCACCTTTTTGGCCAAGAGTACCCTTGCATCTTAGCTTAACTTGGACCAAATTGGTCTACCTTAACACATATGGCATAATAATTTTCCTGAAATTTTACTTTAAAAGCATTTTAAAGAAAAAGATTGAACAAATACATTAGAGATTGAAACCTGCAAATACAAATTAGTTATGATAGAGAACATTGGACTTATGTAATATCAAACCATCAAAGCCAACCCTCCCCCATCCCTAGCTTTTTCTTATCCTGAACTACTTTCCTCTATCCACCCAATTATCAATCTGTTTTGTCACCTCTACTGCTATCGTCCCTTTGGTAAAAAAATATTGGTCAAAGTTCAATGTAGCTATTCTACCTATTCTTTTATCTCCATAAAAGTACCTGATAGCTGTCATAACATTGAAGCGACCATACGTTCATCATTGCCTCTTTGTGGCTCAACTCTTGCCCATTTTAGTTCCCATCCCCTACAATTAAATTATGGCATTCAATAATTACCGCTTCTAGCTTATGATTGCATCTTCAAGTTTTCCTGACAAAAATAATTATAGCTAAAGTCATACGATTCCATTATTGACATTCCAGCAATAACCATCATCACTATTGATGTAGCTATTTAGGACCACAAAAAGGCTAGCCAGAAGGTGGTTACTTGGTTCCCCTGTATATATACCCAAGATCCACCTAGGCATTACCGATGTCAGACTAAACACATGCCTGCACAAGTCCTCACATGCTCCGCCTTTTTAAGTCTTGGCATTTTCGCGAAGCTAAATTTCCATATCTAGTCAAATTGAATCACAAATCATGATTGGCCCATGGTTAGTCCTAAAAGGACTTGTGCTGCTACATCCCCTGATCCACATGAGTCATGGGCTGGGTTTTGTTTTGATACCATTTATAATAATTCAGGTTCTCATCTAAAAAGGCTAGTGAAAATGTGTTATTTAGGTTCCTTGGCTTTGTATAAGTACCCAAGATCTATTCGGTGCACAACTGATGTATAGAGATGACAATTAGGTTGGGTCTAACAACATATAAGTTGGGTCATATACATGATAGGTCAAAAATCTGTCAACTCAAACTCAACTTATTTATTAAATGGGTCAAAAATCCACATCTAAACTTGACCATTTTATTAAATAGGTAATCTAGCTCGATTTACAATGAATTGAAATAAGTTAAATGGGTTAAACAGTTAAGCATTGCCACCCTTACTGATATGGGACTAAACACCCACCTGCATGGGTCCTCATACTTGACCAACTTCACTATAAATTAGTAGATCAAATCAAAAGATATGAAGATTTCCCAATTATGTATATAATAATATGTTTAATTTGACTTTGAGTAGAGGATCTGGCTAAAAATAATAAGGTAAACCAAAGAAAGACAACTAGATAGGTGGAAGGCATGAGAAGTATCATCCAGATGGCTAGATTGATGGTGATGGCATGCAACTTTGATTAGAGTAGTGCACCTAGCACAAGTCTGGCAGTGGGTACAAGCAAAGGATATCAGCAACGAGTAAGAATTATTAAAATCCTTCCTTTGCTGTGGAAAGCATGGAAACTTTAATTAAGTGCATTGCCTTTAGCTAAACTTACAGTTGAGCTAGTATGACACAGCCGGTAGCAACTGGTTATAAGCTTTAATCCAAGCCATCCGAGTAATTCAAATTTGTGCTTCAATTACTTATCTACCATCCATATCTAACATAACTTTTGACACAAGTGTCTTTAGATCTTGGCATACTTCTTTTCACCAAACCTACTTGCAAATGTCTAACCCTCCTTGCAAGGCCCTTCCACAGAATGTTGCCTTACTCATGTTCTTCTATGATGCCACTAAACCTAACAGTCCATTTCGCATTATGTATATAGCTTAGCTGCTTTATACAACCTCTCCAATCTTTCCATCATGTGTCGATCAGTATGCATTTATATTTCATTGACTTGGTGCAATACTCACCTTGATACCATATCCACATCCCAATTCTTTTGTGTACTGTTGGTGCAGAAATCCGTCCTCGCCGGAGGTCGCCGGAGTCAAGGCCGCCGAGGTCGCCGCCGGGGACCTGCAAAACGAAGTCCCATCCGGAACCGGTGGGAGGGGTGGCTCCGGCAGGACCCTCCGACGGTCAAGTTAGTTTCCGGCCAACAGTAATGGAGTGCTCGGAATGAGTTCCGGAGCTTAGAGATGAGGAGGAGAGCTTAGAGAGTCGAGAGTTCAGAGAGCTTAGTCTTGGCGTATCTGGAGGGGTCCTTTTATAGCGGAGCTTAGTTGATGGTGACGGTCATGCCGTCTGGCAGAGAGTCATTGGGCGGCATGGAGTTCGGTACGGAGAGGATGGCGTCGTCCGGTGGATCGTGGGAGCCATACTGGCGAGTCGTGGGCCGCATGGAGTCCGGTACGGAGAGGAAGGCATCGTCCGGTCTTGTTGTAGGCGATAGTTCGTCCAGAGGAGTTCGGACTTGTAACAGAGTTCGGTTGAAGGGGAAACCCGGGAGTTCGGCTGGCTGAAGGGTCGGCCATCTGTAGAGTTCGGCCGTGGGGAGTCTGAAAGAGTTCGGCAGCCCAGGAAGTTCGGTCTCGACGCTGGGAGTCCGGAAGAAGCTTGGAAGCTAACCAGTTCGTCCTGCTGGAAGAAGCTCGGCCGCTGGGAGTTCGGTTGAAGCCCGTCTGCCAGAGCTCTTCTGCGGCTACGGTTACATTATGCTGAGCGTCGGGCCGGGCTTCGGCAGGAGCGGGATTTATCCCCAACAGTAGCCCCCCACTCCCGAGATCAAAAATTGAAGGGAGTACCAAAACAGGCGACTGCCGAAGTCTTCTTCCAGGCTCCGCGTTTGTTGCAGCTGAAGCTCGGGGGAGGTCTCATCTCTAGCCAATGTTGACGCTGAAGTTGAGGCTGAGGCTTGGGGGAGACCTCATCTCCGGTCGATGTTTGAAATGCACGCTCGGGGGAGATCTTATCTCCTGTAGCCGAGGTTGGTGCTCGCGTTAGGACGAGGTTCTCCTCCTGTTCTTAACCGAGGTTGTTCACGGTCGCTTGGGAGAGATCTTATCTCTAGCCGAGATTGGTGCTCGCGTTAGGACGAGGTTCTCCTCCTGTTCCTAACGGGCTGCGGGGGCACATAAGGGCTGCTGTCAGAGCCTCTCCCCCCATCTCGTCCTTCGGGAACGAGGCCTTCGCTCGGAAGAGATCTTATCTCTAGCCGAGGTTGTACGGTCGCTCGGGAGAGATCTTATCTCTAGCCAAGGTTGGTGCTCGCGTTAGGATGAGGTTCTCCTTCCTGTTCCTAACCGAGGTTGTTCACGGTCGCTCGGGAGAGATCTTATCTCTAGCCGAGGTTGGTGCTCGCGTTAGGACGAGGTTCTCCTCCTGTTCCTAACCGAGGTTGTTCACGGTCGCTCGGGAGAGATCTTATCTCTAGCCGAGGTTGAAGTGCGCGCTCGGAGGAGATCTTATCTCCTACGGCCGAGCTTCACTCGGGGGAGATCTTATCTCCTGCAGCCGAGGTGCGCGCTCGGGGGAGATCTTATCTCCTGCGGCCGAGCTTTCCTCGGGGGAGATCTTATCTCCTGCAGCCGAGGTGCGCACTCGGGGGAGATCTTATCTCCTGCGGCCGAGGTCGAAGTGCGCGCTCGGGGAGATCTTATCTCCTGCGGCCGAGCTTTCCTCGGGGGAGATCTTATCTCCTGCAGCCGAAGTGCGCGCTCGGGGGAGATCTTATCTCCTGCAGCCGAGCTTCCCTCGGGAGAGATCTTATCTCCTGCAGCCGAGGTTGGTGCTCGCATTAGGACGAGGTTCTCCTCCTGTTCCTAATCGAGGTTGTTCACGGTCGCTCGGGAGAGATCTTATCTCTAGCCGAGGTTGGCTCGGTTGCTCGGGAGAGATCTTATCTCTAGCCGAGGTTGGTGCTCGCGTTAGGACGAGGTTCTCCTCCTGTTCCTAACGGGCTGCGGGGGCACATAAGGGCCGCTGTCAGAGCCTCTCTCCCCATCTCGTCCTTCGGAAACGAGGCCTTCGCTCGGGAGAGATCTTATCTCTAGCCGAGGTTGTCTATGGTCGCTCGGGAGAGATCTTATCTCTAGCCGAGGTTGGTGCTCGAGTCAGGACGAGGTTCTCCTCCTGTTCCTGACCGAGGTCGGCTCGGTCGCTCGGGAGAGATCTTATCTCTAGCTGAGATCATTGCTCGCGTTAGGACGAGGTTCTCCTTCCTGTTCCTAACCGAGGCTGTTCGCGGTCGCTCGGGAGAGATCTTATCTCTAGTCCGAGGTTGGTGCTCGCGTTAGGACGAGGTTCTCCTCCTGTTCCTAATCGAGGCTGTTCGCGGTTGGCTCGGTCGCTCGGAAGAGATCTTATCTCTAGCCGAGGTTGTCTACGGTCGCTCGGGAGAGATCTTATCTCTAGCCGAGGTTGACTCGGTCGCTCGAGAGAGATCTTATCTCTAGCCGAGGTTGACTCGGTCGCTCGGGAGAGATCTTATCTCTAGCCGAGGTTGGTACTCGTGTTAGGACGAGGTTCTCCTCCTGTTCCTAACCGAGGCTGTTCGCGGTCGCTCGGAAGAGATCTTATCTCTAGCCGAGGTTGGCTCGGTCGCTCGGGAGAGATCTTATCTCTAGCCGAGGTTGTTGCTCGCGTTAGGACGAGGTTCTCCTAACGCGGCTAACTGCTTCTTCCCTGTCATCGCATAGTTTTCGCATCCAGAAATAATATTATTGAGAGGGGAGAATTTTACCGAGGGGAAGCCACCCGCAGCATATTTTCGTTTGAGGGTCGTCAGGGTGTTGTTCCTCGAGTTTCCTCGGGCAGCGAGTCCCATCCAGACAGCCTCCTCTATTACATGCTGGCTTCCTTAGTTTGGAGCATGCTTCTCTTGACTCTTGACTTTGTCGCTGGGGGACGACTAATCACCGATGTAGCTAGCTCCTAGCTCCTCCCCGGGGTGGCGTTGATGACGCCGCGAGGCGGCCGACCTTCTTGTCTTTTCTAGTTACGGCAGCGCCTTTAGCCGATCTTCTCCTGCTTCAGACTGTCGTCCCTTTTTGACGAGCTCTTCAATCTCGTCTTGGAGTTGAACTGAACGTATTCCTCAGTGTCGTAGCCGTGGTCGCGATGGTAGGGGCTTTACTTGCTTCGATCGCGCACGTTTTGGGGGAGGCCGTAGTCCTTCAGGTCTTTGGCGGCTGGCTCTTAACTTCGCCGAGAATCCGAGTTAGAGGAGCGGGTCGTAGCTGCGGAATCCTTCGAGAGGAGGATTTCTTCGCGCCCTTCTATCGGGGCTTCCTCTGTAGTGAGAAGTTCGGGCTTTGCTTGCGTGGAGCTTCATTCCACTTTCCCGCGAAACTTTCCATAGGAGAACTTCATGCTTCTTTGTCCGGACTTCCTTGCTCGCCGGGAGGGGGTTGGCTTTGCTTGCCCGAATTTTATTGCACCTCCGGTGAATTCGTTGTAGCGACGTACTCGAGGGGGAGTTCGGCCTCGATCGCCCCTGGGGCGGTCTAGAGCGCGGCCGAACTTCACTTAGGGTGATCTGCTACTGAGTTCGGCCTCCTCTATGCCGAACTTCATTCGTGGGAGAACTTCGTTCCGCCACTGCTTGCGCCGAACTTCACTGTGATGGTGGGCTTTAAGGTGGAGTTCGGCTTCGCTTGCGCCGAGCTTCATTGATGAGCTCAAAAGGGAGAGTTCGGCCTTGCTTCCGCCGAACTTTATTTCGATGAGCTGATGAGTTCGGCCTTCCTCCGAACTTCGTTCCGCGGGAGAACTTTGCTCCGCCCTCGCTTGTGCCGAACTTTATTCCGCGGGGGGCTTCGTTCCGTCCTTGCCTGCGCCGAACTTCATTTGGAGGTTGAGCTGAGGAGTTCGGCTTTCCACCGAACTTCATTCCACGGGAGAACTTTCCTCCGCCCTCGTTCCGAACTTCATCCCGCGGGGGAACTTTGCTCCGCCCTTGTTTGTGCCGAACTTCATTTCGCCTTGATGATGAGCTTTGGGGGGAGCTCGGCTTTCTTCGAGCCGAACTTCATTCCTCTTTCCCGCGAGACCCGCCGTGGGAGAACTTCCCGCTGCTCTTGTTCGGACGAGTTCGGATGAGCTCGAGGGGAGCTCAGCTTTTCTTGCCCGAACTTCATTCCGCCTCTGGTGAACACTTTGTAGGCGGTTCCTTTGGGGGACATACTGGAGCGTGAGTTCGGCCTCACTTGCGCCGAACTTCATTCCGCTTTCTCGCGGAAGCTTCCGCGGGAGGACTTCATACTTCTTTGTCGGAGCTTCCTCGATGACGGGCTCATGGGTGGGTTCGGCCTTCCTCGCGCCGAACTTCATTCCGCTTCGGTGGGGGAACTTCTGCTCTTCGTTTCTCTCTTAGGGGCGATTGGGCTCTTCCTTAAGGCTGATTCCTCGCGCCCTCATGGCGGACTTGCTGGTGGAGTCGCCGCCGGAGGCTGCTGTATAGCCTGCAACGCCTCCGTGAGGCCATGGATCTGTCGGACAAGCAGGCCGAACTGCTTCACATCCACCGCGGGTGCAGGTGGAACCTAGGCCGCCGGGACTGAAGCAGGAACAGACGGGCCTGGACGGGATCGGGTCGCGGAGGCCGCCGAGCGCCGTGCCGAAGCTCTCCTGGGTGGCGTTTTCTCTTCGGAAGAGAAAAGGAAGATCTCCGGAGAGGGAAGAGAAGGGTCGCCGAGCACTCCTTTAAGAACAAGGGAACCTCGAAGGTTCAGTTCCCTCCTTCTAGCGCCAATCTGTTGGTGCAGAAATCCGTCCTCGCCGGAGGTCGCCGGAGTCGAGGCCGCCGAGGTCGCCGTCGGGGACCTGCAAAACGAAGTCCCGTCCGGAACCGGTGGGGGGGTGGCTCCGGCAGGACCCTCCGACGGTCAAGTTAGTTTTCGGCCAACAGTAATGGAGTGCTCGGAATGAGTTCCGGAGCTTAGAGATGAGGAGGAGAGCTTAGAGAGTCGAGAGTTCAGAGAGCTTAGCCTTGGCGTATCTGGAGGGGTCCTTTTATAGCGGAGCTTAGTTGATGGTGACGGTCATGCCGTCTGGCAGAGAGTCGTTGGGCGGCATGGAGTTCGGTACGGAGAGGATGGCGTCGTCCGGTGGATCGTGGGAGCCATACTGGCGAGTCGTGGGCCGCATGGAGTCCGGTACGGAGAGGAAGGCGTCGTCCGGTCTTGTTGCAGGCGATAGTTCGTCCAGAGGAGTTCGGACTTGTAACAGAGTTCGGTTGAAGGAGAAACCCGGGAGTTCGGCTGGCTGAAGGGTCGGCCATCTGTAGAGTTCGGCCGTGGGGAGTCTGAAAGAGTTCGGCAGCCCAGGAAGTTCGGTCTCGACGCTGGGAGTCCGGAAGAAGCTTGGAACCTGACCAGTTCGTCCTGCTGGAAGAAGCTCGGCCGCTGGGAGTTCGGCTGAAGCCCGTCTGCCGGAGCTCTTCTGCGGCTACTGGTTACATTATGCTGAGCGTCGGGCCGGGCTTCGGCAGGAGCGGGATTTATCCCCAACATGTACTATTTAATGTGTATGTGCAGTTGCGCATGGAACTAATTTGTGGTACAAGGAAAATTGGTTTTGCAATAAAAAGTTCTAACTACAAACATTTCTCAATTTGCCAGACATATCTCAATAGAGTTTAAATCTAAATAAGTAGTTATACTAACAAAAAACTCATTTTGCTAAAATATGCTAATGAATATTAACGGCCTTTGTTAATAAGTGGTCGAGTCTCAAATTTCATCTAAATTTGATCCAGGCTCCCACATTGAATGGAACATTGAGGTATCCCAAGCCATCAAAAGTCTAAGACCCAGCCTAGCCCAAAATGGTTAGTGAATCAAGTGAAGTCTTAGTCCCGTTTACATGATAAATCAATATGGATGCAAACCCAAAATGGCTGTTCAAGTGCTGAAAAGCCATCCTATTGGTAGACATCTAATAATTTGAAACCCACACCCAGCAATGATATGCCTACAAAACTAAAATCGTTTGTTCTTCTCTTTAACAAGAGAGTTCTACCTCATCCTACCATCAATTAGGAATTCAATCAATTAGGATACTATCATAATCATTGACAAAATGTGGAATATAGGGGCAGCTGGACAAAACGATGTATTAAATTATTATAGGGATGTCTAACGATCTATTTGGCACACTCATATAGCTTTTAGGATGGGGCTGTTTTGAGAGCAAAGAAAGTTGTTTAATAGGGGTGTTACAAGAATAGTTTTATCTTAGAAGAGGGATACTTTGAGATCTATATTGGCACACTTGATAGAGTTTTTACTTTTTAGGATAGGGGCATTGTGAGGACAAAGAAAGCTGTTCAATAATGGTACTACAAGAATAGTTAAAAATTTTAAACATTATAAAGCCATTATAGAATAGGGGCATTTTTAAAATAATGAAAGTATTCTCATGCTTATTCACACACTTATGTAGTTTTAATTAATTGGATACTTCTCATTGAGAATCATAATCATTAACAAAATTTAGAATATAGGGGCATTCTGGGCAAAAAGATGTATTTCATTGTTACAAGCATTTGGGATTTACACTTACATGGTCTTTAGGATAGGAGCACTTTTGAGAACGAAGAAAATTGTTTAGAAAGGGCATCACAATAATAGTTTTATCTTGGAAGAGGGACATTTTAAGATCTACATTGGCACACTTATGTTTTAAGATTAAGGTGTTTAAGAATAGAAGGTTGGTTAATTGGGATATTATAGGAATACTTAAAAATTTCATTATATTATAGGATAGGGGCATGTTGAGAATAATGAAAGTTTTCCCATGCTTATTACCACATTTTATAGTTTTACTTCTAATTAATTAGATATTATTCATTGAGAGTCATAATTGTTGACTAAACTTAGAATATAGGGGGATTTTGTACAAAAAGATATATCCGATTACTATAATACTATCTTGGGAGAGGGATATTTTTAGATCTATATTGGCACACTTATATTGTCTAGAGGATAGGAGCATTCTGAGAGCAAAGAAAGTTGTTTAGTGGGGGTACTACAAGAATGGTTAAAAATTTCAAATGATGATTTTGAGATGAGGCATTTTGATAATAATGAAAGGTTTCACATACTGATTCCCACACTTACAAATGGTCCCTATAGTTCTTTTTTCCATCTTTTGTGACTGAGTTTTCATTTACAGCCTATCTTCCATGAACGTTTATTCCATAAATACTGAACTCATATAGTTGACCATCAAGACCTTAGTCCCCAACAGTGGTCATCCATTGCTCCAGACTTGCATTAATTCTTACTCTGGTCTGATCAATTAAGATGTACCATCTGTAGTTTAAATATATTGAATAACAGTCAATTAGATTATGAAGTTTAGGATTGTAAGAATGGTGGAGTAACAAAAATTGGGGAAGAGGGCTAAGTGAATGGCTTTAGTTTCAGGCTCTCGGATCTAGTTTTGGATCTTGTATGATGCAGCAGAACTCAGTTTTAGTGAATGACAGGCTTAATCCTCTCCACACTTTTGTTATATGGTGATCAGATTTGGTTGGATTTACAATAAGCTTATGCAAAGAAGAAACAGGAAAGATTCCTCTTCATTTGCATGCTTCTCTATCTAATGACAAATTTGATAAATCAATAGTCACAACAATTAAGCATACTTAATATCTGGAGCTCACTTTTTATACTTGTTTTGTAATTGATAACTAATAGGTGTCTTCATACTGCTTTTTCAGATTCTGCTTGATTATGACGATCTTGTTAATCTTCCATTTTATGACATTCTGGACAAGAGGATTAATCAAGATGCTGTGAGGTTGAGGTACAGTCCAATACTTGATAAAGATGAGTTTATGCACATCAAAAGAAAACTGATTGTGCCTAAATTTTCATTCATCATGAGCTGTAACCATGAGGATTCATATCATCATAGGTTAAACTCAAAAAAGATGTTTGGACTTTGGGTTAAGGACTCATATGTTTCTTGATGTGTCAGACATGTTAATTTTTTTGTTGCTTGACAGATCAAGTGGGAACTCTTAGCTATATCAGACATTGTCCTCATGTAGTCATGTTTAATTTATAATTTTGAATACACGATATCTTGAGTGATCCTTTTGCCAAGGTATCTTAAACTGCTGCTGTCCGCTCGGGGCTGCTTCACTACAACCATTTGCAGTAGTGTTGTTCTTGTCATACACTAGCTCTTTTCTAGCTTTCTATTTTTGTGTGAGCATCAAATTTTATACTGTATGGTTTAATGACAAATACAATAACCATAAATCATTTCTCTGAGGACGATTTATATGGATTTCTAAAGGAATGATAAGATTCTAATTTGTCATATAACCTGTATATGAATCTAGTTTAGTCACTGTCTTTGACTAATTTCATGTTGAAGCTTCTCATATATTGATGACCTTGCTGCTGCAAGTATTACATTTTGTTTCTTTTGAATATTCCATAGTCCTCATTTTTCCTTTGCATTATAGCTGAGATATATTGTGAAATTTTTGCAATCTGGTGTGAGCAGGACTGATTCAACTGGAGAGCTTGGGAATCAAGCCCTTTACCCCCCAATTTTGTTGCCTAAGATTCCCGGCAGATTTTATTTCCATTTTGGAAGGCCAATTGAAACAAGAGGTATGGTCACATGACTCCCTACCCCTAGAAGTCTCTGCGCTTGGCAGCAGTAGCGCTTTATATGGTTTAGACCCAATTTGGATATAGAGTATCAGATAGAAGAAGAGAAAAAGAGGAGAGCATACAAATCCCCCATTTGGTTAGGAGAGGAGAGAAGAGAAACCATTTTCTCTTTTTCGATTATTGAAAAAGAGGAGAGGAGAAAATTAGATTCTCTCATTTGGATGGTAAGTCATGAGACACAATAAGAGAAACAAAGAGATAATTTTGCTCTAAACACCCTTTTCAGTCTCTCCAAAAGTGGAGAGATTTAGAGAGAAGAAAATATCCTTGTCTCTTCATTCTCCCTTGTGTCTCAAGCTCTTTACTTTTCTTTCTCTTCCATTCTTTGAGCCCAAGATTCTCTTTATTTTCTCTCTTCTCTTCTCTCTGTTTCTTTTCTTTCCTCTTCGCCTCCATGTATCCAAATGGGGCCTTAGGTTGGTTCAGTTTAAGGGAGAACCCAGAACCAAACCAACCCCAGTTGGTTTTGAAATTTTGGAGCCAGAATTGAAACAATCAATGTTGGATCCAATCCAAACCAACCACCCAAAAGTCAGTTCGGATCTAGTAGTTAGTTCTTGGGTCAACCAAGTGTAGAAAACAAAACTAAATTTCAGCAAAATGATTTATTCATCCATTGTAGAAAACCAATTAAGGGGTGAACAATATAAACTAACCAATAATGTTTTAGTGACATCATGCAACAAAAATCCAAAAAATCTGAATAAAACATTTGTACAAAGCCTGGATTTAATGTGCTACAACAACAGAATCTGATATCATATTCAACATATCAAAATTAACATAGACCGTGAGCCCTTGCTATGATAAATTGTAAGGTGATATATATCAAAATCTATACAGGCTCAGTTTTTTCAGTACAAATTTGATAGCATTCAGATGATAACTGAAAAATGGAATTCATTGGACTGAAAACCTGATGAGTTAGTTGGACCAAATGAATGGTATACTCTCAACTATATGGATTGCTTTATCATGCACTACGATCATCCAAACCATAAGAACTTGGGCTATTTGCATTTTCAGAGTTGGATTATGTTGGATTTGTGGATTCTTAATCAATTAAGCCTTATCAACTTAAATACTCATTTTCATATTGGATTTCAGAGATTTGAAAGAAAGGCGTCCTTATCTTTTTCCATACTGATAACATTTCTAAGCACTATCACTCTCTGCTTTTGTTGGCTGAAGGGAGGAGAGAAGAGCTAAGAGACAAATATAAAGCCCGACAGCTTTACATGCATGTCAAGTCCGAGGTCGCCAACTGTATTACCTATCTAAAGGAGAAGAGAGAGAAAGACCCCTACAGGAATATATTGCCAAGGCTTCTCTACCAGGTCGCTCATGGTTATACAGCAGAAGTTCCTACCTTCGAACTTTGAACACCTTCTAGTCTAGAGGTGATGATCATTTTATTCTTTATTTATGCATTTAGTGTCATTTTTGTGCCAAAAATCTTGTGGCATTTGCAATAATAATGGTGCATTGGACTCATTGGAACTATGTAATTTGATTAAATTTCTCAGCTGCTTTATTCAATTCTTTTTTTGTTTTTACCTCTACAGCATCAATTCTATTTCAATTAAGGCTGGATCTGAAAATAAGTCAGTTGACTCGATGAATGCTTGTACAAGGTTTGTAAGCCTCTATATATTACTTGGTGTGCTGTTGGATCTGTTTTAGAGATGTAGGTAAAAGCTGGGTTTTCCTGACCTTTTTGGGTATGTTTGGGAAGGATGGAAATAACCCGAATCCTCCAAGATCTTGGGATCCCAGGGATAAAATAGTCATTGTCATTTCTGTACATTGTTTGAATGGCTGAGCTCGGGATCACAAGGCGATAGAAGTGGCCGATTCTGAGGGAAAAAAATAGCATCCTTAGAAGGATATTTTTTTTCACTGTTGGTCTGTCCTTTTATAACTCCATCTTTGCAACCAAGGCGTGCGTGCCACCTGGCCAATGGTGGCCGCCGCCTTCTACTCCAATAACCAGGTCCGGCTGCCAGCCCCTAAGTGCACTCACCGCAGGGGAGAGCTCTTTCTGTCTCTCTCTCACCTCGTTGCCAAGAAAAATTTTTTGCTCACCGTCCATGATAATTGGTTTATATGCAGATTCAAACAATAAAATTTTTTTTTAATAAAATATCATATTTTTTTTTATTCAATTTCGTAAGTTAATCACTGTAGATGATGAGGTTCACCACGGTGAGTAAAATATTTTCCCTCCAACCAATATCTATAATCATCATCTTTTTCACTCCGTTAGCTCCTCTCCCACGTTGGCTTGTCATTTGATGCCAGTAGCCCTCTTTCATCTCTGTCATCTCCACCACCTTGACATCTACCACCCCTACCACAAATAGCCTTCCCTATCTCCACCAACAAATGCCTTTTTGATATCCTTTTATTTTAATTTTTTATTTTAAATACCATGAATGAGTTTCGTACCATCTATTTGTTGTGATGCCTCATAGATTTATGTTTGTTGTAGTGCTCGATAAATTTAGAATGCATATGATTAGTCATAAAAAAAAAAAAAAATTATTTTTTAATTTTTTAAAAAATAAAAAATTAAAAAATAATATTTGGTAATACCATAAAAAGTAAAAAGTAAAAATAAAAAATAAAAATAATTATTTTATATACAAAGTAAATTTTTTTACTTTTTATTTTTTACTTTATGTTGGAGTTAAATCCGCTCCTACTGAAGTTCAGCATGGTGTTAGATCCTATAGTAATCTCATTATGGTTGGCCTTTGATCAACGAAAGCTGATCTTCTCAATTGTATGAATAAATTCCAAGGCCTATGAGTCACCGCAGCCCTTGCTCGGACCAGCTTGGCGATAGGATGCAAGAGTAGTCGAATTCCTTTGATATTGATAGCTGATTTCAGTCGAGTTTCTTTCGGATGAGTTTGAACAGTGAAGGAGGTCGCCCATGTAGATGGCTGTGTTCGATCCTTGAATAGCTTGACCTAGCCAATCTCGGGGCCGGTCGAGCTCCTTTCCAATCAAAACTCCTTCAGGCCAAGCTTCATCCTTGCAGATTGGGTTTTACTACAGGAGCTACAAGTCGACAGAGTTTTCCCCTGGACGAACTTTCATGCATCACTAAGGATGGTAGATCTTTGCAAATCGCTTTGAAACTTCCAGCCGAATTTCTTTCAGTCACCAAGTGAGTTCATTCTGGACGAGCTTCTGCCAGTCGGACTCCATCTAATCACTAGAAAGACCTCGGTGTATATCCAAGCTCGACTTCCAGCCTAATGGATATTAGTCAACATACTAACAGCCTTAGGAACATCCGAACCCCTCCTGTATTGCTGAAATGTGAAGCTCTTCACTATCTATGCCTGTTCTGTCTGATCCTCAGCTATTAAATCGTCAACAGACTGGCACGTCACGATAATAGATATTACCTTCCATAATGAACTCTATGTACGATCCACTACCGGATAGTTATGGCTATCATCATTAGTTTGTTACAAGTTCTACCTATAAAAAGGATCCTCCATATATGTTTTCTCTAGAAGCTCTAAACTCTGCTCTAAATTTATCTGAGTGCTTCATTTTTGTGGATAGAGAATTGACTTGACCATTGGAGATAAAGGAAAAATTCTATTTTCAGCACAGAATCGTTCAGATATGAAGGAATATTTCAAAAATATTTTTCTCAGATCATAATCAGATTTGAGACATCTCGAATTTGATCCTTTAAGATCTGATATTAAGATAAAAAATAAAATTAAATCTAATTTAATTTTATACCATGTATTTGGATAATCAAATTATCATGTGATGATTCTGATCTATCCTGAGATTCTGGAAGGAGCCACGTAAGCGCTTGGCCTCTACCAATATCCACTCGGACAGGATCTGAAGGTCTTCTCCTTTTGAATCTACTCTTCAAAAATTAGATCTGAATTTGATCTTGAAGTTCTTCAAAATTCTTTTGAAGAATCAGCGGTCGTCTCTTTCAACTGTGCTGTCTTCTTCCTGATCTGGGCGCCTTTCTTCCTTGGATCTCACCTGAACCTGTGTCCAACTCCTTGGGCATGGAGAGGAAAGAGAGAGGATTAGAAGATGGCATGGAATATATGTAGGCAACCTAGCGGCGTAGAGAATGGGAGAAGCATACCAACCCTAGATGCAGATAGGATTTAAATAGATCCTACTGCGCCATGCAGTGCCACATCATCCTAACTAATTAGAGGCCTTTATTCAATTAGATCCAAATCTGATTGATGGAATGATGTCATCTGATCCAATCAGATGAGAGCCCCTCTAAAATCCACATGGGTGGTGCCTAAATTGGATAAACCTAATTTATTTGGCACCTAGGTGTTTAAACCTATCAAAACATCCTGGAGTTCCATCTATATGGGACTCCATCTCTTATCCACATGGGGCACACACCACCCTAGGCATGCACCCTCTCTCTTGTGCCCTCTCTCTTACATCATTTAGTAGGAGGACAAGAGCCTCAGATGCTCTCTTATAGGCGTATGACACATGGCTCCATGTCCAAGTGTTCAAGGTCAACAATTGACCTATGTCCAAAAATAGAAATTAACAGGTGATAGGAATTAGTAGGTGTTGTCTTAAATCCATCTAATAAATTAAGATAATTCTTTTCTAATCTGGACAAGCTCCAATCAGACTAAGATAAGGTTCTTGAGTGAGTCCAAACAAATTTGGCTCAGTTGAGACGAACCTAAGTGATTATAAAAAGGAGAATGTTAGGCTCAATCCTGTGCTAGCATGATTTTCTTGAATCTAATTGGATGTAATCCAAATCAATTGAATTTGGTTAGTCCAATTGATGACATCTAAATCCAAATCTTTATTTGTATAACATAGTCAAGTTTAGTTTCGTATGGTAATAAGACATATCGCGATCTCTATCATCGACATCATCAAAATACCTTTTGATGGACTAGAACTCTTTTGATTCATGCAATTAGAATGATCGATTATCTAAATCATTCTAATTGCTCTCAAAATTCATCAGTGACACCTAGCAGTATATGGTGGTAATCCATCAGAACTGAAAGCGAACCTTTTGGTGTAGCTACCTATGTGATTGGATTCTTCTATCTTGAGCCCTGACTGGATTAGGGTTAAGGTGAACTCGTCAAACCCAATATCAGTCATATGAATTAATCATTCGATTTGAGTCCTATGTGATACCCTAATAAAAACTCTTTCTACAATATTCACACTGCCATGGTCATGGGCTTATGGATTCGATCTCATGATTATCATAGGGCTACTCCTCATCTACCGAGGTAGATAGATTCTCTATTGGTGCAATCCAATTTCTACAATGAACATGCTATGGCCAACATACACCTCAGAATTTCGAATGACTAGAAGATCGAGTTATGGTGTAGTCAAAATATAACACCCTCAAGATGAACTATCGATGCACCTCAAATCAAAGAACTAGACATACCACTGCAGTAATGAGTCAGTCATCAACGAGAAGGTAGACTTTCTTATGACTACTCAAGGTGGTTATGCTTAGTGCCCTCATTCTCCAACGAGTATCTGTACTCTCACTTCGGTGTCTCCATACCGTAGACTCAAGATACATCTATCCTAAGAAAGCGATCGTACATCAATCTTTCGGATCGATCATCATTCTCATGATAATCCTACGGTCAGAAGCAATTTATGAGTTAATTATGAAAATTCATGTCTTAAATTTTCAACTCTTAAAAATATGAACTGTCATTACCATTAAGTCAAAGAATGTATCACAGATACTTTAAATATATACTATGATAGAAAATAACTTTTTTATTAATTTATAATCAAAATTATAAAATTATCCTTAAAAGTGTATTACAAGTGTTAACCAATCTGGCTTCTAGGACACACATTTAATAGGAGGGTCCTATCGGAGCCACCCCACCTCTGATTTGGGACTTGTTTTGCAGGTGCCATCGGCAACCTCATCCTTTTCAACTCTAGCCATCTTCGGCTTCTATAATTTTCTGCACCAACATAATTGGCGCTAGAAGGAGGGCCTCATCTTTTGTTCTAAAAGGAGCGCTTAGTAGAGATTCTTCTTCCTTAAAGACTCTTCTCCCCCGACCAAGCTTAGCTAAGATGCCTCCTAAGAAGGCATCAACTCAGCGGTCAACTGCTTCTGTGGACAGATCTCATCTAAATTTGCCTATCCCAGTTTCATCTCCAGCATCCCAGGCTCCATCGATTGCAATGGTGGATGCGGAGTAGTTCAATCTACTGATCCAATAGATCAGAGGCCTCATCGAAGTGGTGCAGACCATGCAGCGGCAGCAATCCCTGGCATCAGTTCAGTTAGAACAAGCTTTAACGAAATTTCAAGATCTGGTGCAGGGACGGCCCACCTGGGCAAGTTGTCCTGTAACTTTTGGAAAGGGAGAAGCAAAGGATAGAGAGCCTCTGCTCTGATCATGATTCTACTTTCGGTAGATCTTTGCCTTCATTCCATCAGAAGACCTTGAAGATCTATGATCAAGAGGATCTCTCTTTGCATCGACCCTCCTTTCTCCCAGCGAATCATGCAGAAACCAATCTCGTGAACTTCAAGCTCCGCCAAGTCGAGAGCAATGATGGGACCACTGACCATTTGACCACTTGGAGGCCTTCTGAACTATGATGCTGCTCCATGGTGCACCAGACGTCATTCTGTGCCGAGTTTTTCTATCCATCCTGAAGGAAGTAGTAAGAAATTGGTACTCAACTCTTAAGCTGGGTACGATCTTCTCTTTTGATCAAATAAACCATCAATTTATAGCTTATTTTGTTAGCAGCCAGCATCCCCGACGAGGCTCGGATTCTCTCATCAACATCAAGCAGAAGGAAGGAGAGTCCATCTGAGCCTACGTCAGCCACTTCAATGCTGCTGCTTTGGAGGTTCGAAATTTGGATCAATCTATTGCAATGGCCGCACTGAAGGATGGCCTTCAGAAGAACGATCTACTATTTTTTTTGGAGAAGAAGTACCCCAAAAATTTTGTTGATATGCTGGCTCGATTTGATGGCTATGCTCGAGCAGAAGAGGCCTTTAAGGCTAAGGATCTTGAAGCCGTAGGAGAGTGGCATGTAGGCGAACCTAGCAAGCTCGCAGTTGAAGGAAAGCCAAGTGAAGCTTGGCGACGCTCTCAAACTTCTCTTGAGCGCAAGCGAGCCCGGACTCCTCTCTAAGCTCGAAGACAAAGATGTCCTGATAGAAGGGCACGATGAAATTCTCCCTCCAGAAGGCTCCATAACTATGCATCCCTCAACGCTCCAAAGACTCAAGTGCTAATGGAGATCATGGAGCAGCTGTCGAGGTCAGAGAGGATGCGCACTCATTCTGACAAGCGCAATCCTAACAAATATTGTCTCTACCATCATGACCATGGTTACGATACTAAAGAATATATTCAGCTCCAAGACAAGATCGAGGAGCTCATCAGATGGGGCCGACTAGGATGATTTTTATGACATCGCACTGAAGGAAGAGAGGATCGGTCAAGGGTGCCACCACAACCAGAACCACCAAGGAAGAAGGAGCAACAGGGAGATCGACCTCCTCTTGGTATTATTAACATCATCTCTGGAGGACTTCGATGGAGAGAGATCGGTGGGTCGGTAGAGTCTGCGAAGAAGTAGAGAACTGAAGAACCCATAACTTTCACTGAAGAAGATGCTCGAGGGGTTCAATTTTCTCATGACGATGTGGTTGTAGTTTCTTTAAATATTATTGATTACGATGTACGTTGCATTCTTATTGATAATGAAAGTTCTATCGATGTCTTATTTTATGATGCTTTTCTCAAAATGTCCATACCTAATAATCGATTAGGACCAATGAACTCTCAATTGGTAGGCTTTACTGGCAATGCTGTGCCAGTTAAAGAAAAAATAATATTAACTATGACTACAGGACGATACCTAAGGCAATTTAGAGCATAAGTAGATTTTTTGGTAGTGAATGCTCCATCTGCTTATAATGCAATCCTTGGCCGATCTGATTTGAATGCACTCCGAGTAGTGGTGTCAACTTATACCTGAAAATGAAGTTTTCAATAAACTATGGGATCGGAGAGATTAGAGGAGATCAAGCTCTGGCGAGACATTGCTACTCGATTGCTTTATAAAGAGGTGCACAATCAGACCCTTGCCTCATTGTTGGATTGGATGTCCGGGATGACCTTACTAAGGAGCGGGACAAGCCTATAGAAGACCCTATAACCATCCCTTTGAATGATGGGAATGTAGAACATACAGTACAGATTGGCTCCAATTTGGAAGGAGAGGTCAAAAAGCAGCTCATCTTCTTCCTTCAAAAGAATGCAGATGTCTTTGCTTGGGTTCCCACAGATATGTCAAGAATTAAGACCGAAGTTATGGAGTATCATCTGGCTATCGACCCCAAGTATCGGCCTATGAAAGAAAAGATGCAGAGCTATGCACCGAAGAGGCAGAAGATGATTATAGAAGAAGTTGATAAGCTCCTCAATGCTGGATTCATTCGTGAGGTCAATTATCCGAACTAGGTCTCCAATATGGTTCTTGTTAAAAAGACGAATAGCAAGTGAAGGATGTGTATCAACTTCAAAAAGTTGAATAAGACCTACCTAAAAGATAGCTATCCCCTGCCCAGGATCGACCAACTGATGGATGCAACTTCGGGCCATAAGCTCCTCACCTTCATGGATGCCTTTTTCGGCTATAGCCAAATTCGGATGGCACTAGAAGATGAGAAGATTGCTTTTATTACTGAACATGATCTTTATTGTTATAGGATTATATCCTTTGGACTCAAAAATGCAAGTACGACCTATCGACGTCTGGTGAATAAAATCTTTAAGGAGCAGATCGATCGCAACATAGAGATTTATATAGATGACATGCTTGTCAAGAGCTGGACTTTAATCGATCATATTGCCGATCTTGAAGAGACCTTCAGTGCTTTTCGAAGGTATAAGATGAAGCTGAATCCAATCAAATATGCCTTTGGAGTAATCTTAGAGAAGTTTCTAGGATTCATGGTGTCCAAGCATGGAATTGAAGCAAATTCTGAGAAGATCAGAGCTATTCAAGAAATGACTGCTCCAAAATCGATAAAAAAAGTTCAGTGCCTAATAGGGAAGGTGGCAGCTCTGAATCGCTTTGTCTCAAAATCGATCGAGCGATGCATGCCCTTCTTCTAAGTGCTCAAGCAATCGAAAAACTTCTGCTGGACTCTTGAATGCCAACAAGCATTTGAAGAGCTAAAAAGTTATCTTGGCTCGCCTCCACTACTAGCCAAGCTCGAACCTAGAAAAGAATTATTTCTGTACTTGACGGTCACCCCGACAGCCCTTGTCATAGTCCTAGTTAAAGAAGAGGCAAAAGTATAGTGACCAATCTACTATATAAGCTGAGTTTTGAGGGATGCCAAAATCAGGTATACCAAGTTAGAAAAACTAACTTATGCTCTCTTGATTGCAGCGTAGAGACTTCGACCTTATTTTCAGGGGCACATTGTAATGCTCCTCACTGATCAACCAATCAAGACAGTCCTTCATCGAACAGATATCTTTAGGAGAATAGCGAAATGGATAATTGAGCTTATAGAGTTTGATATCAACTTCTTACCTCTGCCATCTATCAAAGCTCAGATATTAGTATATTTTATAGTGGAATGCACCATTCTGAATGAAACCGAACTTGAATAGAAGGAGGACAGCACTCCTTGGTTGCAGTCGAACTCTCCCAGTGAAGGAGCGGACCTTTCTAAAGGCTTCTGGATCCTATATGTGGATGGTACATCCAACGCTTCTAGGGTTGGTGTGGGTTATTTTAGTCAACCTAAAAGAGATTATAGTAGAGTATGCACTGCACTTTGAGTTTCTCATGATAAATAATGGGACGGAGTATAAAGCTCTGATAGCAGGGTTAAAAATAGCTAAAGAGCTAGAAGCAGATCAGCTTTAAGCTATAGTGACTCTCAATTGATCATGGGGCAAGCCAGTGGCAACTATGAAGCTCGGAAGAAAAGTATGGTAAAATACCTAAAAAAGATGAGGAGTCTGACCCCGGCCTTTAATAGTTTTAGTATTCAGTAGATCTCGAGAGTAGAAAATATCAGAGCCGACCTCCTCTCCAAACTAGCCACACTCGTCCCTAATGAACTACTGAAAGAAGTCTTCTTTGAAGTTCTAAAGTGCCCAAGTTCGGAGGAGTTGAAGTCTTTGATGCAGATCGACCATGAGCCCTACTATATCGATCCTTTAGTCACCTATCTCAAGGATGGGACTCTTCCTTATGATCTGAAAGAGGCTCAAAAACTGAGAAATCAATCTTTCCGATACGTTCTATATGAAAATAAGCTATATAAGAGTTCGTATTCTCTACCACTTCTAAAATGTCTTTGATCTTTCAAGACTGATTTGGCACTATGGAAAGTATATGAAGGAATATGTAGAAGCCACCTGGGTGCCAGAGTCTTATCTTATAAACTACTTCAGCAAGGATACTATTGGCCAACCATGTACAACGATTTCATTGAGTATGTCAAAAAGTATGATCGATGTCAAAAAAATGCAAATATACAAAAATAGCCGACCTCTAAACTAACACCCCTGAATGCCCTATGGTCATTTGCATAATGGGGGATGGACATACTTGTACCCTTAATTTTCTATGGCATCCGAACAACAAAAGTTTCTACTGGTGGCAATCGATTATTTGACAAAATGGGTCGAAGCCGAACCCCTAGCAAAAATTACTGAAGCAAAAGTATAAGATTTCATCTGAAAGTCAATCGTTTGTAGGTTTGGTCTACCTCGAACTCTTATAATTGATAATGGATGCCAATTTGTAGGGACAAAGTTTGCTGAGTTCTGCTAAGATTTGAACATCACCCATAACTTTACATCAGTGGCTCATCCATAAGCAAATGGCGAAGTCGAGGTAACTAACAGAATCCTGTTGCAAAGTATTAAAGCAAGACTTGAAAGAGCAAAGGAGACTTGGATAGATGAACTTCATCATGTACTCTAGGCATACCAAATTACCCAAAGACTGCCGACCGAAGAGACTCCATTTGTCTTGGCCTTCGGAATAGAAGCGGTCATTCCAGTTGAACTCAAACTCCTATCAGCATGGGTTATGACCTTCAATGAACAACACAACTCATAGGACCTTAGGATTAATCTCGATTTATTAGAGAAAAAATGAGAAGAGGCTCGAGTTTGGATGGCTACTTATAGACAGAAAGTTGCTTGCTATTACAAGTCTAGAGTCAGAGACAAAGTATTCAGAGTGGAAGACTTGGTGCTTCGGTGAGCAGCTATTTCACAACCTCAGAATCAAGAAAAGCTTGTCCTGAATTAGAAAGGCCTTATGAAATCAAGAAGGTCGTCCGGCTCGAGATCTACTACTTAAGAGAGCTTGGAGGTGTTGATCTATCCAACCCATGGAACTCAAAAAACTTATGAATGTACCATTAATAACTTTATTTCAATAAAATTTTCTTATTTTGACATCTCCATTCTGGGTATAAAATTTTGATGATAAGAAATTATCCTCCAAACTTCATCGTTAAACAAAACTAACACTGTATTAGGAATATGAGGAGAACCTCATCCTAATATGAGCAAGATGAAGACCTCTAATTGTTTAAGATAGGAGAAGGAGAGAGGCCCCTTAGACGATCCTTTTGAGTTCCTAACATTCTATTAGGAATAGGAGAAGAACCTCATCTTAACATGAGCAAGATGAAGACCTCAAATTATTTAAGATAGGAGAAGAGGAGAGGCCCCTTAGACGGCCCTTTTGAGCTCCTAACGTCCTATTAAGAATAGGAGAAGAATCTCATTCTAACATGAGAAAGATGAAGACCTCCGATTGTTTAAGATAGGAAAAAGAGAGAGGCCCCTTCAATGGCCCTTTCGTGCCTCTATTGCCCTGTTAGGAATAGTAGAATCTCATCCTAACATGAGCAAAGCCTAACTGTGTCAAGAATAGGAGGAGAACCTTGTTGTGACATAGATGAAGACCTCCAGTTATTTAAACAGGAGGAGGAAAAAGGCCCCTTCAATGCCTCTTTCATGCCCTAATGGTCTTGTTGAGGACAGGAGAAAGACCTTATCCTAACAAGAATAGAGACCGGATGTATCAGGAACAGGAAGAGAACCTCATCCGAGCACAAGAGAAGATCTTCGATTAAGCATCCTCAACAACCATGTTTTCAAAAAAAAAGAAAGAAAAGAAAAGAAGAAGAGAGAAAAGCAGAGCCATCGACAAACATCCAATCCACACAGAGCAAAAATAGGAGAAGATATCCTCTTATTAAAATCAAAGTTGATTACAAAATAAGGATCTGCAAGATCAGTTATAAAAAAAATAAAAATTAAAGTTCTAAGAAGGATCAGGTTCCTCGAACTTTAGATTGCTAGCCATCATCAAGGATTCCTTCAGGCTGATGATCTCCTCCTCGAGCTTCTTTTTTCTTGTCAAATTATCACAAAACATCTTGTTATCCCTTTGGTAGTTCTCTTTTGATACCTGCAGTCTTTTTTTCAGAACTTTTGATTCAGCTTCAGCATCCTTGATAGCCTGTTGTTCATAAATCAACTGAAGCTTCAGTCGCTGAACTTCGACCTTCTCCATCTCGATCGATCTTGAAAGTTTGCCCATAATCCTCTTTAGGGAGGCGATCTTTTTTGACTTTCTACTTATATCGGATTGATAACTATTGATGAGTTGCTATTGGAGTCGGACCACCTCGCTGTTAGCAGCACGGAGCTTCTGCTCCAATGAGGATATCCTCCCACACCAGCCCAATTGGTAGATCTCATAGGCGAGCTTGGCATCGTGCAACTGCTTTTGGAGTGCAGAAAACCTCTAAAATCAATTTCATTTATACCGGGCCTTGTCGGAAGACCATGACGAACTCTCCTCCAATAGATGAATTTTCTCTTTCGCCACATTGAGCTCAACTTCGAGGGCGCTGACCTTCGCAGTTAATGCCTCGGATTTGTCACTGGCGCTTTTCTTAAGTTCGGTCAACTCCCTCTCGAAGTTACCTTTCTTGATATTGAAGCTCATGGAATCTTTCATGTGCAACTTATGAAAGCGAGTGACTTCAATCGTCATCTCTGAAGTATTTTTTTTGAACATCTTAAGCTCACCTTCCATCTTCTTCAACTTCTTCCTCAAATCATGTACTTCTTTCTTCAAGTTTTTAATCATTAACTTCAGTAGAATACCCTAAGGCAAGGGATCGGTGTCAACCTAAGACGGCAAGTCGTGACTTTGATTGCTAGAGGGATTCTGGATGACACATAGCACAATACAAGTGTAAAGGAAAGAAATATGTTTCCATTACTCAAAATGTTCTGAGTACATCAAGAAAGAAAAACAAAAATTACAAAGAGTTTTGACCTCGGGTGGCATTGCAGCAGAAGAAGTTGGGGCGCTCTCCGCCACCTTCAGCTCTCGAGCAAATTCAGGTGCTATCGTAGCAGGTTCTGAGATCTCCGAGGTGAGCTTGGCAATGGGAGAAGTAGCACCAACTTCTGCATCGACATTGGAGGGACCAGCCTCATAATCGGGTTCATCCATTAAAAGGTCGAGATTTACCTCTGAAAAGTTCTTTGTGACCCTCATGCAGATCTTGAATCCTTCCAGAAAAGCTTCCCAGGCAAAAGCAATCTTAATATCCTCCATATCTTTGGAGGACTTGAAATCTTCGATGGCCCACTCCCTTTTAGTGCCGACCTCCTCTTCCACCTTTTTCTTCTCCTCCTTGGCCAAGGTCAGGGCGGCCTTTAGTCCTGCCACTGCTTCCTCCTCCCTCTTCAGTGCCTTATGAAGATGCTCAACCTCAGCAGTTTGGACCTCCAAGGCCACTCTTAAGCAGTCAGTCTTGGCCCGAACCCTCTCGGCCTTTGCCTAGGCTTCCTGAAGGGCTTTGGAAGCCTTAGCTTGACTGCGATCTACTGCCTTTGAATGAGCGAATATGTAATGTCCCAGCTATAGAATAGAGACCGAGTTAGAGCTTCAAAGTACCTTTAACATCTTAACATATTCAGAAGGATCAAATACCTCAAGATAGGCAGCAAAGGACTCATCAAATCTCTCCGCATTTTTCTTCTAGATCATTTTCTCGATGATATGGGGGAGAATGCTTCCCTTCATCAAAGATTGGACGAGCTCTCAATCATCTAAGGAGGCCTACTCCTGGCTAGAACTCTCACTGTTGGAATTTCCAAACTTTCTCCCAACCTTCTTCCTGATGGCCTTCCTCTTCTTCTGCCCCTTGATAATTTCCTCTCGATTAGGAGGCACAGGGATGGCAGCCTCATCAAGCAGGGTTGAGCTTGGCATGGTAGTAGCAGGTTCTGGGGCAGGCATGGCCTGGATTGGCACGGGCAGGCTCAGCTCTTCAGCATGAGCCTTCTTCGATGGTTCTCCAGCAGAACTATCCTTCCTCTTAAGGGACTTGATTTTGTTTGCCAAATGATTTTGCTCTTTCAGAGTCATTTCTACGAACAATAAGAGTTAGAGTCAGAGAAGATACATAATGTAAAGTTAACTAGCTACAGGATACTACCTACTGGATCAAGAAGGCTGAGATTGAGATTGAACAAGGTTTAATCATCTAGAAGCCCAAAAATTGGGGGAACTCGATAGTTCTTCAGTTTGTCGGCTAAGTCCCGATCTTCTTTCTCCAGTCTGGGAGCTTGGCGGATCGAATCTCTCATGTTCCCCCAAGAAGAAAGTCCTAATTCTAAAGAGGGATATGAAATAAAAAAGAACTTCTTCTTCCAATTATGAATGAAAGAAGGGGCGCCCTTAAGCAATCCCTTCTTGCCGAACTGGGAAGAGATATACCATCATTCCTTGGTGGTGGGATGATCTTTGAAGGTAAAGAAGTTGCGGAATAGAGAGATAGTGGGCTGGACATCGGTCATGTTGCATAAAGAAAGGAACCTTATGATGAACTGAAAAGAGTTCAGTACCATAGAAGCGAAGGAGATGTTTAAGAATCAAAATAAGGCTGCTACAAAAGGAGAAATTGGTAGCCTTAGTCCTACGTGAAGGGCCTCGGTATACAAGCAAATACGATTTGGAGGGGAGCAAGCTTGGTCATTGGGACTGAAAAGTTCAAGCTCATATTCAGAAGGGATCCCAAACTGGATTCTAATTAAAGAAAGGTCGTCAGGGCAAAGTCTACAAGAAATGGTATTAGGAACGAAGTGGGGTCGGGATGCTTTTATAGGTTTGGCATCCTTAGGAAGTTGGTCCATCAAGGCCAAGTGAGTCAAACTTTCAGAACAGGTTGACCGGGACTCCTTAGCGATTATTTGGATTAGATTAAACCCAGAAAACCCCCCAAAAATTGAGAAACATAAGGTACAAAAATACTTCAAAGAAATCAAGAAGATAAGGTGCAAAAGGCATCAAAATAATCAAAGAAAGGTTTTGAGACTAATCTAGACTGGTTGGAAAGCGCGAGGAGACGATCGGTGTGATAGAAATTGAATGGGAAAGCGCCTAAGAATGGAGAGAATAATGGAGGGAACCAGAGCTCTCGAGCGGAAAGGAGGTGGAAGCCAGAGAAAGAAGAAGGAGACTTGGGCAGGATGAAAGATCGAAGGGTGCAGGGGTACTTAAATATCCTGAGGAGCCCCGAGGCAGTTATGGTTGCAGGTCTTTTCCAATCGATCTTTGGTTGACACGTCTCCCACCCATCATGGCAGGGGGCTGTCAATGGGTAGATCCTTAATTATGCCATATCTTGGGTAGAGTTTCGATAGAAGTTTCAAAAATCTATTTTTTCAGATCACCTCATATTTAAGAACCTTTGGCACCAGCATAATAAAATGCCAAAACTATTGACTTAGCAAGCACAGCAATCCAAAAAAGAATTTCGATGGTCGCCCTCTTTTTACTTTCTTCCTTTGAATTTCGAATTCGAAAGTAGGGAGACTATTGTTGGGGTTAAACCTGCTCCTGCTGAAGTTTAGCCTGGTGTTAGATCCTAGAGTAATCTTATTATGGTCGGCCTTTGACCAACGGAAGCTGATCATCTCAATTGTATAAGTAAATTCCAAGGCCCATGGGTCACCACAGCCCTCGCCCGAATGAGCTTGGTGATAGGATGCGAGAGTAGCTGAATTCCTTCAATATTGATAGCTGGTTCCAGTCGAGTTTCTTTTGGATGAGTTTGTATAGTGAAGGAGGTCGCCCATGTAGATGGCTAAGTGTTCGATCCTTGAATAGCTCGACCTAGCCAATCTCAGGGCCGACGAAGCTCCTTTCCAATCAGAACTCCTTCAGGCCAAGCTTCATCCTTGCAAATTGGGTTTCACTATAGGAACCATAGGCTGGCAGAGTTTTCCCCTGGATGAACTTCTATGCCTCACTGAGGATGGTAGATCTTTGCAAATCACCTTGAAACTTCCAGTCGAATTCCTTTTAGTCACCAGTAGGCTCCTCCTGATAGAACTTCTTCTAGTCACCAAGTTAGCTCATTCTAGATGCGCTTCTACCAGTTGGACTCTATCCAATTGCTAGAAGGACCTCGATGTATATCCAAGCTCGACTCCCAGCCTAACGGATATCAGTCAACATACTAACAGCCTTAGGGACGTCTAAACCCCTCCTGTATTGCTGAAATATGAAGCTCTTCACTATCTATAGCTGTTTCGTTTGATCCTCAGCATTAAATCTTAATAGACTAGTATGCCACGATAATAGACACTACCTTCTGTAACGAACTTCATGTGATCCCAAACGGCCCACTATCGGATAGTTACGGCTGTCACCATCAGTTTGTTACAAGTTTCATCTATAAAATAGGATCCTTTAGATACATTTTCTTTAGAAGCTCTAAACTCTGCTCTAAATTTATTTGAGTGCTCCATTTCTGTGAACAAAAAACTGACTTAACCGTCGGAGGATCCTACCGAAGCGACCCCATCTCCAGTTCGGAACTTGTTTTGCAGGTGCCGCTAGCGACCTTGTCCTCTTCAACTCCAGCCATCTTCGGCATCTGTAGTTTTCTGCACTAACACTTTACATATAATTGCCTTTTGCTTTGTAGCAACATAGTTACCAAATATGCTTTTTATATTTTTACTTTTGCTCAAAAGCAAAAGTATTTTTTTTTTTTTTTTAAATCAAAAATTAGTGTAACCAAATGTACCCTTTGTTGCCTGAAGGGAGAACTCATTTTGTATATGCATCCTAGATTTAAGAAGATAATACAATGCAGCCATTTATATGAAAACAAGATCTCCCAATTAACATATAGTAGAATTATGTTACATATTGATATAAGTAATATCAAAATAGAATCCTTTATATAATATTGTATGTTGAAAGTTTTGTCCTGCTTGTTCTAGGATTCTATTTGTATTTTTGTTTGTTTCCTATTATAATACTAGTTAGAATTGTTTGTTTTTTAGTTTAAGTCCACTTTTGTTAGGTTGAGCCTTAGGCTTAATATATTCGAGATTATTTTTTGGTGGAGTTAGAGGGAGAGAGAAAGAGGGGGGAAATTTTTTTTTTTTTTATTAAGTGTGGAGCATCTTTAGTGAGGCATCTTTGCATGAGAGAGTTAAACTTTTTGTTTAGCTTTTATTTTCTTTTGAATAAAATTACTATTCTTTTCTAAGTTTTTTCTTCCACTATTATTTTCTTCTCACAATTTTGTATGCTATTTTTTGTGGATTTATTTGGTGTTTATTTTGAATCTTAGGATGGCATGATCGATCTACTCTAGATAGTATATCATTTTATATAGTATTAGAGCAATAGATTTTGAGATTAGTGATTTGTATATTCATAGCTTGGTATGGTTGAAGAGCTTGCAATAATTCATTGTACAGTGATGCAAGTACATGGACTTTTATTTTGCTGATTCAAGAGATGATTCATTATCGCTGATACTACTACCATCTATCTCAATGGACTCAATATACCTAATCTCATCTACATCATTATGCTTGCTTTTACTGCTACCACTTCTTTCCATAAGTTTAACCATCTATTCTTCAATTTGGAAGTTTATTATCAAATCTTACTTGCACTACAAGAAATTTCACTATTAGCAAAGGCTAATTGCTATCGCTAATAGTGGTTTTGCCATTGGTAATAGTATTAACAATGGAAAGCCGTTACTAATTGGTGGTCGGAGCAATCCTTGTCGCTAATTGCCACTATTAGCGACTGGTTTTCTTGCCATCACTAATAATTGCTACTAGTGATGACTTTGTGACCACTAAAATCTATCGCTATTTATTTTCTCATTTTAAAATCAAATTTTAAAATTTTTAAAAAAATTAATGATGGCTTTTTTATCACTAAGGCCATTGTTAATAAGTATCAGTGACGATTAAAGTCGTCGCTAATAGTTAATTTTATTCTTTTAAAAAATTATAATAATATTTTTTTGAACCTATTTTAATTAATTATAATTAATTATGGTTTCTAACACTTGTTATAATTAAAATCCAAAGATAAAATGACAATCATAAGTAAAAAATTAATTATATTATATTAAAATATAAATTATATAATTTTATAAGTAGTATCAAAAAAATATAATATATCAAAATAAAAAAAATTAGCTCAGATCTTTTTCGTTATCCTCCTACTCTCCAGCGGCTGGCAGATGAGAGTCAGATATCCCAGCATCTTGAAATGAAGAAAAATAAAATATTATTAACAAGTTTCGATATGGAGGTATATCTTTTGATACGAAGGCCTACTTTTTTATACACTCCTCTGATTCTTGAATAAAATATTCTTACACATTTTATTCGATGATATAGAGCTATAAACACCCCTAGTCCATTAATTGGATGGTTAGATTGAATTTTTAGCCCCTACATCCCTTTTTCCAACTTAAGCCTAAATATGTGAAGCTTCTAAATATAAATATTTAAAACAAGTAAAAGAGTTTACTAATAGAATTATCTAACACGATGTCTCGGAGAATCTTCATAATCATATCGTGGACAACATCCCAGAAGCTCTGAGGTTGCTGGCTTAGAAGCCTCTGTATGATCTTTTTCATGTGCGGATCGCTCCAAGTCTAGAACGTCGAGGTCGGTAAGAACACCGAAGAGTATGAGTTACTGAAGGGTCGAAGCTGTGGTCGAATCCTATGACCTGGCTCCTACTCACCCCTTTGGTGATCCTGAGCCATCCCTTAAGATCAATGAGGGATTGAGTGGACGAGTCATCACCATACCATGCAATGACATACTCTACATAATCTGCCTACATAGTTCGAAATACATTAGTTTTAGCATACATATCTACATAGCTTAAAATACATTAGTTCTTATATACATATCAGATCCTATAATAACTTAACAAATATAATTTAAAATTTTTACCATGATCTATCATGATCTAGAACCTAAGTAATCACCAGTTCTCCTAAATTAGTGCATGGCCTTTCATAACTATAGCTGGCCTGGTGGATGATGCAGCTGTCATGTTTATAATATATAAATAATAAAATTAAGTTAATTAAAGCATACATATAAGAGTTTTTATAGTTCTAGTAAAGAGTTTTGTTATGGATTTCTTATTAGTCTATCGATCACAACATGTGTATCAATAGAGCTGCTTGTGTGCTTGATCGGATTCTATTGGGTGGCCTGATTTTGCTGGATCCTCTGCCACTTATTGAAGTACTTCTTGCTGCTCCACTGATCGCTAAGAATCTCCCATATGTTCATTCACATCCAGTGATCCCCGTAGGAACTCCAGTCTGATGATGACTAAAAATCAGAATGCTCGATGGCGAACTGTTAAATGCTGTACAGACTATCCCAGAACCTTTGTATGGCCATCTCTTCAAAGGTTAGATGACTAGCCTCCTCATTTTGAGGAGTCTCGAATCGATAGTACTCCTGCAAGTAGAAGCAATGTGTATTAATAAATAGAATATAAATCTATAGTAAATTTAAAAATTAAACATTTCTGACTTATCCAAAATATCTTCTAGGCTGCATCGTGAGCTCCAAACGGTTAGCTGGAGAACTTATTTACTAGCCTTGGCATTAATTATCGAATGATGCCAGTAACCACATAAGATACTTTAGACTCTCTAAACATGCTGCAAAATTGATTTTAAAAAATAAATGTCAATTCTAGAATGGCTAAATTCAAAACATATTAATAAAAGTTGTAGTACTTACGAGTGGCTTTGAACATGGATGAGCTCTTTATTCTCTGGCCGAATTAGAGGTGCCACAAGCTTGGTGGGTCCTTGACCATAACTTTGTGTCTGGGAGTCGGTCACTACTGCGTGTGACTGTGGGATCACTAGTGACTTTCTATCATTCGAACTTAAGCACAAAACATCTAATATAAAGAATATTATATTAGTTAACAAAGAATAAAATAACATAAATAAGAATATCTGAAGTGTTGGAGTTTACCGCCTAGTATGAGAGGTACAGAGCCATGCGAGCTAGTCACATGATCGCTCTCTCCTCGAGAGCTCTGTGCTCAGTTGGCATGGCTCTGGCCTCTTGAAGACACGAAATATAATCTCTAAAAATAAAAATAAATAGACTCATCAAATTAATTATATAATTATGGATGGTAATATAAGATTTAACATGATGCAAGATAAATAATTAAAATGATTCAAAGATTACATACTTAGCACTACTCTTTGGCCTCTTTAGATGTCTGGTACCCTTTAGATTCTTTTTCTGATTCCTCCTCTTCTTCCACCTCTTTCTCTTCTTCTAGTTCTTATTCTTCCTCTTTTTCCCTTCTTGGATAGGATTATCCTTTAAAACAAGATCAATTGGGTCTTCCTCCTCATGTTGGCCATCATGTATGAGAATACCTAAAGCATCCAACTTAGCATCTATTGATGACCGATGAAACCCTAATATTTCATCCTCCTAAAAGTATTCTGGTAATTGGGGCTCTTCTTCTTCTTCGTGCATGTAATGAACGGCTTGAGATTTAACTTGGCATGCAGCCTACCAATCTTTCCTTCTTCTCTTTCGTAATGGAAAAGAAGTATAATATACTTGAGCAGTTTGTTGAGCTAGTATAAATGGCTCGTTAACATATACTTTTGATCCATGTTTGATTTTAATAAGCCCATGCCATAGATCAACCTTCATACCATTGTTATTATCGAACCATTAGCGCTTAAATAGAATGATATTATTACCTTCAATGTAGGTCATCTTGATTATTTCTTCGATTCTATAGTAGTCACTCTCCATCTTTTTCTACTAGGTGTTCTTTATATACACATCATTGTTCATTATGCTTTTATAATTTTTATATTACTAGGTGTGAAATTTGAAACCATTTATATTACAATCATTATAGCATATCACGTATTTTGTTAGCCCATAACCTAATAATCTCAACTTCTTTGGTATGGATTCGTCCCCTTACATGACATATGTATTATTAAAAGGATAAATTAGAAAAACATAAAATATATAAAATGACAATGGATGCTTACCAATTGATAGAACCAACATGCAAAGTTCTGTAAGCACTATGTAGATATTTCTTCATTACTTATTCTTGAGTTGTCCCATTTCAGTATCTCATCATATTGCCTAAATATGCATAAGATCATTATATTGAAATAAGTAATTAAAGAGTTGGGATTGTGATGGACACTTATAAGATATATGGGTCGACCTTCTTGCAATTTAACAATACATATGTCTCTGCTTGTCGAAGTTCAGTATCGGAGAAAACTTGATGAACCTCATGCCCAAATTCATGAGTGGGATAAGCAAATATTGAGATCTCCCACTCTAATCCCTCACCACCACCATCATCATTTTGGCCCACTTGAGTTAGCAGACACACTAGGATTAAAGTAGTGTCGGCTGAAATTTAAAATTTCTTCTATTATATAAGCCTTCATAATAAAATCTTTGACTCGGACCTTGTTTTTCACTTTCTTCTTGAGATTGTGCATGTATCTTTCAAATGGATACATCCATCTGTACTACACTAGTTCTCCCACCCTAGTTTCATATGTTAGATGAATCATGAGGTGCTCCATGGAGTCGAAGTAGTTAGGAGAAAATATCTTCTCCAACTTGCATATGGTCTTTATACTACTAGCCTCAAGACTGGAGATGTGGTCGATAGATAGTTTGGTAGCACAAATATCTCTAAAGAAAAGGCTAAGCTTGGTCAAAGAACTCCATATGAAGTTGGAAAGGAGATCATGCCAAGCTAATAAGAGTAATCATTGCATGAAGACATGGTAGTCATGGCTCTTTAGCCCATAGAACCTGTAATCTTTGACACTGATGCACCAAGCTAAATTAATTGCATAACCATCTAAAAATTTAAGATTTTTACACCATTCACAAATATCATTCAACTGCTCTCTTGTTAAGGTATAAGATTCTTTCAACTTTAGAAATTTTTCGGGTGACACCTCAACCAGCTCTAATAGAGGATGCTTGCATATGTTTTTCATATATACTCAAGCCTTGAGATTGTCCTTCATCTTGCCCTTGACATTCATAATAGTGTAAAAAATATTATTGAATACATTTTTCTTAATATGCATGACGCCAAGATTATGATGGATTAAATTGATGGACCAGTATGTCAATTCTTAGAAGATGCTTTGCTTCACCTAGTTATGAGTTCTACCGAACCTCCAAAGCTTCTGCTTGTCAAATAGCATGCCAAATTGGACTTTGTCTAGTTGGAATATCCTTTGAAACACTTCTATACCACTGAGATATAGGGGTGCACGGTCTTTCTCTATCTTATTCCTCTTGAAACTGTCCTACTACTTTTGAAAAAGATGATGCTCATGAAGAAATTGACAATAATAATTAAACCAGCAGGGCTTATGACCACGCTCAGACTAAAATAATTTTATATTCTCCATGCAATAGGGATATACAAGCTTCTTATGAGTGCTCCATTCTAACAACATCCTATAAGCAAAAAAATTGCTAACGGTCTATATCAATGCAGCCTTCATTATAAAATTCTGCTTCTTCGATGCATCAAAAGTATGTATGCCATCGGACCATAAAAATTTTAACTCATCAACAAAAGGCATTAGATATACATCAATACTTCTACCAGGATGTCATGATCCAGAAATGACTAATATAAGAAAGATGTTATTCTCTTTCATGGACATCTCAGGCGGAAGATTGTATGGAGTAATAAAGACTAGCCAATATGAATAAAAGGCTGCTGCATGACTGAATGATGTAAAGCCATCCATAGATAGATCCAATCAGATATTGCATGATTCTTGAATAAATAAAGGATGGCAAGCATCAAATTGCTTCTATGTCTTGCTATCCGATGGATGACTCATCATATCAGAGTGTTTGCAAATCCCTTCTTCATGCCATCTTATCTGCTAAGTAGTACTCTTGGACAAGTAGTGTTAGATGTGTATCCTAGAAGCCAAATTGGCTAAACACTTGTAATACATTTCTAAGAATATTTTTTAAATTTTGACTATAAATTAATAAAAAGATTATTTTCTATCATAGTGTGTATTTAAAGTGTCTGTGATACATTCTTTGAGTTAATAAAAATGATAATTCATATTTTTAAGAGTTAAATATTTAAGACATGAATTTTCATAATTAACTCATAAACTGCTCTCGATCGTAGGATTATCACGAGTATGGTGATCGATCCAGAACATTGGTGTATGATCGCTTTCTTAGGATAGATATATCTTAAGTCTATGGTGTAGAGACATCGAGCGAGAGTATAAATACTCATTAGAGAATGAAAGCATTGAGCGTGACCACCTCGAGCAGTCATAAAAAAGTTTACCTTCTCGTCGATGACTGGTTCGATGCTGTAGTGGTGTATCTGATTCTTTAATCTAAGGTGCATCGATAGTTTACTTTGAAGGTGTTGTAGTTTGACTGCACCATAACTCGATCTCCTAGTCATTCGAAATCTTGAGTTGTATGTTGGCTATAGCATGTTCATTGTAGGAATTGAATTACGCCAATAGAAGATCTATCTACCTCAGTAGATGAGGAGTAGCCCTATGATAATAATGAGATTGACTCCTTAAGCTCATGGCCATGGCAGAGTGAAGATGATAGAAAGAGTTTCTATTAGGATTTCACATCAAACTTAAATTGAATGATTAATTTATATGATGGATGTTGGGTTTGATGAGTTCATCTTAATCCTAATTCTATCAGGGCTCAAGATAAAAGAATCCAATCACACAGGTAGCTATACTGAGAGGTTCGTTTACAATTTTGATGGAATACCACCATATACTACTAGATATTACTGGTGGATTTTGAGAGCAATTAGAATAATTTTGATGATTGATCATTCTAATTGTATAAATTAGAAGAGTTCTTGTCTATTGAAAGTTATTTCGATGATATCGATGATAGTAATCACGACATGTTTCATTACCATATGAAACAAAACCTAACTAGATCACACAAACAAGGGTTTGGATCTAGATGTTATTAATTAAGCTAATCCAGTTTGATTGATTTAGATTAGATCCAATCAGGTTTAAGATAATCATGCTAGCATACAATTGAGCCTGGCTTTCTCCTTTTATAATCTTGCTGATTCATCATAATTGACTCAAATTAAATTTGACTCATTCTTGTATCTTGAATAAATTTATTTTCATCTGATTGAAATAAGTCTAGGTCAGATTAATTATAGAAATTAAATTCATTCCTGGTGCAATTAGACTAGAGTTAAAAGTTGACCAAATTAAGAGAATTGAGGGTGATCTGATCAAATGTTTTTAAAAATTTTTCTAAAAATCTTTTTGATCTGATTTTTAGGTATATGATAGGGCTCGAGTTATACTTTGGGTGTGCTAAATTTAGTGATTTATGGTAGAGTTTTGATAGAGTTATGATTGAGTTTAAATTAGATCAAACTCTTGAGGAAAGAGTCATAAGCATAATGGACTCTTCCTTATCTACTCATGCTGCGACCTTTCAGATTGAATTTTGGTGACAAAACTAGATGAGATCTAGGTTTTCATGTAAAGAATAAGTCCTAAAGTCCCTTTGATCAAATAATAAGTGATTTGATCAAAGAATGACTCTAAATGGCGTTGGGTTTAAGAAACCTTTCTCATGCCAAAGAGAGCATCGCATGATTTTATTTTTCATGTAGAGGTGCTGTCGACCTTATCATATCCCACGCCCCCTCTATCCTCTCTCTCTCTCTCTTCTACTAGAAAGTTAGGCATAAATTTGAGTTGAAGGTATAACGTTTTTGGCACAAGATTCAGGATCTACGTGACAATGTTCATGAGATGGACGGGCTGCCTTCAAAAATAGTTTTGAAGAATCTATAGATCAGATTTAGATATGATCTTTGGAGGAGAGATTCAAAAGAAGAAGATGTTCAGATCTTGTCTGAGTGGATATCGGTAGAGATCAGGCATATGAGTGGCTCATTCTAGAACCTCAGGATCCAACAGGATCATCATAAGATAATCAGATTATCCAATAAGATACTTAAAATTAAATCTAATTTAATTTAATTTTTAATTTTTAATATTAGATCATCATGATTAAATCTAAAAACCCTTAGATTTGATTGGATTGTAGAGATTTTTTTAGAAAAATCTACCTCAGATCTGATCAGATCTGGACGATCTTGTGGAAAAAAATAAATTTTTTCTACAACTGGTATCAAAGCTGTGTTAGCAGTTCTTCAGATCTTTTTTAGATCTAATTTAATTTTTATTTATAATTTGATATTAAATAATTTTAGATGTCACATCAGATGTGATTAGATCTAAAATTAAAAAATTAAAAATTATATGATTTAAATCTATAATGTATGAGATGCATGACTAGACTAGAAATAGAATTATTCTGTATAGTCTAGTTTGATCATGTTGTTAGTTTAATTTAGTATGATTTTTGATCTATTTTATTTTTATTTTTTTAATATTATAATTATTATAATCAGATCTAAAAAATAGAAAATAAAGTTTTTAATTTTTAGTTTATTCATATGAGATATTAAAGATGCATGCTTAGACTAATTATAGAATAGTTCTATAAAATATCTAGAATAGTTTTATTTTTAATGTGATCAAATTTAAAATTTTATTTTTTAGATTGAATATATAATATTTTAGATCTGAAAGCATGCATGATTTATTGAGTTATGATACAGGAGATTTATGCAAGACGTGTATAGGTTAGATCTTTTGTATATGTGATATATGATTTAGATCTAACTAGTTTTATTTTAGAAAATATATTTTTGATTAAGGCATTCCCCTTGACTGTCCGATCATAATAACAAAGTAAGATTTAAAGATCCTCTCCTTTCATTCGATGGAGTGTTCTTATGATGTGTAGGGATGCTGCGCATTCATCCTTAATCAGAAATCAAAACATATTTTCTATAAAATTCTAGATCCTAAAACTCTAAAATTTTATTACATATTTTATTCATGAATCCAAAATTTAATTAAGAATTAAGATTATAAAATTAATTAGATCTAAAAATTATAAATTTTTAGACCTAAGACATCTTCATAAAATTAGGTTCGAGCTTGGGTAGCTCAATTAAGTCTAGCGGTTGATCAAACCGAATTAAGAGTTGGTTAGGTGGAATCAAAAAAAGCTTAGAATTGACCAATCTAATAGGATTAAGTCTAGGTCATGATCGAATCATATTGAGATGTGACTCGATCAAATCAAGACCTAATTTGGCTCCACGATTCGAGCCTGGATTGTAGGCTAATCCGATTGATTCTGATTCGATAATTTGGTGTCTAAGATAAGTCTGGAAGATACGATTGACTGATTTTTAATTAGGAGCTACTCGATTGATTGCGTTCTTATCGAGTTAATGGCATATCCCTTCCACTGGTCTTACTTACCTGGCCATTTGTGTTGATCCAATTCTGATTTAAGGTGGCTAACAATTCAAGCTAACCCATGCCACTAGGTTAGTCATAATTATTATGACTAAGTCAAGTCAAGTTTAAAGTAACCTAAATTAAATCTTCCTAAAAAAATATTAAGTCTAAGATCTTCCACCATTGTAGATGTGCGGGCCCTTTCTGCGATTGATTATTCTCGACTGAATACATTGATTTAGTTGTACCGAAAAGATGCAACCATGTCTATTAGGAATTGGATGCTATGGGTTGGAGGATGAATTGGGCTTAATATTTTGGATACGGTGAGAGACCCAATCAGAAATCTAAATCATACAAATGGTGGGTCTGACTTAACTAAGGAGTGGAGCAACATTTTGGGCATAGTGAGCTTCATGAATTAGTGATCAGATTTGGATGCATATCCATGATTAGAGAATCATTGAACAAGAGTTGTTCACTCATCAATTGATAACCCATCATCCAATAACTGTTAGGTGAGGTGGTGAGCCAGTTAGGTGAGACCACACCACCCACTAGAAATCAATAATCATAGAGATTTTTGCATCTCCACCAAGAAAGTATAGGGATCTAAGTAAATAGTAAAAATCTAATTTATTTAAAAATAAAACTCTTAAATAAATTAGGTTAAGTTTAAAATTATAAAATCTAACTAAAAATCTTTGATTCTCTATAGAAAAATATCTGCGTCCAACCCACTAGGCACTATATCCTGGACACACATAGACTGACCGGACTCCAATTATAAAGATTGGCTTTGAAACTTTAAAATTATTTTAGGGTTCTGAGAAGTTGAACTTATGTGTTTGGAATAAGGATTCCTCCCACTTTACTAGCACGTCCATTCACTGAACAGAGAGCATCTCTGAGAAAAATGGATTGATGAAGATAATAAAGTCCAGGTATTACATGTTGGGCTCGATGTCTGATGAGCTCCAGCGCCAATATGAAGATATTAAGGACTAGCTCATCCAAATGTTAGGCTCACCTATAAGGAGATGTTTGATGAATAGAGTCGCGCAGCCAAATATCAAGTCGCTAAGAGACTTTTTAAGGCTCAAGATGCGTGATGGGCAGTCAATCCAAGATCACTGTCTGATGAATGATCAAGGACATAGGAAGAGCTTGAGAAGCTCGGTGTCAAGTTAGGATCAGGACCTCCAGATTGATATAATTCTGCAATCCTTGACTGATGCATATGGGCAGATTCATCATGAACTTATCCATATGCATAAACTTCAAAATACTTTGGCTAAACTTATGAATATGCTGGTTACTGCTGAGCTCTTCTATGAAAGGTATTCTAAAGGGCTCAGTTCTTGCTATGGAACGGACTTCTTCCAAGAAGAAAGTCTTTTAGGAAAGAAAAAGAAGTTCTGTGAAGAAAGCAGAAGGAGGATGGTGGAAAGAAGAAGAAGGTAGAGCTAAAGAAGAAGTCCATCGATAAGAAAAAATATTTTTATTACAATACTAACGACCGCTGAAAGTGGAACTGTCTTCTCTACCTAGCCAGTTTGAAGAACAAGAAGGAGGTAGGTCCTTCTGAAGGTATGCTCATTATAGAATCTAACCTTATGATTTCTTCTGCATCTAATTGGATGTTTGACTATGGTTCTAGTGCTTACTTGTGCACTTCTATGTAGGATCTTGAGGATAGCAGGAGACTGAGGGATGGTGAGATGATCTTACGCATCGAAAATATATCAAGAGTTGCTACTGTGGTCATGGAAATCTATCATCTTCAATTATCATCTGAATTAGATCTAATTCTTAAAGATTATTTTTATGTGCCTGCAGCAAACAAAAATTTGATTTCTATTTTATGTTTAGCATAAGACGGCTATGTAATTAGTTTTCTTAAGGATCATTGTAATATTCTTTATGAAAGAAATAAAATTATAAATAATTTTCTTATAAATAGTCTCTATTAGTTACATATTGATGTTTCTATTTTTAATATCGAGCAAAACGTGAATAACCACAGGATCAAAATGATCTAGGGATGGTCTAAATGATAGATATCTTTGGCACCTTAGGCTAGGTCATATAGCTGAAGATAGGATTAACAAATTGAAGAAATCTGGGCTATTGAATATGTTGACTTTCGAGTCATATTCGATTTATAAATCATGTCTTCATGGCAAAATGACCAAGCTTCCTTTTGTAGGACATAGGAAAAGGGCCACAGACCTACTTGCTCTAGTACATACTGATGTATGCGGCCTATTTGATGTGTCGATCAGGAGCAATTAGTCTACTTCATCATCTTTATCGATGATCTATCTTGATACGGGTATGTATATTTGATGCGACATAAGTCTGAAGCTTTTGAAAGATTCAAAAAATTCAGATTTGAAGTAGAAAATAAATAAGAAAATTCATTAAGATTCTTTAATCAGATCGAGGAGACGAATACCTTAGTCAAAAATTCTTAGACTATCTTAAGGACAATGGCATAGTCTCTCAATGGACTCCATCTGAAATGTCTCAACTCAATGAAATTTTAGAATGGAGAAATCAGATCCTATTAGATATGGTCCGATCTATGATAAGTTTCACAGACCTTCTTAAGTTTCTTTGGGGACATAGTTTGATGACTGCTATATATTTACTGAATAGGGTTTCCTCTAAAATCATTCCTACTACACCGTATGAGATATGACATGGTAAGAAATTAAGTCTGAGTCATCTCAGAATTTGGGATTATTCGACTCATGTCAAGAGGCAATAGACAGACAAATTAGAGTATAGGTCCTTTAGAGCTTGATTTATTGGATATTCTAAAGAGTCATTAGGATATTGTTTCTATCTTCCGAAAGATCATAATGTGATTGTGAGTCGACATGCCGTCTTTCTTGAAAAATAGTTTATTTAAGATGGTGGCATTGGAAGGTAGATTAAGCTCGAGGAGAAAGTCTTCTAAGAGCCACGAGCTAAGGAATCTATGAAACCTAATCAAATTGAGCCAGCCTAGACACTACCTCCTCCATCTCATAGATCAAGTAGAATATTTTGTTCTCCTGAAAGGTACTTAGGTACTATCTCAAAGGATGTAGAGAAAATATTCCTCATAGAAAATGAGGTTCATGGTGATGATCCCAAAATCTATGATGAGATGATATCAGATATCGACTCCAAGAAATGGTTAGAAGCAATGAAGTCAGAGATTGACTCAATGCATTCGAACCAAGTCTAGACCTTGGTAGATCTACCTGAAGGTATAGTACCTATTAGGTGTAAATGGATCTTCAAGAGAAAGATATGTGTCGATGAAAATGTAGAGACATTCAAAGCAATATTTGTAGTGAAAGGATATAGTTAGCACGAAGGCATTGACTATTAGGATACTTTTTTGTTAGTAGTCATGCTCAAATTCATCCGTACATTGCTTGCTATTGCAGTCTATTTTGATTACAAAATATGATCAAATGAACGTAAAAATGGTATTCTTAAATGGATATCTTGAGGAAGATATCTATATGGAATAGCCGTTAGGTTTCATATCCAATGATGATGATCACAAGGTATGCAAGCTGCAAAGATCCATATGTAGACTTAAGCAAGCATCTTGGAGCTAGAATAGTCATTTCAATGATGTAATCAAATCGTTTGGATTCATCAAGAATGAGGAGTTCTGTGTTTTCAAAAAGATTAGTGAGAGCATTGTTGTCTTTCTCGTACTGTATGTGGATGATATCCTTCTAATTAGAAATGATATTCTCATGTTGACTACAGTTAAAATATGGTTGTCTAAGAAGTTCTCTATGAAAGATCTAGGAGAGGCATCCTTTATTCTAAAAATTAAGGTCTATAGGGATAGACCGAATAGGATGCTGGGACTCTCACAAAAAATGTATATAGAGAAGGTGCTAAAAAGGTTTAGTATGGAAAACTTCAAGAGGGATTTAGTACCCTTTAGACATGGCATTCATCTCTCCAAAAAGATGTGCCCTAACACACTTAAGAAGATTGAATGCATAAGCAAGATTTGTTATGCTTCGACAATAAGGAGCCTCATGTATGCCATGCTATGTACACGACCTGATATTGCCCATGCTGTGAGTGTCACAAGTAGAATTAGTCAAATCTAGATGAAGAGCACTAAACTTCTATGAAATGTATCCTTAAGTACTTGAGAAGGACTCTAGATATATTTCTAATTTTTAATAATGAAGAACTTCAGGTCTAGGGGTATACAGACTCAGATTTTATGTTCGATATAGATGATAGAAAGTCGACATCTAGAAGTCTATTTATTTGTAACGGTGGAGCTATCAGTTGGAAGAGTTTCAAGCAGACGGTGATAGCAAACTCCACCATAGAAGCAGAGTATGTCGCTACATCAGAGACTACAAAGGAGGTATTCTGGTATAAGAAGTTCATCACAGAGCTCGAAGTGATACCATCAGATGCCGTCCCTCTATACTACGACAACAATGATGCCATAGCCCTAGCTAAGGAGTCGAGGTCTCACCAAAAATCCAAGCACATCGAGTGGTGATACCACCTCATCCGCGATTACCTTGAGAAGGGATACATCGAGATTAAAAGAGTCGATACTGTAGATAATACGGCTGACCCACTAACAAAGTCATTAAACCAGCAGAAGATTGAAGTCCACCTTGAGAAGATGGAACTTAGATTTGTAGCCAATTGGCTTTAGGTCAAGTTGGAGTTTGTTAGATGAATGCCCTAGAAGCTAGATTGGCTAAACACTTATAATACACTTCTAAGGATAATTTTATAATTTTAACTATAAATTAATAAAAAGATTATTTTCTATCATAGTATGTATTTAAAGTGTTTGTGATATACCTTTTGATTTAATGAAAATGATAATTCATATTTTCAAGTCTTGAAAATGTAAGACATGAATTCTCATAATTAACTCATAAACTACTCCCTACCATAGGATCATCGTGAGGATGGTGATCGATCCAGAAGGTTGGTGTATGATCACTTTCTTAGGATAGATGTGTCTTGAGTCTATGGTATAGAGATACTGGAGCGAGAGTATAAATACTTGTTAGAGAATGAGGGCACTAAGCGTGACCACCTAGAGCAATCATAAGAAAGTCTACCTTCTCGTCGATGACTGGCTCGATACTATAGTAGTATGTCTGATTTTTTAACCTGAGGTGCATCGATAGTTCATCTTGAGGGTGTTGTAGTTTGACTATACCATAACTCGATCTCCTAGCCATTTGAAATCCTGAGATGTATGTTGACTATAGCATGTTCATTATAGAAATTGGTTTGCACCAATAGGGGATCTATCTATCTTGGTAGATGAGCGGAGTAGCCCTATGATAATCATGAGATTGAGTTCTTAAGCCCATGGCCATGGTAGAGTGAAGATGATAGAAAGAGTTTCCATTAGGATTTCACATTGGACTCGAATCGAATGATTAATTCATATGATGGATGTTGGATTTGACGAGTTCATCTTAACCCTAATCCTGTCGGAACTCAAGATAGAAGAATCCAATCACACAGGTAGCTGCACCAAGAGATTTGATTTTAGTTTTGATGGATTGCCACCATATACTGCTAGGTGTCACTAGTGGATTTTAGGAGTAATTAGAATGATTTTGATGATTGATCATTCTAATTGTATGAATCAGAAGAGTTCTAGTCCATCGAAAAATGTTTCGATGATGTCGATGATACTGATTGCGACATATCTCATTACCATATGAAGCTGAACCTAACTGAATCACACAAATAAGGATTTAGGTTTGGATGTCATCAATTGAGCTAACTCAGTTCGATTGATTTGGATTAGATCCAATCAAGTTCAAGGTAATCATGCTAGCACACGATTGAGCCTAGCTTTCTCCTTTTGTAATCTTTTTGATTCATCACAATCGAGTCAAATTTGATTTGAATCATTCTTGTATCTTGAATGGATTTATTTTCATCTAACTAGAATAAGTCCAGATCATATTAATTATAAAAATTAAATCCATTCCTAGTGCAATTGGACTAGGATCAAAAGTTGACCAAATTGAGAGAATTGAGGATGACCAGATCAGATGCTTCTAAAAAATTTTTAAAAAATTCTTTTTATTTGATTTTTGGTTGTGAGATAGGGCTTGAGTTATACTTTAGGTGTACCAAATTTTGTGATTTATGGTGGAGTTTTGACTGAGTTATGATAGAGTTTAATTTAGATCAAACTCTTAAAGAAAGAGTCCTAAGTGCAATGGACTCTTCCTTATCAACTCATGCTGCCACCTTCTAGATTGAATTTTGGTGACAAAACTATATGAGATCTAGATTTTCATGTGGAGAATAAGTCTTAGAGTTTCTTTGATCAAATAATAAGTGATTTGATCAAAGAAGGACTTTAAATGGCATTGGGTTTAAGAAACCTTTCTCACGTCAAAGTGAGCATCGCACATTTTTATTTTCTATGTAGAGGTCCTATTGCCCATACAATATCCCATGCCCTCTCTATCCTCTCTCTCCCTCTCTTCTATAAGCCTAAAAGGTTAGACAGAAATCTAAGTTGAAGGTCCAAGATTTTTGGCATAAGATTCAGGATCTACGCAATGATATTTATGAGCCAGACGGGCTACCTTTAGAAATAGTTTTGAAGAATCTATAGATCAGATATACATCTAATCTTTGAAAGAGAGATTCATAAGAAGAAGATGTTCAGATCCTGCTTGAGTGGATATCGATAAATGAAGAAAAATTCTAATTTTTCAGGATCAGGTTCGTTCAGATTTGATTGGATCGAGAGGCGTATTTCAAAAATTTTTTCTTAGATCCTAATCACATCTAACATTTTTTAGATCTGATTTTATTATATAATAAATAAAAAAATTAAATTAAATTAAATCTAAATTATTTTTACCTTGATATGGGTAATCCGATTACCCATTGATGATCTTACGGATTGCCTGAGGTTTTGGATCTAGCCATGCAAGCGCCTGGCCTCTACCGGTATCCACTAAGCCTGGATCTAGAGATCTTCTCCTTCTTTATCTCATCTCCAAAAATCAGATCTGGATCTAATTTGGAGAATTTTCGAAACTCCTTTCGAAGATCTGCTGTCATCTCTGCAGCAGTGCTGCCTTCTTTCTTTCTCGTCAGTCTTTTCTTGCTTGAATCATACTAATCTGATGGCCCAACTTTCTTGGATGTGGAGATGAGAGAGAGGATCAGAAAGGTGGCATGAAGGAGGGAGAGGGGTAGCCTTGGGGCGTGGCTAGGAGAGAAGTCTATGAAAAGTGGGCGTAGATAGGTCTTTATATAGACCCTGCTACGCCATGCAGTACCACATCACCTCGGCCAATCACGTTGCTTCGTTTAATCGGATCTAAATCTGATTGCTGTGATGACATCACCTGATCAAATTAGATAAGAGACCCACAGATTCATCCTAAGGTGGCGCCTAAGATTGGTCAAAGTGTATAGGTGAGGGTCACCTAGTTTGAATCCAAGAAGCAACCTGGAGTTCATCCGTATGGGACTCCAGCCATCCCTATCCATGGGTGCACGCTATCCTAGGTGTGCACCCCTTCCTTTCTAATTTTTAGGGAGGAGACAAGCCCCTATCTGCTCTTCAATAAGTGGATGACACATGGGTAGATGTCCAAGGATCAAAGGTCAATATTTGACCAAAGTCAAAGGACAAGAATTAGCAGGTGAAGAAAAATGGCAGGTGTTGTCTTAAATTTATCTCATAAATTAAGACAATCCTTTTCTAACTCGGACAAGCTCCAGTCAGACTAGGTAAAGGTACCTGAGTGAGCACAAACTCATTTGGCTCAGTCGAGATAACTTTTAATGATAGAAAAAGGAGAATGTTAGGTTCAATCGTGTGCTAGCACGATTTTTTTAAACCTAATTGAATCTAATTCAAATCAATTAAACTGGGTTAGTCCAATTGATGATATCCAGATCCAAACCCTTGTTTGTGTGATCTAGTTAGATTCAGTTTTGTATGGTAATGGGATATGTCATGATCTCCATCATCGACATCATCGAAACTCCTTTCGATGGATCAGAACTCTTCTGATTCAGACAACTAGAATGATCGATCATCTAAATCATTCTAATTGCTCCCAAAATCCACCAGTGACACCTAGCAGTATATGGTGGCAACCCATCAAAACTAAAAATGAACCTCTCGGTGCAGCTACTTGTGTGATTAAGTTCTTCTATCTTGAGCCCCGATCAGATTAGGGTTAAGGTGAACTCGTCAAACCCTAATTTCTATCATATGATTTAATCATTCGATTCAAGTCCGATGTGAAAACCTTAATAGAAACTCTTTCTATTATTTCACTCTCTGCCATGGCCATGGGCTTATGGACTTGATTCTCATGATCATCATAGGGCTGCTCCTCATCCACCGAGGTAGATAGATTCCATCTTGGTGCAATCCAATTCCTACAATGAACATGCTATAGCCAACATACACCTCAGGATTTCGAATGGCTAGGAGACCGAGTCATGGTGTAGTCAAACTATAACACCCTCAAGGTGAACTACCGATGCACCTCAGGTCAAAGAACCAGACACACCACTGCAGCATTCGAGTCAGTCATCGACGAGAAGGTAGACTTCCTTATGACTACTCGAGGTGGTCACGCTCAGTGCCCTCATTCTCTAACGAGTACCTGTACTCTCGCTCTGGTGTCTCTACACCGTAGACTCAAGACTCATCTACTATAAAGAAGCGATTGTACACTAACCTTCCGGATCAATCACCATCCTCATGATGATCCTATGGTCAGGAGCATTTTATGAGTTAATAATGAAAATTCTTGTCTTAAATTTTCAACTCTTGAAAATAAGAATTATCATTACCATTAACTCAAAGGATGTATCACAGACACTAAATACACATATGTGATAGAAAATAACCCATTTTATTATTTATAGTCAAAATTATAATTTTGCCCCTAGAAGTGTATTACAAGTGTCAGCCAATTCTGGCTTCTAGGGCACACATATATCTAACAAACTTTCACTTGACCTAAAGCCAATTGGCTACAAATCTAAGTCCCATCTTCTCAAGGTGGGCTTCGATCTTCTACTGGCCCAATGGCTTTGTAAGTGGATCTGCCATATTATCTGCGGAGTCGACTCTCTTGACCTCGACGTAACCCTTCTCGAGGTAATCGTGAATGAGGTGGTATCGCCGCTCGATGTGCTTGAATTTTTGATGAGACCTCGGCTCCTTAGCAAGGGCTATGGTGCCATTATTATCGTAGTACAGAGGAATGGCATCTGATGGCATCACTCCGATCTCTGCGGCAAACTTCTTATACCAGAATGCCTCCTTTGCAGCTTCTGATGCAGCGATATATTCTGCTTCCATGGTGGAATCTACTATCACTGTCTGCTTGAAACTTTTCTAACTGACAGCTCCACCATTGCACAAAAACAGACTCCCAGATGTCGACTTTCGATCATCTACATCGGACATAAAATCCGAGTCTGTATATCCCTGGACTTGGAGTTCTCCATTACCAAAGACCAACAACATATCCTTAGTTCTTCTCAAGTACTTAAGGATACATTTCACAGAAGTCCAGTGTTCTTCATCCTGGATTCGACTGATATCTGCTCGTGACACTCACAGCATGGGCTATATCAGGTCGTGTACATAACATGGCATACATGAGGCTCCCTATTGCTGAAGCATAAGGGATCTTGCTCATGCATTCTATTTCCTCAGGTGTGCTAGGGCACATCTTCTTAGGAAAGATGAATGCCATGTCTGAAGGGTACTAAACCCCTCTTAGAGTTTTTCCATACTAAACCTCTTTAGTACTTCCTCTATGTACATCTTCTGTGAAAGTCCTAGCATCCTATTCGGTCTATCTCTATAGACCTTAATTCCTAGAATAAAGGATGCTTCTCCTAGGTCTTTCATGGAGAATTCTTTAGATAACCATATTTTAACTATGGTCAACATGGGAATATCATTCCCAATAAGGAGGATGTCATCCACGTACAATACGAGGAAGACAACAGCGCTCCCACTGACCTTTTTGAAGACACATGGCTCCTCCTCATTTTTGATGAAACCAAACATTTTGATCACATCATTAAAATGAGTATTCCAGCTCCGAGATGCTTGCTTAAGTCCATATATGGACCTTTGCAGCTTGCATACCTTGTGATCATCATCACTGGATGTGAAACCTAGCGGCTTGTTCCATATAGATATCTTCCTCAAGATATCCATTTAAGAATGCCATTTTTACGTCCATTTGCCATATTTCATAATCAAAATAGGCTGCAATAGCAAGCAATGTGCGGATGGATTTTAGCATAGCTACTGATGAAAAGGTATCCTGATAGTCAATGCCTTCGCATTGACTATAACCTTTTGCCACTAATCTAGCCTTGAATGTCTCCACATTTCCATCTGCACCAATCTTTCTCTTGTAGATCCATTTACACCCAATAGGTACTATACCTTCTGGTGGATCTACCAAGGTCCAGACTTGGTTTGAGTGCATCGAGTCAATTTCTGACTTCATTGCCTCTAACCATTTCTCGGAGTCGATATCTGATATCGCCTCGTTATAGGTTTTGGGATCATCACCATGAACCCCATTACCTACGAGGAACATTTTCTCTACATCCTCTGAAATAGTACCTAAGTACCTCTCAGGAAGGACGAAAAATCCTTTTCGATCTACGAGGTGGAGGAGGTAGTGTATTGGATTGGCTTAACCTGATTTGGTTCCATTTGGTCCTTAGCTCGTTGCTCTTGTGAGACTTTCTCATCGAGCTTGATCTGCTTTCCAATGCCGCTATCTTGAATAAACTATTTTTCAAGAAAGATGGCATGTCGACTCACAATCACATTGTGATCTTCTGGAATGTAGAAATAATATCCTAATGACTCTTTAGGATATCCTATGAATCGAGCTCTAAAGGACCTAAAGTCTAACTTGTCCGCTTGTTGTCTTTTGACATGAGCCGGACAACCCCAAATTCTGAGATGACTCAGACTTGGTTTCTTACCATGCCATATCTCATACGGTGTGGTAGGAACAGTTTTAGAAGGAAACCCTATTCAGTAAGTATATTGCAGTTAACAAACAATATCCCCAAAAAAAATTAGGAAGGTCTGTGAAGCTCATCATGGATCGAACCATATCTAATAGGATTCCGATTCCTTCCATTCTGAAATCCCATTGAGTTGAGGTGTTCCTGGTGGAGTCCATTGAGAGACTATGCCATTTTTCTTGAGATAGTTCAAAAATTTTCGACTAAGGTATTCACCTCCTCGATCTGATCGAAGAACCTTAATGGGTTTTTCAGTTTGCTTTTCTACTTCATGTCTGAATTTCTTGAACTTTTCAAAGGCTTCAGACTTGTGTCTCATAAGATACACATACCCATACCTAGATAAATCATTGGTAAAGATTATGAAGTAGACTAAGTTGCTTCTAGCTGGCACATCAAATGGGCCGCACACATCAGTATGTACTAGGGCAAGAAGATCCATGGCCCTTTCCCCATGTCCTACAAAAGGGAGCTTAGTCATTTTGCCATAAAGATAAGATTCATAAATTGGATATGACTCAAAAGTCAATGGACTCAATAGCCCAATTTTCTTCAATTTGTTAACCCTATATTCTGCTATATGACCTAATCTTAGGTGCCATAAATACCTATCATTAGGACTATCCCTAGGCCATAAATACCTAAGCTTAGTATTTTATGGCATTCACATTTTGCTCAAAATTAAAAATAGATACATTAACATGTAACTGATAAAGACCGTTAATAAGGAAACCACTTGCAATTTTATTTTTTTCATAAAGAATATTATAATGGTCCTTAAGAAAACTAATTACATAGCCTTTTAATGCAAGGCAAGAAACAAAAATTAAATTTCTGCTTGCTGCAGGCACATAATAACAGTCTTTTAATACTAAGTCTAAACTAGATGGTAGTCGAAGAGGGTAAGTTTCTACGACCACGGCAGCAACTCTTGCTCTATTTTTGATGCACAGGATCATCTCATCATCCCTCAACCTCCTGCTATCCTCAAGATCCTGCATGAAAGTGCACAAGTGAGCACTAGAATCAGAGTCAAGCATCCAATTGGATGCAAAAGAAACTATAAGGTTAGACTCAATAACGAGCATACCTCCAGAAGGACTTGCCTTCTTCTTTTTTAGGATGGCCAGGTAAGTAGGATAGTTCTGCTTTCAGTAGCCGTCATTGTTGCAATGAAAATATTTTTCTTTATCAATGGCCTTCTTCTTCAGCTCTGCCTTTTTCTTCTTTCCTCCTTCCATCTTTTGCTTTTTCACAGACTTCTTCTTCTTTCCAAAAGACTTTCTCTTAGAAGAAGTTCATTCCATAGCAAGTACTGAGCCTTTAGAACCTTTCATGAAAAGCTCAGCGGTAACCAGCATGTTCATAAGTTCGGCCAAGGAATTTTGAAGTTTATGCATATGGTAGTTCATGATGAACTGTCCATACGCATCAGTCAAGGATTGTAGAATTATATCATTCTGCAGATCCAAGTCCAACCTCACTCCGAGCTTCTCAAGCTCTTCCAAGTCCTTGATCATCATCAGACAATGATCTTGGACTGACTGCCCATCACGCATCTTAGCCTTGAACAGTCGTTTAGTGACTTGATACTTGGCTGTGCGACTCTGTTCACCAAACATCTCCTGTAGGTGAGCCAACATTTGGCGAGCAGTCCTGATATCTTCATGTTGGTGCTGAAGCTCATCAGACATCGAGCCCAACATGTAGTATCTGGCCTTATTATCTTCGTCTGTCCACTTATCCAGAGATGCTCTCTGCTTCAGGTGGATGGATGAGCTGGTAAGGTGGGAGGATCCTGATCCAATACATGTGTTAACTTCTCAGAACCCAAAATGATTTTGAAGTTTCAGAGTCCAATCTTTGTAATTTGGTTCGATCAGTCTATGGGTGTCCAGGATTCGTGCTAGTGGATTGGATGCAGATATTTTTCTATAGAGAGTCAAAGTTTCTAGTTAGATACTGTAATTAAGACTTAACCAATTTATTTAGAAATTTTATTTTTAAACAAATTAGCTTCCACTATTTTCTCAGGATCCCTACACTCTCTCTGTAGAGATGCGAAAAATCTTCCATGATTACTGATTTCTAGTGGGTGGTGCGGTCCCACCAACTGACTCATCACCTCACCTAACAGTTATTGGTGATGGGTTAGCCAATGAGTGAACAACTCTTGTTCAATGATTCTCTAATCATGGTGCACCCAAACTTGGTCTCTAATTCATGAATCTCACCGTGTCCAGAATATTGATCCACTCCTTAGTTAAGTCAGACCCACCATTTGCACAGATTGGATTTCTAATTGAGTCTCTCACCGTATCCAAAATATTGAGCCCAATCCATCCTCCAGCCTTGTAGCATCCAATGCCTAATAGACATGGTTGCATCTTTTCGATGCAACTGAGCCACTGTAACCAGCCGAAGAATAATCAACCCTGGGAAGGGCCCGCACATCTACAATGGTGGAAGACCTTAGACTTAATCTTTTCTTAGGGAGATTTGATTTAGGTCTCATTAAACTAGACTTGACATAGTCATAACCATTATGACTAACCTAGTGGCATGGGTTAGCTCGGATTATTGACCACCTCAGATCAGAACTGAGTCAACAAACATGGCCAGGTAAGTGAGACCGGTGGAAGGGATATGCCATTAACTCGACAAGAATGCATTCGAGTCGAGTAGCTCTCAATTAAAAATCAGTCGATCGTATCTGCCAAACTTACCTTAGACACCAAATTATTGAGCCAGAACCAATCGGGTTAGCCTACAATCCAGACTCTAACCACTGAGCCTAATTAGGTCTTAGCTTGATCGATCACTCACATGACTCGATCTTGACCCAGACTTAATCCTATTAGGCTGGTCAATTTAAGCATTGTTGATCCCATCTAACCAACTCTTGATTCGGTTTGATCAACCGCTAGACCTAATTGAGCTACCCAAGCCCGAACCCAATTTTATGAATATGTCTTAGATCTAAAATTCTTAATTTTAGATCCTAATATATTTCATAATCTTAATTCTTAATTAAGTTTAGGGTTCATAAATAAAACATGTAAATAAGATCCTAGGGTTTCAGGATCTAGGGTTTTACAAAAAATAAGTTTTTAATTTTTGATTAAGGACGAACGCGCAGCACCCCTACACATCATAAGAACATACCCATCGAATAGGAGGAGAGGGTCTTTAAGTCCTACTTTATTCTTATGACCAGACGGTCAAGAAAAATGCCTTAATCAGAAATATAACTAATCTATAAAACTAATTAGATTAAAGCATATATCTCATATAAGAAAATTGATCTAATTAAAATATATTTTGCATACATCTCATGTATCATGCATGCATATTTTTCAGATCTAAATTATCTCATAATCATCTAAAAAATTAAATTTAAATTTGATCATATCAAATAAAATTTAATCTAGATCTATTTGTAGAACTATTCTACAACTAGTCTAAACATGCAACTATCATATCTCATATGAACAAATTAAATTTAATTTATTTTCTATTTTTAGATCTAATTATAATATTTATAATATCAAAAAATAGTAAATAAATAGATCTAAAAATTATATTTAATCAAATAAAAATTATGATTATACTAGACTACATATAGAATAATTCTATTCCTAGTCTAGTTATGTATCTCATACATATTAGATCTAGATTAATTAATTTTAATTTTTTAATTTTAGATCTAATCATATCTCATGTGATATCAAAAATTATAAATTTATTAGATTAAATTAGATCTAAATAAATTTAATAAGAACCTGGCTCTGATACTGGTTGAAGAAAAATTTTGATTTTTCGGGGTCAGGTTCGTTTAGATCTGATTGGATCGAGAGACGTATTTCAAAAATTTTTTCTTAGATCCTAATCAGATCTGATATTTTTTAGATCTAATTTTATGATTTGATAAATAAGAAAATTAAATTAAATTAAATCTAAATTACTTTTACCTTGATATGGGTAATCCAACTATCCATTGATGATCTTGCTGATTGCCTGAGGTTCTGGATCTAGGCACGAAAGCGTCTGACCTCTACCGATATCTACTTAGGTTGGATCTAGGGATCTTCTTCTTTATCTCATCTTCAAAAATTAGATCTGAATCTAATTTAGAGGATCTTCGAAACTTCTTTCGAAGATCTGCTATCATCTCTGCAGCAGTGCTGCCTTCTTCCTTTCTTGTCAGCCTTTTCTTGCTTGAATCACACTAATTTGATGGCCCAACTTCCTTGGATGTGGAAAGAAGAGAGAGGATCAGAAAGGTGGCATGGAGGAGGGAGAGGGGCAGCCTTGAGGCATGGCTAGAAGAGAAGTCTATTTAAAGTGGGCACAAATAGGTCTTTATATAGATCCTGCTGCGCTATGCAGTGCCACATCATCCCAACCAATCACGTTGCTTCATTTAATCAGATCTAAATCTGATTAGTGGGATGACATCACCTGATCTAATCAGATGAGAGACCCACAGATTCATCCTAAGGTGGCACCTAAGATTGGTCAAAGTCTATAGGTGAGGGTCACCTAGTTTGAATCCAAGAAGCAACCTAGAGTTCCATCCGTATGGAACTCCAGGCGTCCCTATCCATAGGCACACGCCATCCTAGGTGTGCACCCCTTTCTTTCTAATTTTTAGGAAGGGGACAAGCCCCTATCTGCTCTCCAATAAGTGCATGACACATGGGCAGATGTCCAAGGATCAAAGGTCAACGTTTGACCAAAGTCAAAGGACAAGAATTAGTAGGTGACAAAAAAATGGCAGATATTGTCGTAAATTTATCTCATAAATTAAGATAATCCTTTTCTGACCTAGACAAGCTCCAGTCAGACTAGGTAAAGGTACCTGAGTGAGCATAAACTCATTTGGCTCAGTCGAGATAACTTTTAATGATAGAAAAAGGAGAATGTTAGGTTCAATCATGTGCTAGCATGATTTTCTTGAACCTAATTGAATCTAATTCAAATCAATTGAACTGGGTTAGTCCAATTGATGATATCCAGATCCAAATCCTTGTTTGTGTGATCCAGTTAGGTTCAGTTCTATATGGTAATGGGATATGTCGTGATCTCCATCATCAACATCATCGAAACTTCTTTCGATGGATCAGAACTCTTCTGATTCAGACAACTTAGAATGATCGATCATCTAAATCATTCTAATTGCTCCCAAAATCCATCAGTGACACCTAGCAGTATATGGTGGCAATCCATCAAAATTGAAAATGAACCTCTTGGTGTAGCTATTTGTATGATTAAGTTCTTCTATCTTGAGCCTCGATCAGATTAGGGTTAAGGTGAACTCGTCAAACCCTAATTTCTATCATATGATTTAATCATTCGATTCAAGTCCGATGTAAAAACCTTAATAGAAACTCTTTCTATTATTTCACTCTCTGCCATGGCCATGGGCTTATGGACTTGATTCTCATGATTATCATAGGGCTGCTCCTCATCCACCGAGGTAGATAGATTCCATCTTGGTGCAATCCAATTCCTACAATGAACATGCTATAGCCAACATACACCTCTAGATTCCGAATGGCTAGGAGATCGAGTCATAGTATAGTAAAACTATAATACTCTCAAGGTGAACTACTGATGCACCTAAGGTCAAAAAATCAGACACACCACTGCAGCTTCAAGTCAGTCATCGACGAGAAGGTAGACTTCCTTATGACTATTTGAGGTGGTCACGCTCAGTACCCTCATTCTCTAATGAGTACCTGTACTCTCGCTCTGGTGTCTCTACACCGTAGACTCAAAACTCATCTACTATAAAGAAGCAATTATATACTAACCTTCTGGATCAATCACCATCCTCATGATGATCCTATGGTCAGGAGCATTTTATGAGTTAATTATAAAAATTCTTATCTTAAATTTTTAACTCTTAAAAATAAGAATTATCATTACCATTAACTCAATGGATGTATCACAAACACTAAATATACCTATATGATAGAAAATAATCCATTTTATTATTTATAGTTAAAATTATAATATTGCCCCTAGAAGTGTATTATAAGTGTTAGCCAATTCTGGCTTCTAGGGCATACATATATCTAACAATAGAGGTCAGGCACGTGCATGGCTCATTCCAAAATCTTAGAAACCAATAGGATTATCGCAGGATAATCAGATTATCCAATAAGATACTTAAAATTAAATTAAATTTAATTTTATTTTAATTTTTAATGTCAGATCATCATGATCAAATCTGAAAACTCTTTGATCTAATCGGATCATAGAAATTTTTATAAAAAAATCTACCTCAGATCTGGACGATCCTGTGGCGAAAAATCAGATTTTTTCTATAAGTAGAATCTCTAAAGTCTAGGAGTGAGAAGAATGTATCAAAGAACCTTACATGGTATATCCTTTTAACTCCTACCCTCTTGCCTCACTTTAAATCAGCTTTTACTGCATATGTCACATGAACTCTTCAGTTGGTCCTCCTCATAGAAAAGCATGTAATCGTTATGGCATGTATTTATCTTATTATATCTCATGCCCAACCCTTTTACCTTTTTCTTCAAAGTATAGAAGCTCCCAATAAGCTTCTCATCCTTCAATATCATTTTTTTTATTATTGTTACTATCCTATCATAACATTTGACCACTATATTAAACTCAGCCTTCAAGTTCAGCAACACTGACATAGCTGATAATATAGTATGTATTTTACATCTCGGCTATAGTGGTTCATCAGCATCTTTCAACATTGGTAAAAATCGCCGTTGCTAGCTTTTGGATCGTTCTCATATCGTAATTAAATTCGGGACTAGCCACATCCATAACTATATCTACCATTCTATCTGTGTCCCTATCTCGCTTCTAACCCTTGCAACTTTCTCCCACATCTCTCCATGCAGGTACCAATGCTTGTAGTTGGCCATAAATCCATTCTTATATAAATGAATAATAATTATATCTCTATCAAATATTTTTCTACTGCCACATCTATTACAAGGGAAACGAGCCCCTTCTTAATATAAAAGTACTGCATTTCCAAAAGTAGAATTATAGAAGTACTCTATACCCTTTCTATATTCAATAGAAATCATCTCGTCGACTACTCGATGATCCATCTAACTACAATCCATGGCACATTATCTAAAAATTTTGCATATACATAATTACAAGCAACTGCTAATTAATTATTTTATCATTCAAAATAATTTATATAGTAAATGCATCTTATCATCAACTAATATGTATAGAAGGTCCTATCCCATTCAAGAAATGCATTAATTTTATAGGTCAATTATAGTAATCAAACAATATATAATATGGGCTGAAAAATTTTGATAGCATTTTTTCTTAGTTCTCCCTACACGGCTAAAGATGTGTGGAGAGAACTAAAGAAAAATACTGTCCAATTTTTTTTTCAAACCCTTAGCATACCATTTGATTATTGTAATGACCTATAAAATTACTTATATTCTCAAATTGTCCATACTGGACAATCAATTGATCAATGTACATAATTCTTCTATCTATACCAAAATATATAAATGCATAGATATAGTAGAATATATATGTTAATTAAAAGATGGGTTTATGGTTCCATGCAATGCAAATTCTTTTAAAAATTAATACTATCCACCTAAACACGTAGGGCGCGTGAGGGTTGGATGCCTTGAATGCCAGCTGGGCTCAAGGCGAGCACACAAGGCATGCCTCGGCTCTGTGTTCACAATGCTGACCGGCACCTTTCTTAGGCTTGAGCATGCAGGGCGTGTAGGGGCTGGATGTCTTGGATGCCAGTTGGGACCTAAGGTCCGAGCACGTAGGGCACGTCCCGACTCCATGTTTGCAATGCTCCTTGACACCTTTCCTTGGTTCGAGTGCTCTACATATCGAGACCTAAGTCCCCTGCTTCTAATTAATTAATTAATTTATTTATTTATTAAATATCTAACTAATTAATAAAATTAATATTTAATTAATTAGTTTTTAATATCTAATTATATTTAATTAATATAATTTAAATAAAAAATTAACTTTTAGGGATGGCATTAGTCATTGCTAATGCCATCTCTAATACTCACAACATAAGGCTCCCATGCAGGGCTGAAGGGTAGGGACTGAGGCGCGGGCTGACATGCAGGGATTAAGGTGTGAGAGGATGGCTTAGGAATGCGGTCATGGGGATGGGGCTGCTAGGTCGAGCCAGTAGGATAGGGGTTGCAGGGTTGGGGCCGCGGGTTGGAAGTGACAAGATAGAGGCCATGAGGTCGGGGCGGCGGCTTGGGGACGCGGTCGCAGAAATGAGGGCATGGAGATAGGGCCGTGGGAAGGCGGCATAGGTCAGGACTGTGAGGTTAGGCCGATAAGGCAGGTGCCATAGGGTTGGGGCTGCAGGCTGGGGGCGGTAGGGCAAGGGCCATGTGGTGGGCCAGCAAGGTTGGGGCCTATGAGGTTGGCGTGGTCATGGGCATGGCCAAAGTGCAGGCTCTGGGCTGCGAGATGCTAGAGCATAAGGATGGGGCAACCATTGAGAAGGAGGCACTAGGAAGGATGGGGAACCGTCGAGAAGGAGGTGTCGACGAGTGGGGAAAAGCCAGGAAGGAGGAGGTGCCAGCGAGAGAGAAATCGTGGGAAGGGGAGGCATGAAAAATTTTCCCCGATAGGCCAGGAAAAAAATTTATGGTAGACTATTAGCGACGGCAGTGGTGGCCGTTGCTAATGCCATTAGTAAAGCATTAGTGATGGCTAGTTCTGTCGCTAGAAACAATTAGCCATCACTAATATTTTTATCAAAAAAAATATATTTCATAATTTTTAAAATAATATTTTTCAAAATTATTATCAACGGTAATTTTTTTCATTGCTAATAGCAATCGATAATTAATTAATTTAATTATAATTATAATCAAAAATATTTTTTAAAATCTTAAATTTATTAGCAATGATTTTTATCATCGCTAATAGTCAGATTTTCATCGCTAATAGTATTAGCAATGGCTAATTTTTTGGATCATTTTTTTGGTGGTTAAAGATTACTATTAGCGATGGCTTGGTTTTCTACCACTAATAACCCAAATTCTTGTAGTATTGATAAGAGAAGATTTGTGAGATATCTTAGACAAATCAGAGATGGTGCCAATAGATACTCTCAATGATGAGGTTGTGAGATGAATATGAAAAATGAAATCTATGATAACGATATGGATTATTCAAGTTTTCATTGATAAAAAAATTATTTCCATATTCAGGATGTAAAAGAGTTAAAGAAAGCATGTGATATTCTTGTGACTGCCCACTCAAGTTGTTACAAGTTAAGACATTACAAACAAGTAGATTTTACTTCCAGACTTTCTTGAAAATCTGCAAGAAAAATAAAATTGATTTAAAGATAAATAGCTAAAGCAGAGAGAGCTTGGTCAATTAGAGATTGGATCGAGTATAGAGGAAATTTTAGAGTATAACCAATTGATTAGTTTAAGGATTAATCAAGTCCAAAAGAGAATATGGAGTAGGAGGAGCTTGATTACATGGATATTGTATCAAATTCAGAAAAGATCATAATTGAAGGACTAATTGATTCTGAAATTGCTTAGAAAGAGTAATAAGATATGTTATAGTTGATCCAATTGTAAAAATTTATATGAAGGAATCAAATTATATAGAAAAGTCTTATATTGAAGCAGTTCAAGATATGGATATTTTTTTATAGAGATTTAGTTAGTTATAAGGATGAAAAACTAACAAATTTTGAAATAGTTTTAGAAATAAAGTAACAAGAAGATATCCTTGGTATGAATGATTTTAATATATGATAAGGTTTTTATTACAACACTTAATTTTGAAGTAACTCCAAAGTTTAAGTTGTTTGAAGATTATGCATGAAGATTTGACTCATTGCATAGAAGCAAGCTCGTTTCCAAAAGGTGGTAACCCAAGAGAGGGGTTGAACTGAATTTCTTAAAAATTATTTGAAGAACTTATGCCCAATAATAAATTTAAAAATATTTATGTAGTGCATAGCAGAGAATAAGTATACAGTAGAAGATTAAATGTAAACACAAAAATATAATCACAAATACAAAGGATTTATAAAGGTTTGGTGTTCAACTCAATTAAAAATTTATAATCAATTATTTTTTTGGGTTCACAATCAATTTAATTAATTTTTTTTGGCTCATGCACCAACCAAAATCTAACAATATCCAATTGATGGATTGGATCAACCTTTTAATAATCCTAAGTTTCTTTTGAAGGAACTAGATCTAGGGTTTCAGGGCTAGATTTTGAAACTTTTTCAGATCTAGGCAGTGAAAGATAGAAATTAATCAAAATTAATTCATACAAACTAGAGAACCCCTAGATCTAAGATTCTATTATATGATTATAGCATGAGATTAAATCAAAAATTAAAAATATTAGAAGTAAAAGACATGTTGATCACATCAACATGGATTTACACTAGATCTATTATAGATATGTAACATAGGATCAGATCCATATTACCTATGCAAGTTAGATATTCTAACTTATTGATTCAGACTGAAGGATGAAACTCTAAGCCACACACACATCCAGCCTCTAAGAGATGTTCACACGAGCCCACAAACCTCGATCAGAAGTCTGATGCAGAAAATCAGCATAGTATGCTAGTACTGTACTAATCCTTCTTCGACGATCGATTCAGTGCTTCCTTCTTCAAGACTTGGATACTTCAAAAAATCAAAAGAAAAGGAAGATACTTTCGATCTTAAACAATACTCAAAAATCTTTTTGAAAGAGGAGGAGAAAGGAAGAGCAAAAGAATCCTAGAAGAAGACTCTCTTCTTCTTCTCTTTTCTCTCACCTAGATACCTAGATTAGAGTCTTTGAAATCCCCATGTCCTAAGGATCTCTCTCTCTGATTTTCACATGCCTAAGAGCTCTCTCAATGATCTAGAAATTACAAAAAAAAATCAGCCTAAATTTTTTTTTAAATAATGAGATATGGAAGAATCCTTATCTAGGTCAAATACCTAGACAAGGAATGTTCAAATTGGGAAAGACAAGGGGCGCTCAACTCTTGGATGCCCCCTTCTTTTTCTTTGGCATGGACCACCCATTTTTGTCACACAAAAAGTCTTCTTTTTTCATCAAAAATTCTAGAGAAAATCTGGAAGTGTGGGCAGCATAGGAAATGAGGAATTTTGTTTGCAACAAACTCTATTAAATAGAGTTTGATTTTAAAACAACTCTCCAAATTTGACTTGGTCCACAAACTAATTTTCATATAAGAAGGGAGTGTGGGGGGTGTTCTTGAGATTGCTGGGCATGAGAGTTTTGTCACACAAAACTCTAAGAAGGGAGAGTGGGGGGCGTTGGGGCTTAATGGTGCAAGGGTGGAATCCTAGTCCTACTAGGATTTCATATATAACTTGGTCAAAAATAGTTTCTCAAACCAAATTAAGCTAGAAGTAAGTCAACCCAATTAATTTAGGTACTAACCCAATTAAATACTTAATTAAATTAGATTAAATTAGATTTAATTTTGATTTAATTTTTTAATAAAATTAGAAAATTGGGTTGACCCAAGTCCTAGTTGAACTAGGATTAGTTCTTCCTTACACTTGATTTATCCAATAAATCAATTAGACTTGATCAAATCAAGTCCAAACTAAATATAATTAAATCATATTTAATTAAACTTAATCTCAGCTCTTTGGCTTAATCAAATTAAGCTAATTAGCAATCAAATTGCCAATCGATCCTCCTGCAATACTTACACTAGGTTAAACATTAATCGTATTGATCATTTAACCTTAGAACGATTCTTAATCATTGATCAACCATCTGATCAGATCATGAACTCTAATGTGTATAACCCCATAGGTCTAAATCTATGCCAGTAGCATAGAAATAAATTTTTGTACTAATTGAAGTGACCATTTAGCAATGGTATCTGATGGTCGGATAGGTTAAATATGTAGAACAACATCCATAGAACCCATGTAGATATAGTTTCTATATAATTCATCCTCTTGATCAAAATGCTCGTAGGATACCTCAGAGTTTAACTGTCAACTTTAATCTAACTGACCACATTGTATTTCAAAATACTAAATCCATCTCATGGATTATCCTAGCTAAGGTTTTGCTATATTGAAATACAGCGATACATTCTTCTCCAACTCTTGGAGTGGTTGATCCTATCTTGATCACATACCAACTTTGCAAGTACTTGACTGTGCCTAAAAATCTTCTGTTATTGAATTAAAAATTTAGTTAGTCCGATATCAAAGCACAGTGAGTTGCTTACAAGCTACTGAGGTGATCTCAGGTCTAAGGGATACTTATACCTATATCTCATTAGAGAAATTCTCGATAGTTGAATGCTCTGAAGTTGATCATGTTTAGTGATGATATACCCCTACATCTCACTTGTATGCTATACCAGTTCTCCACACTTCTTGGTTAAAAGAACAACCAACCTATATGACATACAGTGACTTATGCTTGATAGATGATATCATTCTTATTAATAGCCTATCATTTGATGGTGAATAGTTTTAAGGACTAATTGATAAATCCTCTCTTTATTGAACCTAAATAGTCCTAAAGACTTCATCACAACAATGAAGTTCGTTAGAAGATGAAAACTTATGATGAAAAATATTAAAAATATATTTTATTAATTAATAAATTAATTATAATTATAATATAGCTCAACCATCAAGAGGCTGATGATTGGCTTTGGAACATATTTTTCAACAACTTTCACTTATCCTAAAGCCACTCGATGCAAAATCTAATATCCATCTCCGAGTTGTGGTTGTCGAACTCCTTTATTGCTAGGGCTTTAGTGAAGGAGTTGGTTAGGTTCTCCTTTTCATCGATCTTTTGAAGGTCAATGTCACCTCAATCCATAATTTTTTGGACCAGGTGGAAGTGACACAGTATGTGCTTTGTCCACTAGTATACCTTTGATTTCTTTGTCTGAGCAATGGCACCAATGCCATCACAATAGAGTAGGACTGGGCCATCAAGGAAGGTGCTACTCTAAGCTCGATGATAAACTTTTTTAGCCACACAGCTTTTTTTATGACATCTGATGCTGCGATGTACTCTACATTATAAACTGAGTCTGCCATAGTATGCTGCTTGAAACTCCTCTAACAGATGGCTCCATCATTTAGAATAAAGATATATTCCGACATACTTCTACTATCATCATGGTCAGATTGAAAGCTAGAGTCTGTAAATCCCATAAATTTCATATCTGACTTGCCATAAATCAATCAATGATTCTTAGTATTTCTCAAATACTTAAGGATGCTTTAACCACTTTTTAATGGTTTTCTCTAGGATCAAACTGGTATCTACTCACAACTTCATGAGTATGCCATGTCTAATATCGTACATGTCATGGTGTACATGATAGATTCCACTATCGAAGCATATGGGACTCTACTCATATGCTCTTTCTCTTTAGGAGTTGTCGGACAATCTTCTTAGAGAGAGAAATTTCATGGCCTATTGGAAGATAGACTTTTTTAGAATTTTTCATGCTAAACCTCTTTAGCACAAAATCTATGTATGTGGACTGGGAATCCTTTTAGATCTATTCCTGTAGATCTTCATCCCTAGGATATAGGATGCTTCACCCAAGTCTTTTATGGAGAACTGAGATGATAACCAAACTTTTATTCCCTGCAGTATGAGGATGTCATTTTTGATTAAGAGTGTCATCCACGTACAAGATAACAAATATCACTGTAGGACTATTTGCCCATTTATAAATGCAGGGTCTTCTCCGTTCTTAATGAAGTCATATGTTTTGATCATCTTATCAAAATACATGTTCCAACTCTGAAATGCCTGCTTTAATCCATAAATGGATCTCTCAAGCTTGCACATCTTGGACTCATCTATGGATATGAATCTCTTAAGTTGTATCATATACACCTTTTCAGTTAGCTCTTCATTCAGAAAAGCTGATTTCACATCCATCTACCAGATCTTATAATCTAGATGGGCAGCTATCGCAAACATTATCTAAATAGATTTGGACATTACCATAGGAGAGAACATCTCGTCATAGTCAATACCATAACATTGACGATATCTCTTGACAAGCAGATGGGCTTTATAGATCTCCATTTTTTCGTCTACGTTCCTCTTTCTTTTGAAGATCCACTTACATCCAATAGGTTTAACCCCTTCAGGTGGGTCAACCAATATCCACACATCATTAATCTTCATGGATACATTTCGAACTTCATGGCCTCGAGCTATTTCTTAGAATTAGGTTTCTGCATTGCATCTATATAGGTGATTGGATCCTCATCATTTTCATCAAGTTCGATAGGATCACCATTCCAGACCAAGAAACCATAGTATCTATCCAGTTAATGCAGTACTCTACCAGATCATCTTAATGATACAAGTGCATTGGGCTTCAAATCTGATCTAATCAAATCTGAATCAGGTTCAGCTATAGGTATCGATCTTTCTACCTATTGAACTTCATCAAGTTCAATCTTAGAGGCAACGATTTCTTCACTAAGAAACTTTTCTAAAAAGATTGCCTTAAGACTAACGAACATTTTTTTTTATCAGCATGGTAAAAAAAAAATTCTTTGGTCTCTTTTAAGTATCCTATGAATGTGCACTTATCAAACCTAGGTCCAAGTTTATCTATAACTAACCATTTGACATAAGTCAGGGACCCCCAGATCCTAAGATGTGAAAGTGCTGGCTTACGTCCTATCCATATTTCATATAGAGTTTTAACTACAGACTTACTCAGAATCCTATTTAATAGATAGCAAGTCGATTCGAGTACATATCCTCAGAAAGATATCGATAAGCTGGCAAAATCCATCATGGATCGGACCATATCTAACAGAGTCCGATTCCTCCTTTCAGACACATCATTATGCTGTGGTATTCCTGGAGAAGTCCATTGGGAGAGAATCTCATTTTCTCCTAGATATGTGAAAAACTCACCGAAAAGATATTCTCTTCCTTGGTCAGATCGAAGAGTTTTAATACTCTTTCTAATTTATTTTTTTACTTCATTTTAGAATCATTTGAATATTTCAAATGAATCCGACTTATGTTTCATTAGTCAAACATATCCATATCTAGATAGATTATCTATAACAATGATGAAGTAGAAAAATCCACCTCAGACATCTTTGCTCATTGGTCCACATACATCAGTATGTACTAAACCTAAGAGCTCTGTGGCTCTCTCACCTTTTTCAGTAAAAGGTGACTTGATCATTTTTTCAAAAAAATAAGACTCACAGGTTAGAAGTGATTCACAATCACTGACTTTAAGGGTTTTCTCTTGAGTCAATTTGTTTATCCTATTCTTGTTTATGTGATCTAGCCTACAATGCCATAAGTAGATATCTAACACACTATCTAATCTTGGGTGCTTACCAGTTGAATAGACTACGTTATTAGGTTGTGATAGCATATACATACCATTATTCAAATGTCCAGCTAAAATAGTAATACCAGTCATAATGATATTATAAAACTATTTTTTTATTAAAATTTTATAATTATTTTTGGCCAGAAAGCATATAGAAATGATATTTAAAAAGAAACTTAGATAGAAATGACAATATCAAGAATAATAGTATGAGACTCAAATACAAGTTTCAATATTCCTAATACTAGAACTAGAACTGGTCTTCCATCTTCAATGTTCAGGAACCTCTCACCTTGCTCGAATCTCCTACTGACTTGCAACCCATGCAATGAATTGTAAATATGGTAAGGGCTACCAGTATCCATTACCTAGTCAGTAAATTACAAATAGAGAAATTATAAGAAGTTATCGTATAAATACCTTGCCCAGCAATAGCTTGCTTCTTTCTCTACTTGTTCGGATCTAGGGAGGTAATGTATTGATGACAGTTTTTCTTCCAGTGCCCCCACTTCTTGTAAAAGAAACATTCAACTTGACTCTTATCGGGCTTGATCTTCCTGATCTGGCCCTGCACAAATATCCCAGCCTGAACTTGCACCTTCTTGCTCTTCTTCTTTTTGTTCTTCTTTTCTTTCTTAAAGGATCGAGAATCAAAAGATGAACCTTCCACTAAGTTCACTGACTCCTTATGGAGTTGGTGATCCTTCTCAAAGTTCTAAAGCAACCCCAGTAACCCATGGTAATCTACTTCAAGCTTTGTTATTATGAAATGAGTGAGGAATGGGAGATAGGACTTGGATAGCGAGTTTAGTATTGCATCTTTTCCAAGCTGCTCATGAAAGAAAAAGCCGAGCTTACTCAATCACTCTATCAGCTCGATCATGCATAGTACATGATCAGTGACAGAGGCTCCATCCTACATCCTGGCATTGAAGATGAAAAACTAGTCTTGTGTCTTTCAACATCATCAGGTATGCCAAAGGAATCCTTCAACACTTGAAGCATATCCTTTGGCTGAGCCATCTCGAATCTATGACTGAACTCATTGTTCATGGCAGCCAACATAATGCAGCGCATAGTGGTTCAATCACTGAGCTACTTCTAATAAATATTTTTGACTATTTCACATGCATTGAGAGCTGGCTTCTCAAGTGCAGGATCCATGAACACATACATGATCCATTCATGCTCCAAGACTATCTTCAACTTTTGATACTAGCTACCAAAGTTGGATCCCATCAACTTATCATTGTTCAATAATGATCGAAGTGATAGGAAAGTGGCCATATTTGCACAAAGAAAAATCAAAAGTCTAATTAGTAATTGATTCATTAAACCTAAAGATTTAGACTTTAATCAAAAGGTTCTTCCATTATTTTATTCGAATTGGTAACCTCTACCTCTAATTCAAGAAATTATCCTAATTTTTTAGTGGATACTAGAATCCACATAGACTGCACACGAGCCCAACTTTGATCGATCAACTCATGTACTTCTAAGGGTAGGTTCATAACTAATTATTTCTTTAAATAATTTTTAGTAATTTAATTTTGTCCCAGTCCTTAATCAGTAGGCTTTGGCCTCCACTGAAAAGGTCTGATTAGGTCCAACATTAACATGACTATACTTAGTCCATCAAACTAATAAATGATTAAGCCCAACTTTGATTGGTCAATCTAACCATCATTTAAAAAGATGCAGCTAAGAAATTATATTATGAATGATAATCCTATCAATTGATAAGCACCAAGCCTTTGGGCCTCCAATGATTATCCAACTGATGGACTCATTATCACCCACTTAATGGAAGGCTATGATCTAGTTATCACCATAACTATTTTATTTTAAGGATCTAATAATTTTAAAAAATTTTGATTAAAGAAAGAGAGAAGATCAGATGAACCAGCTTATTATAATGCTCCCACTAGCTTCACCAAGTCAGTTTAAGAGAGACGAATAATAAGCTGATCTAGGGGCACCTAAATTAGTCACACTAATTTACCTAGCTGACATGGATCAGCTCGAATAGTCAAGTTATCCAATCAAAACATAATTTTACTAAGAGATCAGATAAGTTCGATCAGTGGGAGGATCTGCCTAAGCTTATCTTAGATACCATCAGAAATGATCACATAAGTGGGCTGCCAATTAAAGATCATCAGTTTGGTTTACCTTAGACACCAACTGATTTAATTAGTCTCGATTAGATCAACCTAACAGTTTATGTTAGATCACATAGCCAAGAATCAAGTCCATCTTGGTCTCATTAAAGACATGAACTTGACCAACTATAACTATTGTAATTGATCTAGAGGATCCTTAACCTAATCTAAGATAATAATTGATTAGATTTAGTTAATTCTCTAATTAAGTCCATTCTTTAATCTAATCCAAGGTTTAACCCAATTAATGGACCTATTCTCCACTAATCCATTTAACCAAATGTATTATGATTTGTATCTTAGAATCTTCAATTCACAATCCTAGATCCTAATCAAACAACTTCTTAATTTTTAATTAAGTTTTGGGCTGAGAGTTAGGGTTCATCTTTTAGAAAATGATTTTCATATTTGCAAAATATTTTTACAACATAGTTCTATTAAATAAGTTGCATGTTTAATTCATAATCAATATATAAATAAGATAAGCATGAAACTACTTCAGATCTAATCTAAAGAGGTTCATGTAAGTGAAACCATTTCAATTTCAATCAATCATAAATTATTTTAGATCAAATCTAACACATTTATGATAATTAAAATTAAATTAAAAGATTGTTAGTCAGATCATAAAATCTCTTAGATTTAATCTAAAATTTTATGATCAATATTTTAGATCAGCATGTATTAGGACAACCTCTTCACTATAAGGGATAAACCTTATAGCAGGACAACCTTATAATCAGTCCGTGCAATCTAAAACTTTTATTTTTAGATCTAAAATTCTTTTAAATCTAATAAATTATAAATAAAATTAGATCATATCTAATAAATTTATAATAAAAATAGATCTATACGAACTAGGATAATCTCTCTACTGTAAGGGATAAATCTTACAGTAGGATAATCTTATATCAGTTTGTATGATCATAATTTTTTTTAAAAATTTTAAATTTAATAATTAGATTATAAATTAGATCTAATCTAAAAAATAATCTAAACATGCAAAAATAATCATGTAATAATGAACCTATGCTCTGATACCAATTGAAGGAAACAAATCTAGGGTTTCAGGGCTAGATCTTGAAACTTTTTAGATCTAGGTAGTGGAAGATAGAAATTAATCAACATTAATTCATAAAAATTAGAAAACTCCTAGATCTAAAATTCTATTATATGATTATAGCATGAGATTAAATTAAAAATTAAAAATATTAGAAGTAAAAGATATGTTGATCATATCAACATGGATCTACACTAGATCTATTATAGATACGTAACATAGAATTAGATCCATATTACCTATACAAGTTAGACGTTCAAACTTGCTGATCTAGACTGAAGGATAAAGCTCCGAGCCATACACATGTCCAATCTCTGAGAGATGTCCATACGAGCCCATGAACCCTGATTAGAAGTTCGATACAGGAAATCAGCATAGTATGCTAATACTATGCTGATCCTTCTTCGATGATCGATCTGATGCTTTCTTCTTTAAGACTTGGATACTTTAAAAAAATAGAAGAAAAGAAAGAGACTTTTGATTTGAAACAACACTCAAAAATTTCTTTGAAATAGGAGGAGAAAGAAAGAGCAAAAGAATCCTAGAAGAAGACCCTCTTCTTCTTCTCTTTTCTCTCACCTAGACACCTAGATTGGTGTCTATGAAATCTCCACACCCCAAGGGTCTCTCTCTAATTTTCACACACCCAAGAGCCCTCTCAATGGTCTACAAATCATGAAAAGATCAGTCCAAAATTCTCTTTAAATAATGAGATATGGAAGAATCCTTGTCTAGGTCAAATACCTAGACAAGGAATGCCCAAAATTGGGCAAGACAAGGGGTGCCCAACTCTTGGGCACCCCCTTCTTTTTCTTTGGCGTAGACCACCCCTTTTTGTCACACAAAATGTCTCCTTTTTTCATCAAAAATTCTAGAGAAAATCTGAAAGTGTGGGTGGCATAGGAAAGGAGGAATTTTGTTTGTAACAAACTCTATCAAATAGAGTTTGATTTCAAAACAACTCTCCAATTTTGACTTGGTCCACAAACTAATTTTCATATAGAAAAGAGAGGAGAGGGGTGGGTGTGCATGAGATTGTTGGGCAAGAGAGTTTTGTTGCACAAAAAGGGAGAGTGGGGGTGTTGGGGCTTGGATGGCACAAGGGTGGAATCCTAGTCCTACTAGGATTCCATATATAACTTGGTCAAAAATGATTTCTCAAATCAAACTAAATCAGAAATGAGTCAATCCAATTAAATTAAGTTCTGATCCAATTAAAAACTTAATTAAATTAGATTTAATTTTAATTTAATTTTTTAATTAAATTAAAAAATTGGGTTGACCTAAGTCCGAGTTGAACTAAGATTAGTTCTTCCTTGCACTTGACTTATCCAATAAATTAATTAGACTCGATCCAATCAAGCCCAAATCAAATCTAATTAAATAATATTTAATTAGACTTAATCTCAGCTTTTTGGCTTAATTAAATTAAGTTAATTAACAATCAAATTGCTAATCGATCCTCGTGCAATACTTGTATTAGGTTAAACATCAATTGTATTAATTGTTTAACTTTAGAATGATTCTTAATCGTTGATCAACCATCCAATCAGATCATAAACTCTAATGTACGTGACCCCATAGGTCCAAACCTAAGCTAGTAGCATAGGAATAAATTTCTGTACCAATCGAAGTGATTATCTAGTAATGATACTCGACGGTCGGATAGGTCGAATGTATAGAATAACATCCTTAAAATCCATGTGGATATAGTTTCCATATAATTCATTTTCTTGACCTAAATGCTCGTTGGATACCTCAAAGTTCAATGGTCAATTTTGATCAGGCTATCCACATTATATTTCAAAATACCAAATCCATCTCTTAGATTACCCTGACCAAGGTTGTGCTATATTGAAATACAGTGATACATTGTTCTCCAACTCTTGGAGTGGTCAATTCCATCTTGATTATACATCAACTTTGTAAGTACTTGACTGTGCCCAAAAATCTTTGGTTACTGGATTAGAAATTCAATTAGTCTGGTATCAAAGCATAGTGAGTTGCTTGCAAGCCACTGAGGTGATCTCAGGTCTAAGGGATACTTATATCTATATCCCATCAAACACATTCTCAATAGTAGAATGCTTTGGAGTTGGTCACGTTTAGTGATGATGTACTCCTATATCTGACCTGTATGCCATACCAGTATCTTCATAGTTCTTGGTTAAGAGGACAATCAACCTATATGGCATACAGCGATCTATGCTCGATAGATGCTGTCTTTCTTATTAATGATCTATCATTTGATCGTGAACAGTTTTAAAGACTAATCGATAAATCCTCTCCTTATCGATCCTAAATAGTCCTAAGGAGTTCATCATAATAATGGAGTTTAATAGAAGATGAAAACTTGTGATAAAAAATATCAAAAATATATTTTATTAATTAATAAATTAATTATAATTATAATATTATTCAACCATCAGTAGGCTGATGATTGACTTTAGGACATATTTTCCATCATCTTTTCCTAAGAAACTTGTAACAATAGTTAAAGAAAGATATACAAGAATTTTAAAGCACAAAAAATTGAAATATCAAACTCTGAAACAAATTGGCGTTAGTGAGCTCTTGAATTGCTCGATTTCTTCCTTGAATGCTTAGAAAAGAATTGATGAAGACTTGAATGCTTTTTACTCCATAGTTATTGGCTCAATTCAATGCACTCTTCCTCCTTTGGAGTTGAGTAAATGTGGAAGGTCTAAATTAAAAGCTCTTTTAATTTCTTTCCTCTCTCGTTTTGTTCTACTCAATAGCTTGGAGAAATAAGTTCAATAATCTCAAAATCTTCATTCTCTTTGTTCACCATTTAAATTCTTCAATTTTATAGCGTAAAAAATATTTGTTATTAATGCTCTAGCCGTTGGAAGCTTGAAAATAGCCATTACAAACAAAATATGAAATAATCTAAAAAACTAGCCTTTATTTTGTTAGAAATTTGTGAGTTAACTTATCCAGGTTTTTAGCCGGCTAATTTGAAGGACTAAGTTAGCTAAGCATAACTTTGAGATGGCTCAAAAATAGCTACAAATTTTTCAAATATGTTTGCCTGAGACAGGGTCAACTTAGATATTTTCTTAGTCGGCTAACTTATGACTTGGTCAACTAACTAACTTCTGGGCTAGCTTAAAGAACTTATGAATTTATACTACTATCTACATATTTCTACCTAAGAGACCGAATCAACTATTCCATTCTTGTGAGTCGGCTAAGCTTCAGTCTTGTTCGGCTATGTTGTTTTTTCGATCGACTTAGAGAATTTCTAAAATCATCAGCCTTTTATTTTTATCCTAAGTTTGAGACTAAGTTGGCTATCCAAATAGGTGAGTCGGCTATGATCCTATCTTGGTCCGCTTATATGGAAACTTAGTTGGCTAAGGAAGATCATTTGGATTTTATATCTTTTGTCTTTTTTCTTGAACTAAGACTGAGTCAACTAAGTTTCTTTCTAGGCGAGACTTTTCTTTTTAAACTTAATTTATGAGTAGGTAGATTTGTTGAGAAGTCTTTTTATGTTAGACTTTTCTTTATCAAATTCTTTTCATATTGAACTTAGTTTCTTTGCTTCAAAAATATGAAATTTTGATTTAGGAGTATAAATTTACTTAAATTTAAAAGAACTTCTTCTTGAATGAAATCAACCATTGAGTATTATAAGAAATCCTATAATTATTTTTAAAAGCATTATTAGTAATCATGATTTGTACTCAAACTCTTGTCATCAAAATCAATTCTATATCTAACCATCCTCCCATTTTGATGATGACAAAATCCTTTGAGTACTATCTTTTAAGTACTAATAAGTTTTAAAATTTTGATATAATGTATTTTAAAAGCAACTATTAAGCATTTATCAAATTTTAATCAAGCTCCCCCTTTCTTATATGACTTGAGATAATTTTGATCAAACTAAATTTTAAACAGATTATAAATAAAACTGAAACAAAACTCCCCCTTTCTTATGTAGAAAAGCAATATTTTTAAATTTGCTCTTGATTACTACTGATTTCTCTCAAAGTTATCAATTTCTTCCAATTTTCTTAATTTTTCTTAATTTCTTTATTTTTCCCAAATTTCTCCATTTATTCTTCCCCTTTTTGTCATAATCAAAAATGGTTGATTAAAGTTTTCTTTGTTTTACCATTTTCTCTTCTTTTGGTTAAATTATTGATTAGCATAATCAAGTATAAGCCAATTAATCAATTATATAATCATTTCAATGGCAATCAACCTATTCACTCATTCAAACAAAAAAGTGCTCATTCAATCATTTTGCCAAAAATATAATATTGCATTGATAAATAAAGTTTTTACAAAATATCAAAAGGCCTGTCCTTTTACAACAAGAAACAAATACAAGGACCAGGCAATCATTCAAAAATAGACAAACATCCAAAACAAGATAATTTAGATGCTTTAGAAGTTACTGGTGCTGTGGGATTCAGATAAGCCGCTATCTATGAACTCAATGGGAGGGCTTTTTCTAGTCCTAAAGCCTTGGGAGTAGGAGCATCGGGCTGAGTAGGATCGCCTAGAAGGCCTAGCAGAGAAGGGTCTCAATGAGGTTGGAGGTCTGGTAGTGGCTAAAGATTGGGTTTGGATTGGAGGGACAAGGGGGATTGCTTGCTCTTGATTCCTCCAAACAGCCTTTACCTCATCCTCAATGACTGGAACCCTTTGAACCAAATTGCTAATCAACGGATATATATTTTTCATTTTAAAATCCAAGTCCAACATTAGTCTATAGAAAGCAGAGATATCAGCTTTGAGACCATTGGATGGCTGAGAATCTCTTATTTGTTTATGGGTAGAATCCTATGGTTACATCGCGGGAGTGACATGCTAGGTTGAATCTGGCTCATCATCTAACTCTTCAGCCCTTCTTTTACATAGCAATCTTTTTCTTATCTATTCTCCATTTACCTTTTCATTCCCCATATGGTTGAGCGAGTGCTTGTTGTAAGTATCCAAGTGATGTAGCACTCTACTGAGATTATTTTCCAAATTGATACTAGCATAGGGATGGTAATGGGTAGGGTATCCACAAAATTTGCCCTACCTGTATCCGAACCTATTTAAAATATTACTACCTAAACCCATTCCTTACCCAATTACCAAATTAACAAAAAAATCCCAAACCCATCCCATTTAAAATTGGTATATGCACTAGGCACCCGAGCCTGCTTGACTTCCCTAATTGTTATACATATTATCATGAGAGCAGGATCAATAAATCAAAAATTTTGTTGCCAAAAAATAATCATTTTGATAAAAAATCCCCATATCTTACAAAATATAATGCTTCTACCAAGATTAAGCTCTCAAAACCACAAGGTGCCAATTCACACTACCACAACTAGAATGCAAAAATCCCTCCGACCTCCCTTGGGATCTCTCCTTCCCTACAGATCTCCAAAATAGAGAATGAAATGAAAAGAAAAAAAATCAAAAAGAACAAAAAATTACCAATCTATGTTGGAAAAATTCTTACCTTTTAATTTTTTTTTCTTTTTTCACTAATTTTTCAATGTCTTCTTTTGATTTTTTTCTCTATTTTTTTTTCCATCCCCAAGAGTCTTAATTGGGTGGGAGACTTGGAGCCTTACCAAGATTAAGCTCTCAAAACCTAAAGGGACTAACTCACACCACCACAACTCCCACAAAATCCCATATGCTAGAGAAAAACCTTAATGGGAACCTAAGAAACCCCTCCCATGTCCCTCAAGTGCTCTCCTTTCCCATGGATCTCCGAAGAAACATATTGAAATAAAAAAAAGGGAAAAGAAAAAAAATGATCAATCCATGTGGGAAAAGGTCTTATCTTTTGATTTTTTTTTTCCATTTTTCTTTTGTTTTCCTCAACATTTCCTTTATTTCCCCCCATTTTCTCTGTGCTTTTTTCCTTCCTCAAGAGTCTCAAATGGGTGGGAGGCTTGGAGTGGTTGATAGAGGAGCTTAGAGTTGGCTAGGGCTTTTATTATTAATGTTTACATATAAGTGGGTTCGGGTAGTGGGTACCCGAGGGTTAAATTCCAAACACATCCTAAACTCGAATAGGTTTTAGTTTTAAATCACAAACCCTATTAGGATATATTAAATGGGTCCTATTAGGGTTTGGGATGGATGGGATATCCCAAAAAATCTATCCAACTGCCATCTATTGAAAAATGTGTCCCAAAACCAATTGTCTAAGTAGTAGATGGTTGTAGTCACATAGTGTACATCTTCTAATGAATTTCTATGATGTGATAAAGTTCTTAGAATTATATTGAGTCAATAAAAAAGGATTTATCATTTAGCTTTTAAACCTGTTCACAATCAAATGATATACTATTATAATGACGATAGTTATATCAAGTGTAGATTGCTGTATGCCATATATGTTGATTGTTCTCTTAATCAAAAAGTGTAGAGATACTGATATGACATACAGGTAAGATATAGGGGTATATCTATACTAAACATGACCATTCCAGAGCACTCTACTGTCAGAAGTATTTTTGAGGGCTATGGGTATAAGCGTCCCTCAAACCCAAGATCACCATGGTAACTTACAAGCAACTCACTGTACTTTAGTACCAGACTACCTGAATTTTTAATTTAATGATGAAAGATTTTTAGGTGCAGTCAAGTACTTGTTAAGTTGGTGGATGAGTTAAGATGTGATTAACCACTCCAAGTAAAATTAGAGATAGTGCATCATTGTATTTTAATTTAGCAAGACCTCGACTGGGGTAATCCATATGATGGATTGATTAACAATATGGATGACTCATTAAGGATTGATAGTTAAACGCTAAGTCTTCCTGAGCACTTAAGATCAAAGGGATGAATTATATAGTAACTATATGTCTTTAGGTTTTTGGATGTTGTTTAGTATATATTCGGCCTATCCAGACGTTGGGTACCTTTGCTAGATAGTTATTTTGATTAGTACAAAAAGTTATTTCGGTGCTATCGGCATTAGTTCAAATCTATGTGGTCACACTCAAAAGAAGTTTTTGACTGATCATGTGGCTGATAAATGATTAAAAATTATTTAAGAATCTAATTATCAATTTGATTGATAATTAACCTCGTGCAAAAATTATAATAAATTAATTCATTGAAGATTAATAAATTATAGAAGGATTAATTAGGAATTAGATTGCTAATTAGCTCAATTTGATTGAGTAATAAGGTTTGGATCAAATATAATTAAATTGGATTCAATTTGCTTTGACCAGATTAGGTAGTTATGAAATGATCTAATCATTAAGAGAGTATGGTTTCTAATTTGAGGCTATAAGGTACCTAATCAGATCTTTAGCTCAATTAATTGAGATTAATTAAGGCTATAAGTTGTCTAATTAGATTAGATTTACTCTTATTTATTTGGGTCTAATTTGATTAGAATCAAATAACTAAAATATAGAGTCCAATTGGATTGGACTGCACCCATGCACCATGGCTTTTTCCATGCCATCTCTTTCTCCATGCAAAAAGTGTTTTGCATGAAGATTATATATGCCTAAACCCTGATGTTGCCCATGTTAGGATTTGACACCTCAAATTTGACCCACGGTAGAGGAGAATCAGCATCAGCATAGCAGTCGGGCTGACTCGGATATGGGTCGAGCCAGCTCTGGCTGAGATTGAGTTGGCTCAAATCACAATCAAGTCTGCCCCCTCAGGTAGATAGAAAATAGGAATTCGGACGAGACGTAGCTGAGCCAGTTCGACCTTTAATAGAGTCAGCTTGATAAAGGCGAATAGAATAGGATGAAATTTTCTATTTGGACTCGAATTATGATTTATCCAAGGGGTCTATGGGAGTTGCACATAGATCATAGGATCTAGCAGCTATGGAGGGTTGTGGTCATGATCTGAAGGTTGTGGACATGGTCAGAGTCTTGTAGGACTCATATTGGAAGACATAGTCATGTTAGGACTCTTATGGCAGTTGATGTGAAGATTCTTAGCCTATTTAAAAGCCTGAGATGCTGTGGAGTGTGAAGAAGCACAGAGAGGCTCTGGCAGCCATTGAGAAAAGCTCGACAGAGCACTGAGCACATACAGCGTGTAGAGCAGATGCAGGCAGAGCATCAAGGTAGAGCAGAGTATCAGGCAGAGCAAGAAAACGATCGTGTGAGTGGCTATAAGGCATGATGTAGCAACTTTCATAGGAAGCGTCCAAGGGTGTCGAGGATCTTGGTACTGGTAGGCCTATGAGAGGGTCTCCTAGGAGATTCTGAGAGAGCTTTTGTGAGGTTAGCTTCTAGTTGAGAGAGGTTTGTATATAGTGAGTTGAGAGTGGGTGTTCTCCTCTTGTACTTGATTTTCTCTTTCATAGTGAAGCTTGCATGTCCTATGGAGCTAGCATTTGGGCTAATCCAGGTACTTGATTATTTTTTTATTTTATTTCTTCTTTCTTTTTACTATCAATAAAAGAATATCGGATCTTGAGGTGGTGGTATCCTAGCCAGACATCCACAATAAGTGATATCAGAGCAAGCTAATATCCCCAATAATTTGGTATCAGAGCTAAGTAATGCCAGGGTGCTGCCACAACAATTTGGTATCAGAGCCAGATCGATACTAGGATAGGTTGCAGTGGTGGTGATCAAGATTGAAGATGGAAAAGACAAGCATAATCAAGATGAAGTTCAATCATGAAGGATTGATCGATGCTCTCTTATACAAGGAGGAGCCATCTACATGGAAGATGCCAGCAGGAGCCCAGTGCGAGGTGGAGCTCTAGGTAGAGATGGATCGAACATGAGATGAGAGACTCAGGAGGATGAGCGACATCATCAGAAGGCTATCTCGAGCAGATCTTGAGATAGGTGGAGCACGACACATGATGGAGGTGGGATCGAGCGGCCTAGCTTGACTCCCATGTTTGCCCATCTATGAATAGTAGATGATTGCCCTAGAATATGGGGGCGAGAAGATTCAGAAGCTCTCAAAGTCAAGTGAAGATCGAATGTCGAGTCAAGATGGAAATTTTTAGGATTTGATGCCTCAAATTCGATCCACAATAGTGGAGAATCAGCATCAGCATAGTAGTTGAGCCAACTTGGATATGGATCGAGCTGGCTCGAGCTGAGATCGAGCCAGCTCTAACTACAATCGAGTTGGCCCTCTCAGCTAGATAGAAAATAGGTGATCAAGCAAGATGCAGTCGAGCTAGCTCGATGGAGGTGAATAGAATAGGATGTGATTTTCTATTTGGACTCAGATTGTGATTTATCCAAGGAATCTATGGGAGTTGCATGTGGACTATAGGATTTAGTAGCCATGAAGGGCCGCGGTCATGATCTAAAGGCAATGGACATGGTTAGAGTCTTGTTCGACTTGTATTAGGAGATAGAGGCATGTTAGGACTCCCGTGGTAGTTGATGTGAAGATTCTTAGCCTACTTAAAGGCTTGAGATGCTGTGGAGCATCGAGAAGCATAGAGAAGCTCTAGTAGCCATCGAGAGAAGCTCGATAGAGTGCTGAGCATGTGCAGCCCATGGAGCAAACTTAGGTAGAGCATCAAGGCAGAGCAAAGGATCAAGCAGAGTGAGGCAACAGTCATGTGAGTGGCCGTAAGACATGATGTAGCAACTTTCATAGGAAGCATCCAAGGACGTCGAGGACCTTGATATTGAAAGGCCTGTGAGAGGGTCTCCTTAGGGATTCTGAGAGAGCTATTGTGTGGGCAGCTTCTAGCCAAGAAGATTTATGTACAGTGAGTTGAGAGTGGGTATTCTCCTCTTATACTTGATTTTCTCTTTTATAGTGAAGCTTGCATGCCTCGTGGTGTTAGCACTTGGGCTAATCCATGTACCTAATTGTGTTCTTATTTTATTTCTTTGTTCTTCCTGCTATCAATAAAAGGATATCGGATCCTGAGGTGGTGGTGTCCTAGCCAGAGATCTACAATAAGTGGTATCAAAGCAAGCTGATATCCCCAATAATATGGTATTAGAGCTAGGTGATGCTAAGGTGCTGCCACAATAGCCCACTCTTCTAGGCCCTTGGATGAGGATTGAATTGAATTCAGATTTGATTTGAATTCAAGGTTGAGTCATAGCTTGAATTTGGTTCAAACTAGCCCATAACTCATCAACCCTATGTATTCTCCTATATAAGGGCTCTCTTGGATGTGGGAAATAAGAGTTTTTGCTTGGCTTTAGCTGACCAAAAAAGAGGGATCTAGGGTTTTGGGTGTGAGGTCTTGGGTGGTCTTCTCCCATGGCATGAGATTTAGAGAAAACTAGATCCTCTTGGATGAGAAAGAGACCTAGATCTGATCTAGGTTTTCTTATGAGAGAAATCAAAAAGAGAAGTTGTTGAGGAAAATCCTTGAATTCTTCCACAATAGATTTTCTTATGAGAGAAATCAAAAGAGAAGTTGTTGAGGAAAATCGTTGAATTCTTCTATAATAAGTCCACAATGAGGTCCAGGACGGCGAATGGAGTCCAACGAGCCTAAGAACATCCCAAATAGAATCTAGATAGAGGAAATACATGTGAAGAAAGGCTAGATGTAGGGTGTATGACCCACGGGTCATCGGAGAGGGCCCATGGGTTGGTGGGCCACTAGGGCCCAATACACGGTGCGTGCAGGCTGTGAGGGCATGGCCCAGCACGATGTGTGTGGGTGTGCAGGCCTATCATGGGTGTGTGGCCCAGCACGCTACTAGGCCTAGCGCATGCACGGCCTCGATTTCATGCAGTCTATGCATGGCCATGGACTGGGGGCATTTGTCACCCCATTTTGCATGGTCCATGATGGACGGGGGGCATTTCCTGCCCTATTTCACATGGTTTATAGGTTTTTCATGGATCGTTTGCCTAATCTAATGGCTAACATCTCTTTCGCTTAAGATCAAGTGGCTTAGGGGCTTGTGGATGCGGTCAAGTGAGCTATCTAACTTGTAATCGGATTGCAGTATTTGATTTGAGCTTGGTTTAAGGATTATAAAAAGCCTATGGCACATTAAGAGTACGTTGGTGGTTCGGCAAGTCCCTGAGATACTAGTAGCCGTAGTCGAGAGTCAAGTTCAGCGGATAGTAGTCGTCAAACCCTAAAGGGCACTAGCGAACAACAGGAACAAGGGGCTCCAGAAGATAGCTAGGCAGTGGACCGCTGTTGTTTCAAAAAATCTTCAAGAGAGAGTTTTGTAAGGATAACTTTTAGTTGAAAGGATTGTATATGAGTATTGAAAGTGGGTGATATCCTCTTGTATTTATTTCTTTCTTATAGTAAAGCTTTGCATGTTCTATGGAGGCGAGCCTTTTGGTTGATCCATGTACTTGATTGTATTTTTATTATTTTTTTCTTTCTATCATATTATTCTAGTATGAGATCCCCAACAATTGGTATCAAAGCTAGACTATACCAGAGCATGGATTATGGTAGTGATGATAAAGATTAAAGATGGAGAAGATAAGTACAATCAAGATGGAGATCAGCATGCTTGATAGGAAGGCTAATTTCTTTTTATAGCAAGCAAGGGTGAAAGATGTCCTCATCCAATAAGGTTTGATCAATGCTCTCATATATGAGAGATGCTGGCTATCATGAAAGAAAAGGATTGGAAGTGGCTCTAGATGCAGACAATGAGTATAATCTGCTTATACCTAGTAGATGATATGATAATTCATGTACTTGGTGAGTCTTTTCCAATGATGATATGGTCAAAACTCGAAGAGTGTATATGGTAAAGTCACTCACCAATGTGCTATTCCTTTGGAGGCAATTTTATTAGCTATAAATGAATGAGGGTTAGAGCATGCAAGAGCATCTATCCAACTTTCAGAAGATCCTCACCGATCTCCTCAACATTGGTGAGAAAGTTGAGGAGAATACTAGGATGTTGGTCTTGCTAGCATTGCTTCCTCCTTCGTATAAGTTCTTGAAAACCGCTCTTCTAGTAGAAAAGAGCACCATCAAGATGGATAAGATCATTGTAGTGATTTTTTAGAATGAGGTTCTCAAGAGAAAGAACTTAGCTTCGAGCTTAGATGGTGATAGCTCAGCTTTGGCAGTTTCTAGAGGAATAGATAGTAAGAGACGAAGCAGTAGGAGATCACAAGGTGGGCAGTCCAGGTTTAAGATGAGAGATCAGAGCAAAATTAGGTGCTATCGGTGTGATGAGTTAGGGCATCATGTCAAGGATTGCCTATAACTCAAAGATTGGATGCAGGCTATTATGGCGATGGCCAGTAGCGATACAGAAGGTAGTGACGATGTCATTTTGATAACGATAAGGTATCAATTTCTTTCTCTTAGTGGATTATGAATTCTACTTATTTCTATCATGTATGTTATAGAGAGGAGCTATTTCACTTCTTAGAGACCAGTGAGGGCACTGTGTTCCTATCAGAAGGATCGAGCTATGAGATCAAGGACAATGGGATGGTTAGCATAAGTCTATATAAATGTGAAATATTGGATGAGTTATACATATCTAGCTTTAAGAGAATTAATTTATACAGTCAATCGCTGGTCAGGGAAGTTAGGATCTGAATTGCTAATGGAAAAATCCTGATTTCCCGGTCCAGGTTCGTCCAGATCTGATCAGATCAAGAGATATATTTCAAAAATTTTTCTCTTGATCCCAATCAGATCTTGATATGTTTCAGATCTGATTCTTATTATTTTAATAAATAAAATAAAATAAGATAAATTAAATCAAATTTAATTTACCTGATTTGGGTAATCCTATTACCCTGTAGATGATCCTGATTGCAGCGGAAGGTTCTGGATCTAGCCACGCAAGCGCCTGGCCTCTACCGGTATCCACTCGGGTTGGATCTGGAGATCCTCTTCTTCTCTATCACACCTCCAAAAATCAGATCTGGATCTGATCTGGAGGATCTTCAAAACTCTTTTGAAGATCTGCAGTCGTCCTTTTGCAGCAGCGCAGCCTTCTTGCTTTTGATCGCCTTTCCTTGATCTGAATCGCACCAACCAAAGTCCAAAACACCTTTTGGACGTGGAGAGCAAGGGGAGAAGAAGCTATGGCATGGAGGAGGAGGGGAGAGGCAGCCTTGGGGCGTGGGGTTTCTCAATTGAATTGCATTAGAATCTGAGTTGGGCGCAGGGTCTTATTTATAGACTAAGCGTGATCCAACTCCTCTTCCTCCCAACCAATCACAACCCTTTGTGAAATCAGATCTAAATCTGATTGGTGGGAATAGAGACCCCTGGATTCCTCCTTAGAGGGCGCCTAAGACCAGTCAAACTTGGATTCTTAGTAGAACTCTGAATTGGAATCCAAAAGGGAGGTGGAGTCCTTGTCCAACAAGGACTCCTAGGCGCCTCCTACTTGGGCTCACGCCACCCTTGGCGTGCGCCCTTCTCCTTGCCAGGTTCTGGCAGGGGGACAGGCCCCCACCAGCTCTCCAATAGGTGCATGACATGTGGTCAAAAGTCAAAGTGTCAATGGTCAACGTTTGACCAGTCAAAGGTAGACTTTTGACCAAAGTCAAAGAACAAGAAATGGCAGGTGACCAAAAATGGCAGGTAATGTCTTACAAAATAAGACAACCTTCTCTGACTTGGACAACCTCCAGTCAGACCATATGAAGGCCTCTGATTGAGCACAAACTCCTTTGGCTCAGTCAGGACAACTTATTTATGATAGTAAAAGAAGAACGTTAGGTTCAATCGAGTGCTAGCACGATTTCCTTGAACCTAATTGAATCTCATTCAGATCAATTGAACTAGATCAGTTCAATTGATGATCACCAGATTCAAACCCTTGTTTGTGTGACCCAGTTAGGTTCAGTTCTGTATGGTAATGGGATATGTCATGATCTCTATCATAGACATCATCGAAACTCCTTTCGATGGATCAGAACTCTTCTGATTCGAACAGCTAGAATGATCGATCATCTAAATCATTCTAATTGCTCCCAAAATCCACCAGTGACACCTAGCAGTATATGGTGGCAACCCATCAGAGCTGAATGCGAACCTCTTGGTGCAGCTACCTGTGTGATTAAGTTCTTCTATCTTGAGCCCCGATCAGATTAGGGTTAAGGTAAACTCGTCAAACCCTAGTCTCTGTCATATGATGTAATCATTCGATTCGAGTCCAATGTGAAAATCTAAATAGAAACTCTTTCTATTATTTCACTCTGCCATGGCCATGGGCTTCAGGACTTGATTCTCATGATTATCATAGGGCTGCTCCTCTACCACCGAGGTAGATAGATCCCATCTTGATGCAATCCAGTTCCTACAATGAACATGCTATAGCCAACATACACCTCAGGGTTCCATATGGCTAGGAGACCGAGTAATGGTGTAGTCAAACTATAACACCCTCAAGGTGAACTGCCGATGCATCTCAGGTCAAAGAACCAGACACACTACTGCAGCATCGAGTCAGTCATTGACGAGAAGGTAGACTTCCCTAATGACTACTCGAGGTGGTCACGCTCAGTGCCCTCGTTCTCTAACGAGTACCTGTACTCTCGCTCCGGTGTCTCCACACCGTAGACTCAAGACTCATCTACTAAAGAGAAGCGATCGTACACCAACCTTCCGGATCAATCACCATCCTCGTGATGATCCTATGGTCGGGAGCTGTTTATGAGTTAATAATGATTATTCATGTCTTAAATTTTCAACTCTTGAAAATATGAATTATCATTACCATTAACTCAAAGGATGTATCACAGACACTAAATACACAGGTGTGATAGAAAATAACCCATTTTATTAATTATAGTCAAAATTATAATTTTGCCCCTAGAAGTGTATTACAAGTGTCAGCCAATTCTGGCTTCTAGGGCACATATATCTAACAATCTCCCACTTGTCCTAAAGCCAATTGGCTACAAGTCTAAGTCCCATCTTCTCAAGGTGGGCTTCGATCTTCTGCTGGCCCAACGGCTTTGTAAGTGGGTCTGCCACATTATCTGCGGAGTTGACTCTCTTGACCTCAACGTAACCTTTCTCAAGGTAATCGCGGATGAGATGATATCGCCGCTCAATGTGCTTGGACTTCTGGTGAGACCTCGGCTCCTTAGCAAGGGCTATGGCGCCATTGTTGTCGCAGTAAAGAGGAATGGCATCTGATGGCATTACTCCAATTTCTGCAGCAAACTTCTTGTACCAGAATGCTTCCTTTGCAGCCTCTGATGCAGCTATATATTCTGCTTCCATGGTGGAATCTGCTATCACAGTTTGCTTGGAACTCTTCCAGCTGACAGCTCCACCATTGCACACAAACAGACTTCCAGATGTCGACTTTCGATCATCTATATCAGACATGAAGTCCGAGTCTGTGTATCCTTGAACTTGGAGTTCTCCATTACCAAAGACCAACATCATATCCTTAGTTCTTCTCAAGTACTTAAGGATACATTTCACAGAAGTCCAGTGTTCTTCACCTGGATTTGACTGATATCTGCTTGTGACACTCACAGCATGGGCTATATCAGGTCGTGTACATAGCATGGCATACATGAGGCTCCCTATTGCAGAAGCATAAGGGATCTTGCTCATGCGTTCTATTTCCTCAGGTGTGCTGGGGCACATCTTCTTGGAAAGATGAATACCATGTCTGAAGGGTATTAATCCCCTCTTAGAGTTTTCCATACTAAACCTCTTTAGTACTTCCTCTATGTACATCTTCTGTGAAAGTCCTAGCATCCTATTCGGTCTATCCCTATAGACCTTAATTCCTAGAATAAAGGATGCTTCACCTAGGTCTTTCATGGAGAATTCCTTGGACAACCACATCTTGACTGATGTCAACATGGGAATATCATTCCCAATAAGGAGGATGTCATCCACGTACAATACGAGGAAGACAACAGCGCTCCCACTGACCCTTTTGAAAACACATGGTTCCTCTTCATTTTTGATGAAACCAAACTTTTTGATCACATCATTGAAACGAGTGTTCCAGCTCCGAGATGCTTGCTTAAGTCCATATATGGACCTTTGCAGCTTGCAAACCTTGTGATCAGTATCACTGGATGTGAAACCTAGCGGCTGTTCCATATAGATATCTTCCTCAAGATATCCATTTAGGAATGCCGTTTTCACGTCCATTTGCCATATTTCATAATCGAAATAGGCTGCAACAGCAAGCAATGTGCGGATGGATTTTAGCATAGCTACCGGGGAAAAGGTATCCTGATAGTCAATGCCTTCACGTTGACTATAACCTTTTGCCACCAGTCTAGCCTTGAATGTCTCCACATTCCCATCTGCACCAATCTTTCTCTTGAAGATCCATTTACACCCAATAGGTACTATACCTTCTGGTGGATCTACCAAGGTCCAGACTTGGTTTGAGTGCATCGAGTCGATCTTCTGACTTCATTGCCTCAAGCCATTTCTCGGAGTCGATATCTGATATCGCCTCGTTGTAGGTTTTGGGATCATCACCATGAGCACCATTACCTATGAGGAACATTTCCTCTACGTCCTCTGAAATAATACCTAAGTATCTTTCAGGGGGACGGGAAACTCTTTCCGATCTACGAGGTGGAGGAGGTAGTGTTCTTATTGGCTCAACCTGATTTGGTTCCACTTGGTCCTTAGCTCTTTCTGCTTGTGAGACTTTCTCATCAAGCTTAATCTGCTTTCCAATGCCACTATCTTGAATAAACTATTTTTCAAGAAATATGGCATGTCGACTCACAATCACATTGTGGTCTTCTGGAATGTAGAAATAGTATCCTAATGACTCTTTAGGATATCCTATGAATCGAGCTCTGAAAGGACCTAAACTCTAACTTGTCCGCTTGTTGTCTTTTGACATGAAGCCGGACAACCCCAAATTCTGAGATGACTCAGACTTGGTTTCTTACCGTGCCATATCTCATACGGTGTGGTAGGAACGGTTTTAGAGGGAACCCTATTCAGTAAATAGATTGAAGTTAATAATGAATGTCCCCAAAGAAAATCAGGGAGGTCTGTGAAGCTCATCATGGATCGAACCATATCCAATAGAGTCCGATTTCTCCGTTCTGAAACCCCGTTGAGTTGAGGTGTTCCTGGTGGAGTCCATTGAGAGACTATGCCATTTTCCTTAAGATAGTCTAGGAATTCCCGGCTAAGGTATTCACCTCCTCGATCTGATCGAAGAACCTTAATGGGTTTTCCAGTTTGTTTTTCTACTTCATGTCTGAATTCTTTGAACTTTTCAAAAGGCTTCAGACTTGTGTCTCATAAGATACACATACCCATACCTAGACAGATCATCGGTAAAGGTAATGAAGTAGACAAAATTGCCTCTAGCCGGCACATCAAATGGGCCGCACACATCAGTATGTACTAGGGCAAGGAGATCTGTGGCCCTCTCCCCATGTCCAACAAAAGGGAGTTTAGTCATTTTGCCTTGAAGACAAGATTCACAAGTTGGATATGACTCAAAAGTCAATGGACTCAATAGCCCATTTTTCTCCAATTTGTTAATCCTATCTTCTGCTATATGACCTAATCTCAGGTGCCATAGATATCTGTCGTTTGGACTATCCCTAGGTCGTTTGGCATTCACGTTTTGCTCGATAGTTAAAACAGGTACATCAATATGCAACTGATAAAGACCATTAACAAGGAAACCATTTGCAATTTTATTTCTTTCATAAAGAATGTTACAATGGTCCTTAAAGAAGGTGATCACATAACCTTCTTGTGCTAAGCATGAAACAGAAATCAAATTCCTGCTAGCTGCAGGCACATAATAACAGTCTTTTAAAACTAAGTCTAAACCAGATGGTAATCGAAGAGGGTATGTTCCCACGGCTACTGCAGCAACTCTTGCTCCATTACCGACGCGTAGGATCATGTCTCCATCCCTCAGCCTCCTGCTATCCTCAAGACCCTGCATAGAAGTGCACAGATGAGCACTAGAACCAGAGTCAAGCACCCAACTGGATGCAGAAGAAACCGTAAGGTTAGACTCAATAACGAGCATACCTCCAGAAGGACCTTCCTTCTTGTTCTTTAGGGTGGCCAGGTAAGTAGGGCAGTTCCGCTTCCAATGGCCGTCGCTGTTGCAATGGAAACACTTTCCTTTGCCATCGACCTTCTTTCTTCGGTTCTGCCTTCTTCTTCTTTGATCCTTCCACCTTTTGCTTTTTCACAGACTTCTTTTTCTTTCCATAAGACTTTCTTTTGGAAGAAGTCCGTTCCATAGCAAGAACTGAGCCTTTAGAACCTTTCATAGAAAGCTCAGCGGTAACCAGCATATTCATCAACTCGGCCAAGGAATTTTGAAGTTTATGCATGTGGTAATTCATGATGAATTGCCCATATGCATCAGTCAAGGATTGCAGAATAATATCGTTCTGCAGATCCAAGTCCAACTTCACACCGAGCTTCTCAAGCTCTTCCATGTCCTTGATCATTGTCAGACAGTGATCTTGGACTGACTGCCCATCACGCATCTTAGCCTTAAAAAGTCATTTTGTGACTTGATATTTGGCTGCGCGACTCTGTTCACCAAACATCTCCTGCAGGTGAGCCAACATTTGGCGAGCAGTCCCGATATCTTCATGTTGGCGCTGGAGCTCATCAGACATCGAGCCCAACATGTAGTATCTGGCCTTATTGTCTTCGTCAATCCATTTTTCCAGAGACGCTCTCTGTTCAGTGGATGGACGAGCTGGTAAGGTGGGAGGGTCCTGGTCCAAAACATGTGTTAACTTCTCTGAACCCAAAATAATTTTGTAGTTCCTGAGCCAATCTTTATAATTGGGTCCAGTCAGTCTATGTGTGTCTAGGATACGTGCCAGTGGGTTGGACGCAGACATTTTCCTGTAGAGAGTCAAAGATTCTAGTTAGATACTGTAATTTTGACTTGACCAATTTGTTTAGGGATTTTATTTTTAAACAAATTAGCTCCCACTATTTTCTCGGATCCCTACACTCCCTCTGTAGAGATGCGAAAATCTCCGCGATTGATGATTTCTAGTGGGTGGTGCGGTCTCACCAACTGACTCATCACCTCACCTAACAGTTATTGGTGATGGGTTAGCCAATGAGTGAACAACTCTTGTTCAATGATTCTCTAATCATGGTGCACCCAAACTTGGTCTCTAATTCATGAATCTCACCGTATCCGGAATATTGATCCACTCCTTAGTTAAGTCAGACCCACCATTTGCATAGACTGGGTTCCTAATTGAGGTCTCTCACCGTATCCGGAATATTGAGCCCAACTCATCCTCCAGCCCATAGCATCCAATGCCTAATAGACATGGTTGCGTCTTCCCGGTGCAACTGAGCCACTGTATCCAGCCGAGAACAATCAACCCCGGGAAGGGCCCGCACATCTACAATGGTGGAAGACCTCAGACTTAATCTTTTCTTAGGGAGAATTGATTCAGGTCTCATTAAACTAGACTTGGCTTAGTCATAACAATTATGACTAACCTAGTGGCATGGGTCAGCTCGGATTATTGACCACCTCAGATCAGAACTGTGTCAACAGATATGGCCAGGTAAGTGAGACCGGTGGAAGGAATATGCCGTTAACTCGCACAAGAACGCATTCAGGTCGAGTAGCTTCCAATTAAAAACCAGTCGGTCGTCTGTGCCAAACTTACCTTAGACACCAAATTGTTGAGTCAGAACCAATTGGGTTAGCCTACAATCCAGACTCTAACCTCTGAGCCTAATTAGGTCTTGCTTGATCGTGACTCGATCTTGACCCAGACTTAATCCTATTAGGCTGGTCAATTTAAGCATTGTTGATCCCATCTAACCAACTCTTGATTCGGTTTGATCAACCGCTTAGACCTAATTGAGCTACCCAAGCCCGAACCCAGTATTATGAATATGTCTTAGATCTGAAATTCTCAATTTTAGACCTAATTAATATTCCATAAACTTAATTCTTAATTAAGTTGGGTTCATAAACAAAATATGCACAATAAATCCTAGGGTTTCAGGATCTAGGGTTTTGCAGAAAGTAAGTTTTGGGTTTCTGATTAAGGACGAACACGCAGCACCCCTACACGTCATAAGAACACCCCATCGAATGGGAAGAGAGGGCCTTTAAACCCTTCTTCGTTCTTATGACCGGACGGCCAAGAGGAACGCCTTAATCAGGAACATGTAAATACTACAAAACAGTTATCAGATCTATATCATATATCTCATATACAAATTTAGATCTAATCATGGCATATTTTGCATACATCTCATGTATCATAATCATGCATGTTTTCAGATCTAAATTATCTCATAATAATCTAAAAAATTAGATTTAAATTGATCTAATCAAAATAAATTCTAATCTAGACAATTATGTAGAACTATTCTACAACTAGTCTAGACATGCATCAATCATATCTCATATGATATTTAAAATTAAATAATTTTTATTTGCTATTTATCAGATGTTATTATAACACTTATAATATCAGAAAAATAGTAAATAAGAAGATCTAAAATATGATTTAATCAGATTAAATCAAAGACATGCAAAACTATTCTATAGAACTATTCTATTCTAGAACTAGTCATGCATATCTTCATGTTCTTAGATCCAAATCATTTAATTTTAATTTTTCTGATTTCAGATCTGATCACATCTCATGTGACATCTGAAATCACTTTATTTTCTAATTAAAATAAAATTAAAATCAGATCTAAACAATTTAGAACCATGGCTCTGATACCAGTTGAAGGGAAATCCTGATTTCCCGGTCCAGGTTCGTCCAGATCTGATCAGATCAAGAGATATATTTCAAAAATTTTTCTCTTGATCCCAATCAGATCTTGATATGTTTCAGATCTGATTCTTATTATTTTAATAAATAAAATAAAATAAGATAAATTAAATCAAATTTAATTTACCTGATTTGGGTAATCCTATTACCCTGTAGATGATCCTGATTGCAGCGGAAGGTTCTGGATCTTAGCCACGCAAGCGCCTGGCCTCTACCGGTATCCACTCGGGTTGGATCTGGAGATCCTCTTCTTCTCTATCACACCTCCAAAAATCAGATCTGGATCTGATCTGGAGGATCTTCAAAACTCTTTTGAAGATCTGCAGTCGTCCTTTTGCAGCAGCGCAGCCTTCTTGCTTTTGATCGCCTTTCCTTGATCTGAATCGCACCAACCAAAGTCCAAAACACCTTTTGGACGTGGAGAGCAAGGGGAGAAGAAGCTATGGCATGGAGGAGGAGGGGAGAGGCAGCCTTGGGGCGTGGGGTTTCTCAATTGAATTGCATTAGAATCTGAGTTGGGCGCAGGGTCTTATTTATAGACTAAGCGTGATCCAACTCCTCTTCCTCCCAACCAATCACAACCCTTTGTGAAATCAGATCTAAATCTGATTGGTGGAAATAGAGACCCCTGGATTCCTCCTTAGAGGGCGCCTAAGACCAGTCAAACTGGATTCTTAGTAGAACTCTGATTGGAATCCAAAAGGGAGGTGGAGTCCTTGTCCAACAAGGACTCCTAGGCGCCTCCAACTTGGGCTCACGCCTAGGGTGGCGTGCGCCCTTCTCCTTGCCAGGTTCTGGCAGGGGGACAGGCCCCCACCAGCTCTCCAATAGGTGCATGACATGTGGTCAAAAGTCAAAGTGTCAATGGTCAACGTTTGACCAGTCAAAGGTAGACTTTTGACCAAAGTCAAAGAACAAGAAATGGCAGGTGACCAAAAATGGCAGGTAATGTCTTATAAAATAAGACAACCTTCTCTGACTTGGACAACCTCCAGTCAGACCATATGAAGGCCTCTGATTGAGCACAAACTCCTTTGGCTCAGTCAGGACAACTTATTTATGATAGTAAAAGAAGAACGTTAGGTTCAATCGAGTGCTAGCACGATTTCCTTGAACCTAATTGAATCTCATTCAGATCAATTGAACTAGATCAGTTCAATTGATGATCACCAGATTCAAACCCTTGTTTGTGTGACCCAGTTAGGTTCAGTTCTGTATGGTAATGGGATATGTCATGATCTCTATCATAGACATCATCGAAACTCCTTTCGATGGATCAGAACTCTTCTGATTCGAACAGCTAGAATGATCGATCATCTAAATCATTCTAATTGCTCCCAAAATCCACCAGTGACACCTAGCAGTATATGGTGGCAACCCATCAGAGCTGAATGCGAACCTCTTGGTGCAGCTACCTGTGTGATTAAGTTCTTCTATCTTGAGCCCCGATCAGATTAGGGTTAAGGTGAACTCGTCAAACCCTAGTCTCTGTCATATGATGTAATCATTCGATTCGAGTCCAATGTGAAAATCTAAATAGAAACTCTTTCTATTATTTCACTCTGCCATGGCCATGGGCTTCAGGACTTGATTCTCATGATTATCATAGGGCTGCTCCTCTACCACCGAGGTAGATAGATCCCATCTTGATGCAATCCAGTTCCTACAATGAACATGCTATAGCCAACATACACCTCAGGGTTCCATATGGCTAGGAGACCGAGTAATGGTGTAGTCAAACTATAACACCCTCAAGGTGAACTGCCGATGCATCTCAGGTCAAAGAACCAGACACACTACTGCAGCATCGAGTCAGTCATTGACGAGAAGGTAGACTCCCTAATGACTACTCGAGGTGGTCACGCTCAGTGCCCTCGTTCTCTAACGAGTACCTGTACTCTCGCTCCGGTGTCTCCACACCGTAGACTCAAGACTCATCTACTAAAGAGAAGCGATCGTACACCAACCTTCCGGATCAATCACCATCCTCGTGATGATCCTATGGTCGGGAGCTGTTTATGAGTTAATAATGATTATTCATGTCTTAAATTTTCAACTCTTGAAAATATGAATTATCATTACCATTAACTCAAAGGATGTATCACAGACACTAAATACACATAGGTGTGATAGAAAATAACCCATTTTATTAATTATAGTCAAAATTATAATTTTGCCCCTAGAAGTGTATTACAAGTGTCAGCCAATTCTGGCTTCTAGGGCACATATATCTAACAGTGGGAAAAAAAAAAGTTAGCATACCGACCATGTAGATTCGAATGGGATAGAGGACCAAATGAAAATAGAGAAATTCATGATGGCCCTCTAATCAAACAGAGAAAAATCATTGATGGAGGTGGGATTGAGTAGACTGACTCGACTCCTACGTTTATCCATCCATGAGACAATAGGTGCTTGCCCCAAGACATGGGAGTATGAGATGAGCTCTCAGATGGATGGAGATCAAATATCGAGTCGAGATGTAAATCGTTGAGAAAAATATCTTGAATTCTTCTATAATAAGCCCATCATAAGATCCAAGATAACGAATGGAGTCCAATGAGCCTAAGAACATCTCAAACAAAGTCTAGATGGAGAAAATACATGCGAAGGAAGGCTGAATGTAGGGTGTATGGCCCATGGGTCGTTAGAGAGGATCCACGGGCTAGTGGGCTGCTAGGGCCCAGCGCGCGACATGGGCTGGCCATGAGGGCATGGCCTAGCATGACGGGGATGGGCCGACCATGGGTGCGCGGCCCAAGTGGGTGTGCTGCCCAGCATGGGCACATGCCATGTGCAGCCAGGAGTGCGGCCTAGTGGTGCGTAGGCCCACCACGTGCAGGCTTGATTTCATGTGGTTCATGCATGGCCATGGATCGAAAGCATTTTCTGCCCCATTTCACATGGTCCACAGTGGACCAGAGGTGTTTCCTGCCCCATTTTGCATGGTTTATAGGTTTTTCATAGATCGTTTGTGCGAATCGATGGCTATCATCGCTTCCAATCAAGATCAAGCATCTTAGGGGCTTGCAAATGCGGTCGAGTGAGCTATTTGACTTATAATCAAATCATAGTAACCGATTTGAGCTTGATTTCATCGGGAGTAGGTTGGTGGTTCGGCAGGTCCCTAAGATAGTAGCAGCAGTAGTCGAGAGTTAAGTTCAGTGGGCAGCAATCATCAGACCCTAAAGGATGCCAGCGGACAGTAGGAGCAGAGGGCTTCGAGCAGATAGCTAGGCAATGGACAGCTATCATTTCAGGGGATCTTCAAGAGAGAGCTTTTTAAGGATAGCTTCTAGTTGAGAGGATTATATATGAGTATTGAGAGTAGGTAATCTTCTCTTGTATTTGTTTCTTTCTTATAGTGAAGTTTTGCATGCCCCATGGAGGTGAGCTTTTGGGCTGATCCATATACTTGATTATGTTTCTTTTATTTCTTCTTTCTTTCTACCATAATATTCTGGTACGAGATCCTCAATAAAAGTGAGTTCTCCTCCCTCTTCTTCTTCCACCAAATCCTTCTTTTCTTCTTCAGATATGAAAGTATTCAGAAGTTTTAAGGAAGTAGGCAAATCAACCACAAAGCAGCCTTTTGTGCGAGCTAGCACTCTTAGAAAGGTAGATTAGATTGAAGCTTCAAATGGATGATTCTAGAGGCCGGACCTCCTATGTGGCTACAAGAAACCCTTAAGAGCTTCAAATCTTCAAGATTAATAGTGGTGTTCAATGATCCACACAAAGGTAATAGGTTCTGAACTCATTAGATTTGAACTAGATCAGTTCTAATGGTTAGACCTAATCTAAGGCATCAATATGATTGGTGCAAGACTTTATTTTCAAATCTTTATGCATTATAAATCATGTTAAAGATCCTAAGTTAGGTAGTTTAGATTTGATCTATTGCATGTAATTTAGATTAAATTATTTAATCTAACCTATTCTACTGCAAAATTTAAAAATTCCATGCATGGAACAACCCAAGTTTTTCTTCAATTGGTATCAGAGCAAGCATTATATAACATGATTTTATATGCTATACAGATCTGATTACTTATTATTTAGATTAGATCTGAATAATATTTATGCTCAGATCTGATTTTGATTAGAGATACTTTATTAGATTAGATGATCTGAGTAGCAAGTACTTTGATTGGGTTGGTCACCAGGCCATTCAGTCACAAGAGAAAGTATGGTTTAAAGGCCATCTCTTTCCATTCAATAGAGTGCTCTTATGGCATGTAGGGATGTTATGTGACTATATCCCTTGATGAAGAAAGCAAAAGAAAAAAACTTACTTTTCTATAAAACTACTATACCCCTTGATGAAGAAAGCAAAAGAAAAAACCTACTTTTCTGCAAAACTCTAGATCTGAAAATACTAAGTTTGTTATATGTGATACAATCATGTGAAAGGTAATAACATCTAATCTTGATGATTAAAATTGCTTTAAAAATGGAAAATAAAGTTTGGAATCATAAATATGGTTTAGATAAGATCTAAAATGATTTATGATTGAAAAACCTAAAGTTTATGCAAAAATCAAAAAGTTTGAAACTTTGCAATAGTTGCTGGCATGTCTACAGGAGTCGAGTCCTATTCTGTTTGAGTCGACCCTAGTCCATGAGGATCTATCCTTTCCTCTATTGAGGTCAATCCATTTATTGTAGATGGAATTTTAAGTTTTCTATTTTGTTACAGAGGTCGACCCATTATGAGGAGCTGACTCCTATCAGGGAGGGGTTGACCCCAATTTGTGAACAAAATTTTTTTTCATATAATTCTTATAAAATTAATTTACAAAATTAAAATTGTTTCACACCCATGATTGTATGATACACTTAATTGAAAATTAAGAAATCTAGATTGGAGAATCAAAGATCTAATGTCAGTTTTCATAAATCATGGGGACATGGAATAGCTCAAATCAAGTCCTCTTAATTGGATTAGATCTAAGGTTAGAATCAAAGAGTTAATGGACCATTTAGAGAAAATGATTAGATCTAATTAAAAGTTGAATTAGATTAAATAAGGAGTTCTCTAGATCCAATACAATAGTTGTAGTTGGTTAAGTCCATGTCTTTGATTAAACCAAAATGAATCTTGATTGTGACTCAGTGGCCAAGCTTGAATAATTAGGTGCATCAAATTAAAATTAATTAACTAGTTAGTGTCTAAGATAAGTTTGGTAGTCTAAATTGGTGGTCTTTAATTGGGAGCTACTCGCATAGATTGAGTCTATTGCGAGTTAATGACATATCCCTCTCACCGATCTCACTTACCTGGCTAAATTAATGGATTATGTTTTGATAAGATCACTTAGTAATTTGAGTTAACCCATGTCACTAAGGTTGATTAGTATGACTAATTTAGGTACCTCTAAACTAGCTTGGTTGTTAGTCCTCTTTAAGACTTGTTGAAGTCGGTGGGAGGATTGGTGACTGCTGGTCAATCATTTTTTTGCTTCTCTAAATACTTAATCAAATCCTCTAAATTATTAAGTCCATAAAATAAAATTATTATGGAGATAACAAGATCATAGCCTCCCATTAAGGTGGATGGTAATGGGTCCAATTATTTAGGTAAATATTAGAGGCACCTTATGCTTGGTGTTCATCTGGATATTGAAGTTGCTATTCATTATATGATGACTCTGTTAGGCTAGCTAATGAATGATCGGTTAGCCAGAGCTTTTCTCAAGCCTGATCATTTGCAAGTTAGATTCACTGAGTAGGTTTATGTTAATGGTTGGACCTAACCAGACCTTGTAGAGAAGACCATATTCAACTAAAAAGGCTCCTGGGGCAAAATTAATTAGTTATTGTTTGGAGAAATAATTGGTTAAGAACCTATCCATAGATGTACATGGGTTGGCTAGAGCTTTCTTTAGGGCTGTATGTAGTCTATGTCGATTCTAGTACCACTAAAAAATTAAGGTAATTTCTTGAATTGGAAGTAGAGACTATCAATTCGTATAAAATATATAGTGGAAGAACCTTTAGGCTAAAGTCCATATCTTTAAGCTTAAATAATTCATATACTAATAGGTTTGTTGTTCTCTTTTCAGATATGTTTAGTCAGTCGTTGCTCCGTTCATTGTTGGACAGTGGTAAACTTATCAAATCCAACTTCAATAATTAGTATTGGGAGTTAAAATTGATTCTAGAGTATGAAAGGATTCTATATGTTCTTATGGATCTTGCATCTAAAAAATCCGCACCCAACACATGTGATGAGGTCAGAGATACTTATCAGAAGTGGATCAATGACCAAGTCATAGTGCAGTTCATAATGAGGGTAGCTATATATTGGGAACTATGTTTCAAAGCCAATCGTCAGCCCATTGATGGTTGTGCTATTTTATAATTATAATTGATTCATTATTAAATAAAATATATTTTTTTGATATTTTTATTATAAAGTCTATATCTTCTAATGAACTCCATTATTGTGATGAAGTCCTTAGGACTATTTAATTTTGATAAAGAGAGAATTTATCGATTAGTCCTTAAACTATTCACGACTAAATGATATGCTATTAATTAGGACGATAGCATGTATCGAGTATAGAACGTTGTATGCCATATAGGTTGGTTGTTCTCCTAACCAAGAAGTATGAAGATAGTGGTATGGCATATAAATCAGATGTAAGAATATATCATCATGGAACATGATCAACTCTAGAGTTCTACTATCGAGAACTGCTCTGATGGGATATTGGTATAAGTGTTCCTTAGACCTAAGATCATTATAGTACTTGCAAGCAACTCACTATGCCTTGGTGCCAGACTAATTGAATTTTTAATTCAATGATAGAAGATTTTTGGGCATAGTCAAGTACTTGCAAAGTCAGTGAGTGATCAAGATAGGATTGACCACTTCAAGAGTTGGAGAAGATGCATCACTGTATTTCAATATAGCAAAATCTTGTTCAGGATAATCCATAAGATGGTTTAGTATTTTAAAATATAATGTGGATGACCTAATTAGGGTTGATAGTTAAACTCTGAGGTGTCCTATGAGCATTTTGATTAAGGGGATGAATTATATGAAAATTATATCCATATGGGTTCTAATGATATTGTTCTTCACATTCGACCTATCCAACCATCGGGTACCATTGCTAGATGATCACTTTGATTGGTATAAAAATTTATTTTTATATTATTAGCTTAGGTTTGAACCTATGGGGTTACATACATAAGAGGTCTCAATTTGATCGGATGGTTAATCGATGATTAAGAATTGTTCTAGGGCTAAACATTCAATACGATTGATGTTTAACCTAGTACAAGTATTACAGGAGGATTGATTAGCAATTGAATTGCTATTTGACTTAATTTGATTAAGCTAAAGGGTTGAGATTAAGTTTAATTAAATATAATTTAATTAAATTTAGTTTTAACTTGATTGGATTAAGTTTAATTGATTTATTGGATGAGCCAATTATAAGGAAGAACAAGTCCTAGTTCAATTAAGACTTGTATCTACCCAATTTCTAATTTGATTAAAAAATTAAATTAAAATTAAATTAAATTTAATCTAATTTAATTAGATTTTTAATTAGACTAAGACCTATTCTAATTGAGTTCAATTAATTTTGATTTAATTTGGTTTAAATATTTTATTTGACCAAGTCAAAATAGGAGTCATAGTGTGACTAAGACTCCCTATGCTTACACCACCTTAATCCCAATGCCCCCATCCTATTTTTTAAGAGTTTTGGTGACAAAATTTTTCTCTCTTAGGTCTTCATGTGTGCCCTATATCCTCTCTTTTTTTCTTACATGATAAGATGTTGTAGACCAAGTCAAAGGAGGAGTTTGAGTTGATTTAAATTCTATGAGATAGAAGTTTAAGCAATTAAAACTCCTCCCTTTTTTATGCTGTCCACTCCCTATTTTTTCTCTAGAATTTTTGATGGAAAAGAGAAGCTTTTTTGTGACAAAAGTAGGTGGTCCATGCAAAAAATAAAGGAGGGGGCGCCCAAGTGTTGGGCGCCCCAAGTCTAGCCCAATTTGGTTGATCCTTGCTAGGTATTAGACCTAGACAAGGATTCCTCTACAACTATTTATTTAAAGAGTCTTTTGATCTGATTTGTTTAGAAGAGAAAGACTTGAGAGAGGGCTCTTTGGATGTGGGAAAACCTAGGCACAAGAAGGCTTGGGCGTGGGATTTTGTAAAGACACCAATCAAGGTGTTTTGGTGAGAGAAACAAAGAAGAAGAAGAAGATCTTCTTCTAGGGTTTTCTTCTACACCTTTACCTTCATTATTTGTAGAGCTTTTGAGAGGAGTCTCAGTATCACATATCTTCTTCCTAGACTTTTAAAAATTAGAGAGTCCAAGTTTTGAAGAAGGAATATCCAGATCGACCGTCGAAGAGGGATCAACACAGTACTAGTATACTATGCTGATTTCTGAGCATTGGACTTTTGATCTATGATCGAGGGCTCATGTGGATAATCTGTAGAGATTGGACGTATTTGCAGCTTGGAGCAATAACCTCAAGCCCGGATCAATGAGTTAAGAAACTCGAGTTGCAAAGGTAAGGATGATTTGATCTCTCTGTTATATATATAGATTTGATCTAGTGTAGATCTACATTGATGTGATCAATATTTTTTTTGATATTTTATTTTTTGATTTAATAATATGCTTTAATCGTGTAATAGGATCCTAGTTCTAAGGCTTTTCATATTTTATTATGAATTAATTTGATTAATTCATGTCTTCCATTGCATAGATATGAACAAGTTTCAAAATCTAGTCCCGAAATCTTAGATCTGTTTCATTCATTATGAATGATGAATTTAGTAGTAAATTCAGGATTTCATAGCCTGAGAAAATACTTTAAGTGTTGAAGTCCTCCGTGAAAAATTATTCCTTTGAGAAAGGAAATATCAATGAGGTGTAAGAGTTTCATGCTAGGGCGTCTAAGCCCAATTAGACTAGAAAGTCCAAGACTGACCAATATAAGGCAGAATCCTTTGATGCTAATAGGCATAACAAGAGAAAGGAGCAAGAAGTTGCTTATCAAGGATGTTATATGATAACATCTTATAATTTTTCTATTTGTGATACTATGATACCGATAGTTTTATACATATTTATAATTCATTGCAAGGACTTCAAGTAAGTAGAAAGTAAAAATAGTGAGAGATTTCTGAATGTTAGGGATGGAAGTCGACTTCTAGTCTTAGTTTTAGGAGTTGTTGAGCTTGTTTTCAATTCTAAGGTTATCATTTTAAGTGATTGTCACTATTATCCATTATTTATGATGAATGTAATATATGTTAGCCTTTTGGCTAAAAATAAATATTATTTATCAATAAAGGGTGATTATTGTGACATCATTATAAATGATGTTATAATAATGTAGGAACAATAAAGAAATGGCATATATATCTTATCACAGCCTGTAAGTATAATGTACACTTCAAACAAATATCTTAAACTAGATAATATCACTGATGCCTACCTTTGGCATTGTAGACTCAGTCATATAAATAAGAATAGGATAAATAGATTAGTCAAAGAGAAATTCCTCGATGTCAATGATTATAAATCATTGCCAATCTGTAAGTCTTGTCTTTTTGAAAAAATGACCAAGTCACCTTTTACTAGAAAGGATAAGTGAGCTGTAGATATTCTAGATCTAGTATATAGTGATGTATGTGGACCAATAAACATAAATGCTAGAGGAGGGTATAACTATTTCATTGCATTCACAGATGATCTATCTAGGTATGGATATGTCTATCTTATGAAGAATAAATCTAAATTATTTGAAATATTCAAACTATTTCATAATGAAGTAAAGAACCAAATTAGAAAGAGTATTAACTCTTCAATCTGATTAAGGAGGTAAACACCTCACCAGTGAGTTTCTGACATATCTAAGAGAAAATGGGATTCACTCGCAATGAATCCCTCCTAGAACACCATAATATAATGGGGTGTCAGCAAGGATGAATTAAACTTTATTAGACATGGTTCGATCCATGATAGGGTCTGCATCTTTGTCTATTTCATTTTGAGGTCATGCTCTTGAGACAACTTGTTTGATTTTGATTAATGTTCTGAGTAAGTCAGTCGCAAAAACTCCATATGAGATATGGACTGGATGAAAGCTGACACTCTACTACTTTTAGGTTTGGGATTTTCCAACTTATGTTAAGTGTTTGTAGACTGATAAGCTTGAACCACGGTCCGATAGGTGTTTATTTGTACGATACCCCAAGAAAACTAGGAGATATTACTTCTACCATCCTAAAGAATAAAAGTTGTTCATCAGTAATAAGACTATCTTTTTGGAAAAGAAGTTCCTTGGAGAAGAAACTAAAGCCTCTAAGGTTGAACTTGAGGAAGCTCGATAGGTAGAAGTATCGACATAATCTAGTAAACCTATAGAATCGGATTTGATTAGATCAAATTCGAAATTCATTATAGAGCTACCATTAAGAAGATCTAGTAGAGTACCACATCAGCCAGATAGATACTATGGTTTTTTGGTCTAGGATGGTGATCCTATTAAACTCGATGAGAATAATTAGGATTCGATCACCTATATAGTTGCGACGCAGTGTCTTGATTTTGAGAAATAATTAGAAGCCATAAAATCCAAAATGGAGTCCATAAAAGTTAATGATGTATGGACACTCGTTGATCCACTTGAAGGAGCGAGACCCATAGGGTGTAAGTCGATCTTTAAAAAAAAAGAGATGTAGACGGAAGGTAGAAACCTATAAAGCCCATCTAGTTGTTAAGGGGTATCATCAGCATTATGGTATAGAATATGATGACACATTTTTTTTGATGGCAATGCTCAAGTCTATTCAGATTATGCTTGTAATAATAGCATATTTGAAATATGAAATCTGATAAATAAATGTGAAAACAACTTTCCTAAATGAATAGCTGAACGAAAAGGTGTATATGATACAACCTAAAGGGTTCACATCCATAGATGAGTCTAAGGTGTATAAGCTTTAGAGATCCATTTATGGACTGAAGTATCTTAGAGTTGGAACATGCATTTTTATAAGGTAATCAAAACGTATGACTTCATTAAGAATGGAGAAAAACCCTGCATCTATAAGTGGGTTAATGATTCTATAGTAGTATTTTTTATTTTGTATATGATTGATATTTTTTTAATCGAGAATGATGTCCCAGCATTACAAAAAATAAAATATTTAGTTGTCATCATAGTTCTCCATGACGAACTTAGAAGAAGCATCCTACATCCTAGGGATGAAGATCTATAGAGATAGATATAAAAAATTGCTTTGATTATTTCAGTCCACGTATATTGATACTGTTTTGAAGTAATTCAGCATGAAGAATTTTAAGAAAGGCTATCTTTTAATAGGCCATAAAATTTCTCTTAAAGAGGGATTATCTGACAACAACTCAAGAGAGAGAGCGTATGCGTAGGATTCTATATGCTTCGATAATAAGATCCATCATGTGATTAGATGTAGTATACTCACTAGGAATAGTAAGCAAATAATAGTCTGATCTGAAAGAGAACCATTGAAAGGTTGTGAAGATAATCCTTAAGTATTTGAGAAATACTAAGGACCAGTGGCTCATTTATGGAGAATCAGATTTAAAACTTATGAAATTTATAGATTCTAGTTTTCAATCTGATCATGATAATAGTAAGAGTGTATTGGATTATATGTTTATTCTAAATGATGGAGCAATCTACTGAAAAAATTTCAAGCAGCATACCATGGTTGACTCAGTTTGCAAGGTAGAATATATCACGGCATGCGATGCTGCGAAAGAAGCTATATAGTTACAGAAATTCATTAACGAGCTAGGAGTGACACCCTCCATTCATGGTCTAGTTCTGCTATATTACAACAGCTTGGAAGCCATAGCTCAAGTGAAGAAATTGAAGTCTCATCATCGCCCTAAGCATATTTTGTGCCGCTACCATCTTATCTAGAAAATCATGGATCAAAGTGACGTCGAGCTTTAGAAGATCAACAGAAAGAAGAATCTGGTCGATCCATTCATTAAAGCCCTCAGAGTCAAGAAGTTCGAGGATTACAAGTCGAAGATGGATATATGATACTGTACCGATTGGCTTTAGTCCAAGTGGGAGTTGTTGAAAAATATATTCCTAGCCAATCATCTAAGTAGTAGATGATTGTGCTCATTATAAATATATATGAATTATAAATAAATAAAACTTATTCTAGCTTATTCATCATATAGTGTACATCTTTTAATGAACTTCTATGATGTGATGAAGTCTTCAGGACTATATTAAGTCGATAAAAGAGGATTTATCATTTAGTCCTTAAATCTGTTTACGATCAAATGATATACTATTATAAGGATGATAGTTATATCGAGTGTAGGTCATTGTGTGCCATATGGATTAGTTGTCATCTTAACCAAAGAGTATAAAGATACTAGTATGGTATATAGATGAGATATAGGAATATATCTACATTAAACGTGATCATTCTGGAGCGCTCTGCTATCAAGAGTATTTTTGAGGGCTATGGGTATAAGTATCTCTCAGATTTGAGATCACCATGGTGACTTGCAAGCAACTCACTATATTTTGGTACTGAACTATCTGAATTTTTAATTCAATGATCAAAAATTTTTGGGTGCAGTCAAGTACTTGTTAAGTCGGTACATGAGTCAAGATGGGATTGGCCACTTCAAGTAAAATTGGAGATGGTGCATCACTATATTTCAATTTAGCAAGATCTCAGCTGGGGCAACCCATATAATGGATTTGATAGATTGATTTACAATGTGGATGAATAAGGGTTGATAGTTAAACCCTAAGTCTTCCTGAGCACTTAGGATCAAAGGATGAATTATATGGTAACCATATGTCTTTAGGTTCTTAGATATTGCTTAGCATACATTTGGCCTATTTGAATGCCAGGTACCATTACTAGATGGTTATTTTGATTAGTACAGAAAATTATTTCTATACTATCGACATAGGTTCGAATCTATGGGATCATACTCAAAAGAAGTTTCTGACTGATCATGTGGCTGATAAACAATTGAGAATTATTTAAGGGTCTAATTATCAATTTGATTGATGATTAACCTAGTGCAAAAGTTGCAATGAATTAATTTGCTAAAGGTTAGTGAATTATAAGAGGATTAATTAGCAATTAGATTGCTGATTAGCTTAATTTGATTAAGTAATAAGGTTTGGATCAAATCTAATTGAATTGGATTCAATTTGATTCGACCCGATTAGGTAATGAGATGACCCAATCGTTAAGAAAGTATGGTTTCTGATTTGATCAGATATTTGACTTAATTAATTAGAATTAATTAAGATTATAAGGTATCTAATTAGATTAGGTTTACTTTTATTTATTTGGATCTAATTTGGTTGGAACCAAATAACTAAAACATAGAGTCCAATTGGATTGAACTGCATCCATGTGCCATGGCTTTTCCCATGCCATCTCTTTCCCCATGCCAAAAGTATTTTAAGTGAAGATTATACATGCCTAAACCCTGATGTCGCCCACTCTTTCAGGCCCTTGGATGAGGATTGAATTGAATTCAAATTTGATTTGAATTCAAGGTTGAGTCATAGTTTGAATTTGATTCAAACTAGCCCATGACTCATCAACCCTATCTATTCTCCTATATAAGGGCTCTCTTGGATGTAGGAGATAAGAGTTTTTGCTTAGCTTTGGCCGACCAAAAAAGAGGGATCTAGGATTTTGGGTGTGAGGTCTTGGGTGGTCTTCTCCCTTGGTATGAGATCTAGAGAAACTAGTTCCTCTTGGGTGAGAAAGAGTTCAAGATCTGATCTAAGTTTTCTTGTAAGGGAAATCAAAGAGAGAAGTGAGTTCTCCTCCCTCTTCTTCTTCCACCAAATTCTTCTTTTCTTCTTCAGATTTGAAGGTGTTCGGAAGTTTTGAGAGAGAAGGCAAATCAGCCACAAAGCTGCCTTTCATGCGAGCAAGCACTCCTGGAAAGGCTGATCAGATCAGATCTTTGAGTGGATGATTTGTAGAGGCCGGACATCCTGTACGACTACGAGCAACCCTTAAGAGCTTTAGATCTTTGAGATCAATAGCGGTGTTCAATGACCCGCACCAAAATAATGGGTTCTGAACTTATTAGATTAGAACTAGATTAGTTCTAATAGTTAGACCTGATCTAGGACATTGATGTGATCGATGCAAGACTTTGTTTTCAGATCTTTATACATCACAAATCTTGTTAAAGGTCCTGGGCTGGGTAGTTTATATTTTATCTCTTACATGTAATTTAGACTAAATTGTTTAATCTAACCTATTCCACTGCAAAATTTTAAAATTGCATGCATAGAACTAGCCAACTTTTCCTTCATCATCCCTATACTAGCATGCTTGAACATAAGGGTGAGAGACATTCCAAAAGGTAGGTATCCTTTACTATTGGTAATAGCTTCCTCCATTTAATGGATGATAAGAGTGAAAAGGCCCATGGGATGTTCATAGACAATGTTGTACTTGACCTGAAGATTCTTCTCTATTACATAATCAAATTTCCAACTCTTGGCGTGAAGATCTTGTAGACGAAGCAATGTCGAAGGCACATTAATTTCTAGTGACAATTAATTGCCAAATAGACCTTTTAGGCCATCCACATTTTTTCTTTCCAGAATATGAACCAGTGTATTGCTTCTTGTAAAGGGAGGATTTGAAGATTCATCAACATAGGGCAACTTGAGTAACTAGCAAAGAAGACTAATTGAAACTATTATGAATTATTCCTGAACCTATGAAAATCCTTGTACCTTCTACCAACCTTGAAGAAGTAGATTGGAGATGATAACAAGCAAGGATGAAGATCAGATGATTGGAAGTTAGGGCAGTGGCAGAGAGAGAGAAGAAGCTAGGATTTTAGGGAAAAAAGAAATTTCTATTTTACTTATAAAAAGTATTACATATACAAAGTATATATATAACTCTTAAGCCAACAAGACTCAGCTCTAAAAAGCTCTGCTAGGCTAACCCATATATGAAAGCACTCATTCAAGTCCATGTACATCCATGTCTTGTATGCTCTCACCCCTTGGACTAAAGATCTAGCCTAATATATGAATTAGCCACCTTAAGACCTCTCAAATCAGACCTTAAGATCTCTTGGATTAAATCCAATCCAAGACCAAATAGAAAATCCCATATTCATCTGTCATCCTGCTCGAGCTGGCTCGACTACCTGTCAAGCCATAGAATCTTAAAACATGTTCTCTACTCGATTAAGAAAGCTAGCTCGATTTTGGTCCGAACCAACTCAATCTCATCCCGAGCTGGCTTGACTTGTATCTAAGCTAGCTCGATAGTGTGTCAGCCTTCCTATCCTAGATAATACATCTCTAGCTAATCCTAGCATTTAAGAGCCACCATCTTGACTCCTTCATGGTTTCCCAAGACTTGGGAGCACCATCCTTGCTCTTTCAATCTCCACCTTAGTGCCCCAAGGCTTGAGGCAATTCTATCTCATCCATCAAATACATCAATTTCATACATCTACGAAAGCTATCCCGTGGAAGAACTTTTGTCAGTACATCCACTAGATTCTCTTTGGTGTGGACCTTCACTAGCTCCACCTCACCTTCTTCCACAAGCTCTTTGATCCGATAGTACCTGATGTTGATGTACTTCATCTTTGCATGATAGATAGAGTTCTGAGTAAGTAATAGTATATTCTGGCTATCACAATGCATCCGATGGCCTTCTGCATGAGACCCATCTCCAACACTAATCCTTTCAGCTAAAGAGCCTCCATTGCTACCTCCATGACCCCGATATACATTGCCTCAATGGTGGATAAGGTTGTGATGGGTTGCAAGCACGATCTCCATGAAATTGGACCTCCAAATAGGCTAAACACAAAATCTATCATTAACCACCGAGTGTCTATGTCTCCATCAAAATCTGCATCCACAAACCCTCTTATCCGTCCCCGAGCTTCTTTGGACATGTCAGAGAGTTCCTTAGCTCCATCTTACTGTCTATAGTAGATGCCAACTCCAATAGTACCTATCAAATATTTAAAGATCCACTTCAGTGCTCATCAGTGCTCTCTACCAGGATGTGCCATGAACTTGCTGACCTAACTCACTGCATGGAAGATATCTAGCCTACAACACACCATGAGGTACATTAGGCTTCTCACACTAGAGGCATATTGTACTCTCTCCATCTTCTAAGCCTCAACCTCAGTCTGTGACGACATCGTCTTAGAAAGTTTGAAGTGCCCGACAAGTGGTAGCTCCATCGATTTTGCTTCCTTCATCTCAAATCTCTCCAATACCTTCTTGATGTAGCTTTTTTGAGATAAATGTAGCATCCTCCTAGCTCAATCTCTGAAGATTTCTATGCCTAAGATTTTTCTTGCAGGCATCTCAAACTCCCGAGACAAGGTTGCCTTTAGTTCCTGCACAACTTTCTTGCTCTTGCATGCTATATGTCGTCCACATACAAGAGTAAGAACACCCAAATATTCTTAGATGGCTCAATCCAATCTTCCTTCAATACCATCTCTCCTCTAAAATACCGACATCTAACTTTGTATGAGGAGACCAATTCATCAGATAATAGGCTACATCTATTGTATCAATCCAGAATACCTTTGAAAGCCCTGTCTGCAACCTCATGCACCGTGCTTTTTCTAAAAGGGTTCTGTTAATTCTTTCGGCCATCTTATTTTGCTGAGGAGTTTCTTTCACCAAGAAGTGCCTTTTGATACCACACTCCTCACAAAAACTTTAGAACTCTTTGCTAGTGTATTCTCCATCATTGTCTGATTGTAAATACTTCAAGCTCCGACCTATCTCCTTCTCCACTTCTGCTTTTCATACCTTAAACCTAGAGAAGACTTCTGATTTCTTCTTCATAAAGTAGACCTATATCTTCCTCAAGAAATCATTTATGAAGGTCAAGAACTATCTTGCCCCATTTTTGGCTGAAAATGGAGCTGATCCCCATAAATCAGTATGAACTAGTTTCAGTGGGGCTGCACTATGATAAGAACATGATGTTGTTGTTAAGACACCGTGTTTATCAGTTTAATCTGACTTCTTAAAATAATTAAAAATTCATTGATAGCAGTGAGTCAGGTCGAATCCACAGGAAAGATAATATTTTTAGATTTGAAATCTTTGATTTGACAAAAGAAAAAGAAAAGAGAAGAGTTTTATGATCAAAAGTAAAGTCGGAAAATAAAAAGCAAAAATTAAAAGATGCAAAAATTTAAACTTGGTACTAAGATCTACTAGTTAGATCTTAGCATCTATTTGCAATAAAATAAAAAAAGCAATAATTTAAAGTGCAAAAATTAAATTATAAAAAAAATATAAAATTAAAGAGCATAAAAATAAATATTGCATTAAAAAGTTTATAATTTAAATACATAAAATAAAAAAAAAATAGGCTGATCTTTGATCTTGGATCAGCATTGGTGGAAAGATGGTGTAAAAGTCCAGCTCTTCTCCTCGACATCAATTGCTTTGAAGCAGCCATTAATCCATAGCCTAGCTTCACCCTATACCAAAGCTTTACCTTGATCGGAGATGTTGATTTCTGGAGGTCTGGGGTCCTTTTTGTAGAGCTAGGAGGGCTGGAGAGTTTGCTTTTGGGCAATGTGGGACTAAGGAACTCTTTGATCATCAAAATATAAAAAAATCTAAATAAAAATTAGATTAAAAGAAGTTCTAGATGAATTCTACTACTCTAAATGAAATTTGACCATAAATAGAAATCCAACGGTCCAAAAATCATCAAAATTGGATGTGTATCAGCCTAGATCAGGTCGGATTAAATTATGGCCGTTCGATCATGCATTGATGGAGGAAATCTAGTCGTAAATCATGCATTGGGAGTCCTGATCATTGTTGGGAGCATTTTGGATCATTGGATCTTCATCACTTAGTTTTCTAGCCATCGGATCGCGCTAGATCGCTGATAGAATTTGAATCAAACCCAAAAATAACCACCACCATCCGATCATGACCGCAATCAACCGCAGTCGTCCGATCGCACAATTACTATTCCCATGGATCGCATAGATCGACCACACCGCACACCATAGCCAATCAGTGCCTCTATTGCCGAGTGAAAAGACCAGATTATCCTGTGAGCCGGGATAAATTTCTATGGACCCTTTAAGAGTCTAGGTCCGCCACGTGTCGTGCTGTGATTCGTCGGTTTCTACTGAGCTAACGGTCCACATCTTGATCATGGACCGACTGATGGCTTCAATGACTGAGTCAGCTTTGATGGCTTGGCTTAGCTTGCGGAGCTGGCTGAGTTGTTTTCTTTTTTATTTAAATTTTATTTATTTTATTTCTTTAGAAATTCATATCTTCTTCGTTTTAGCTCCATTTTACATGAAACTTATTTTATTATGATCAAAAAAATAAACTCTTTCTATTGATAATAAAATTTTATTTTTTTTATTTTTTATTATTTTATAATTAATTTTTTAATTAATAAAAATATGAATTTCTTAAAAATTATATATAAATTAATAATTAATTTTTAAAAATTAATATGAATTAATTGATAAATTAATACTTTTTTTGATGAATTTATGATGCTTATCACACCCTCAACTTAAGCTTTGCTCGTCCTCGAGTAAAGAAAGAATTTAGTTTTAAATACCTTTTTAACTTTAGAGTTTTGAATTTTACCTAAGTAGTTTTCAAAATGACTATTGATATTTAGTAGAGCTTAAATGAGACATATCATTGGGGTATTAATACTTATCAATAGAAAAATTAAGTAAAGAACATTAAATTTTTTAGAACTTTTTCTAAATTATCCCACCTTTATCTCTGATTTGCCTAAACTTTCATATAGGCAAATGTATTGCTACTTCCATCCTTCATTATTGATTTTTATTTTTACATTGCCCACTTTTTGATGCGAATATCATTGCTTACTTAGGCAATGGGACCCGATTACTCGATGAAAAACCAATATTTTTTTTTATTTTTAACGTTGTACCACTATTGAGTGTCTTAACCCCTTAAGCTTTCTATTTAATCCATGTAGCGAGTCTTGGGCCAATGACTTTCAAACCAGTTGGCTTTAGGGCACTAGGTATAGAATACCCCTCTGGGCTTACTAGCTCGAATCAAATAGGCTACGAGTTAAGACTAGCTTTACAACGAGCTTCTTTGCCCTTCCCATCTTTTGACGCGAAACTCAATGCTTGCTTAGGCAAAGAGGCCCGGTTACTCAGTGAGAAGTACTTAAAAACTATTTTATTAAAATAAATTTTTATATGAAGAAACGTATAGTTATCCCTACACAAGCCTATAAAAAGTAGACTTTTCTTTGATGCTAGTAGAAATAATTAGAAATGCTCCAAGAAAAAACTTTTTATGTTCTAGACTTAACTCTTTATTGAATTTTCTTAATACTTGATTCCTCAATATCTCACTGATTCTCTGATCTATGTATCAATTTTTTTTTAAAAATGCTTAGTTTAATTCGATTCTTAAGCATAATCAGGTGTCTAAATACTAAATACTAACTTTTTTGAGGACTTAAAATTTTAAAATTTTTATTTTTCTCTCCCCAACTTAATCGACATTGTCCTCAATGGAGAAGAAAAAATCACAGCACACATGCCTTTAAAAATTTGGGCTCTCCCTCCAACTTATTCAAATTATCCTAAAAAAAAATAAACTAAAAAGATAAATTAGATAAAAACTAAATATTGGGTTGCCTCCCAACAAGCGCTAAGTTTACCGTCTTCAGCCAGACACAATGCAGCTTACTATCCTGTGTCAAATATTGGATTGACAAATTCCAATGGTTTTGGATTGCCAATCTCAGAAAGTTGATTTATAATCCCATTATTGATATATTCATTATTAATTTTAGGGATATAATTTATGATTCCATTCTCAGACCCATATTTATTAAGAATTTCTCCTATTTGTTCTTCTAAAATACTCATGAATGGAGTTTTAGGAGTTAAGTTTGATTCAATGGGTGCTGGAATGGTGACTAAAGGCGGTTTTAATTTTGGAGGTAAATTAATATGATCTTGCTTAAATAACTCCATTGATATTTCATTACATGCCTCTTGATTTTTGTAAGAAGAACCAGCTTCTAGGGTTGAAGGAAATAGACTTTTGGGTTTATAAGTCTCGGGTAAATCATCTATTCTCTTTTTTCCTTTTTCTATCTTATTTAAACTAAAACAGCATCAGTACTAATTCCTGGCTCGGGTTCTTCTATGTGGTTAGTCTTAGTACTAACCAGTTTCTCTAATTTTTTATTTTGGCTAGCATCAGTACTAGCCTCTCTCACCTGATCTTGGTATGGGTCCATAAGAATCCTATAGCTTTTAAGTTCAGAAATTACTTTGGTATTCTCAAATTGGAATTCTTAAGTGAGACATTAAATTGATAACTTGATCCAGGTGGTTGGTGGACATTAGGTGGGTTGTTTGAAATTGGTAGGTTTGGTAGTTGATCTAGTTCTCTCCTCATGTTAGACTCAACTAATTATCCTATTTGAGCTTCTAGTCTGACGATAGATTGCTGTTGAGTTAGAATCAATTGTTGAAGTTGGTTAAATCTATCATCAGCTAGATTGGTCTGTTGAGGAGGTGGGTATGAGGGCTGATTATGATATGGTGGCTGGAAAGGCTTACTAGGCTGACCTCTATTATAGGCATAATTTTGGTATTGGGATCTATTTTGATAATTTTGTATCGATAAAATTTGGGTCTGAGCCTGAGTCTGTTGAGATGTCCAAGAAAAATTATGGTGGTTGCTCCAATCTAGATTATACGAATTTGAAAATGGATCATTAACCAGCTTGGAGTAGCCTTTAGCAGCTTGGACTTGTTCTTAGATAAAAGATGAAAACTGTGCAGTCATAGGACATTCACTCACATGATGGGTTGGACTAGCACAGATTGAATAAATCTCCTGATAATTAGAAGATGATGTGAATTATGCAGGAGATTGTTGACCTAGGGTTAGGACTTGATCTAATTTCTGAGCAAGAAAGTCCACTTTATTTATCAAATTTAAATCAGTCTTATGACTAGATTCTAGATGTTTAAATTCATGGATCCCTGCCCAGGTTTGGTGGAAAGACAACGAAGCATGGTTAATTGAGTTTTCACTTAGGATTTCAAATAAGGTATAGGCTTCGTCCTCACTCTTGTTCATGAATGCACCTCCACAAGATGCATCTACTATCTGTCTGTATTGGTCTCCTAAACTCTCATAGAAAGCTTGAACTATTTGCCACTTAGACAAACCATGGTGTGGGCATTTTTTAAGAAGTTCCTTAAGTCTCTCCCATGACTCATGAATCTGTTCCCCTGAAAGCTGAGCAAATTCAGTGATAGCTCGCCTCAAAGTATTGGTTCGACCTATGGGGTAAAATTTTTTAAGAAATTTATTTTGCAATTTAGCCCAAGTTTTAATTGATCTTCCTTGTCCCAAGCCAGTACTTGGCTTTGTCTTTTAATGATAAGGAAAATAAAATTAGTCTAAGAGCATCATTAGTTAAATTTTGAATTCTCACCGTAGAGCAGATTTCTAAGAATTCATCCAGATATTTATAAGTATCTTCATTGATGTTTCCATAAAAAGATGGAAGCATATGGATTGTAGTCGGCTTGATCTCATAGTGAGTAGTATGAATTTCAGATAATTGGATACAAGTCGATGGGTTATAGGTAGAAGGAATAAAGTATTCTTTCATCTGCTTAGGTGGTTCTCTAAAATTTTCAGCCATTTGGTTATCGGATTTAATACAATTCAGCCTTTTAATTTTATGGTTGAGTTCAACTAGATCAGGTAAAGCGATTTCCTACCGTGCATGCACTAGTGCAACCTATCGTGTTGTTCAAAATAGAATTTTTTTTATATTTTTTTTATTATTTTATTATATTAATTATTTTATTTATTAATTTAATTTAATTTAATTTAATTATTATTTTTAATATTTTTTAGTTAGTTAAATTTAATTTTTATTTTATTTTATTTTATTTTATTTTTATAGGAGAAAGAAGAAGAAAGAAAGAAGAGTTCTAAAGAAGAGGTCCTAAGGAGTCCTAGAACTAAAAAGAGAGAAAAGAATTAGGTTTAATTAGGTTTGATGTTGGTTAGCAATCAAGTTGGTCAATCAATCCTGAACTAAAGGGTTATCCTAGATCTAGACAGCTCCTAACTGCCAAGGTCACCTTCAAGCCCTCCAAGTGTAGGATTAGCCAATCAACTAGCCAGGTAAGTGTAAGGTCGGTGGGAGTCCCCCCGTTGCTTGCCTTAGACACCAATTGTGCTTGGCCAGGTAAGCGAACGGAACCAATTAGAAACCACCTTCCTTCGGGCCCAGTCGTCCCTGAACCACTTTCCTAGACACCAGTCAAATTGACTAATCCTAACCTGGTTCAACTCTTAGGATTCCTTATCCTATTGAGCTCGAGTTCCTAGGGCTTGATGTCTAATTGATTTTAAAATTAAAGGCTTAGGTCAATGCAGGATGCTGGTTGGTTGTTTGTGGGCTAAGAAAGGATGATCAAATCCCCACCTTATCTTGTTTAATTGGGTTGTGCCCTTAATTTGATTTAATATGAATATGCATAAAAAATTTTTAATCAAAGGGTTCTATGCAATTTAAACTAGATGCATGCAACTAATTGAATTATGAAAGGCTTACCTTGCCTCCAGCAATCACCAAAAAAAAATAAAAATAAAAAAAAATAATATGATGCATGCTCTAAGCAGTTAGGATTTCTAATCTTATCATGAGGCTTTTAATTAGATTTAAATGGATATTTTTTAAATTAATTTAAAAATAAAATAAGTAAATAAATAAATAAAAAGAAAAGAGGATTAGGGTTAGGATTGATCTCACCAAAATTAGATGCTTTCTTCCTTTTCTCTTTTTTTCTGCAAAATAAATAAATAAAAAAATTAGTGAGTAATATTTAAAAAAATATTTACAATTAATTTACAAAAAAAAATTAAAAAAATCAAAGAAAAAATAGCATCTATTTCATCCCCGGCAACGACGCCAAAAAAGCTTGATAGGAATGCGATGTTGTCGTTAAGACACTGTGTTTATCAGTTTAATCTAACTTCTTAAAATAATTAAAAATCCATAGATAGCAGTGAGTCGGGTCGAATCCACAGGGAAGGTAGTGTTTTTATATTTGAAATCTTTGATTTTACAAAAGAAAAAGAAAAGAGAAGAGTTTTGGGATCAAAAGTGAAGTCGGAAAATAAAAAGCAAAAATTAAAAGGTGCAAGAATTTAAACTTGGTACTGAGATCTATTAGTTAGATCTTAGCATCTATTTGCAATAAAATAAAAAAAAGTAATAATTTAAAGTATAAAAATTAAATTGCAAAAAAAAATATAAAATTAAAGAGCATAAAAATAAATATTGCATTAAAAAGTTCATAATTTAAATACATAAAATAAAAAGAAAATAAAATAAAATAGCTGATCTCTGATCTTGGATCGGCATTGGTGGAAAGATGGTGTAGAAGCCCAGCTCTTCTCCTTAGCACCAATTGCTTTGAAGCAGCCATTAACCCATAGCCTGGCTTCACCCTGTACCAAAGCTTTACCTTGACTGAAGATGTTGATTTCTGAAGGCCTAGGATCCTTTTTATAGAGCTAGGAGGGCTGGAGAGTTTGCTTTTGGGCAATATGGGACTAAGGGGCTCTTTGATCGTCAAAATATAAAGAAATTTAAATAAAAATTGGATTAAAAGAAGTCCTAGATGAATTCTACTACTCTAGATGAAATCTGGCCGTAAATAGGAATCCAATGGTCCAAAAATCATCAAAATCGGATGTGTATCAGTCCAGATAAGATCGGATTAAATTCTGACCGTCCGATCGCACGTTGATGGAGGAAATCTGATCACAAATCATGCGTTGGAAGTCCTGATCACCGTCGGGAGCATTTTAGACCGTTGGATCTTCATCACTTGGTTTTCTGGCCATTGGATCGTGCCAGATCGCTGATAGAATTTGAATCAAATCCAAAAATAACCACCGCCATCCGATCATGATTGCAATCAACCGCAGCCATCCGATCATGCAATTACTGTTCCCATGGACTATGTGGATTGGCCGCACCACACACCATAGCCAATCAGTGCCTCTGTTGCCGAGTGAAAAGACTAGATTTCCCTATGAGCCGCGATAAATTTCTGTGGACCCTTTAAGGGTCTAGGTCCGCCACGTGTCACGCTGTGATTCATCGATTTCTGCTGAGCTGACGGTCCATGCCTGGATCATGGACCGACTGATGGCTTCAATGGCTGAGTCGGCTTTGATGGCTTGGCTTGCAGAGCCGGCTTAGCCATTTTCTTTGTTATTTAAATTTTATTTATTTTATTTCTTTAGAAATTCATATCTTCTTCATTTTAGCTTCATTTTACGTAAAACTTATTTCATTATGATAAAAAAAAAACTCTTTCTATTGATAATAAAATTTTATTTTTTAATTTTTATTATTTTATAATTAATTTTTTAATTAATAAAAATATAAATTTCTCAAAAATTATAAATTAATCATTAATTCTTAAAAATTAATATGAATTAATTGATAAATTAATACTTTTATTGGTGAATTTATGATGCTTATCATACTGTGGGCTGAACTGATGGCAAACTATATTCTCCTCTATTTATTCATCTAGCATGGCTCACATATCTTTGTAATACCTCCATCTAGATTAGAAATCAGACCATATTTGCTTAGCTCCTTCATCCCATGATCATCCATATGGCCTAGGCAGTAATGCCACAATCGATGAGCCCCTTATCGATTCTGCGTTGTGGCTGCTACATCAATTTTCTCGATCACCACAGATCCTTCCAACCTATAGAAGTTTTTCTCCATCCTTCTATCTCTCCTCACCACCATAGCACCATTGGAGATATTGAGAACTCCACTTCTGGCATGACTGCTGAAGCTGCAACCACTTCGCTTGAGGTAGCCCAATGACATGAGATTTTTCTTCAAGTCTGGGACATGCTTCATATTTATGAGAGTCCGCACCATCCCATCAAACATCCTCATCCGAATGTTTTCAATACTAGTGACTCTGCATGGATGATCATCTCTAAGTGTCACACTCTCCTTTTATTTCGTCTTGAACTTTTTTTTTTGCCGAGACTGAAGGGAAATCCTGATTTCCCGGTCCAGGTTCGTCCAGATCTGATTAGATCAAGAGATATATTTCAAAAATTTTTCTCTTGATCTCAATCAGATCTTGATATGTTTCAGATCTGATTCTTATTATTTTAATAAATAAAATAAAATAAGATAAATTAAATCAAATTTAATTTACCTGATTTGGGTAATCCTATTACCCTGTAGATGATCCTGATTGCAGCGGAAGGTTCTGGATCTTAGCCACGCAAGCGCCTGGCCTCTACCGGTATCCACTCGGGTTGGATCTGGAGATCCTCTTCTTCTCTATCACACCTCCAAAAATCAGATCTGGATCTGATCTGGAGGATCTTCAAAACTCTTTTGAAGATCTGCAGTCGTCCTTTTGCAGCAGCGCAGCCTTCTTGCTTTTGATCGCCTTTCCTTGATCTGAATCGCACCAACCTAAGTCCAAAACACCTTTTGGACGTGGAGAGCAAGGGGAGAAGAGAGTATGGCTATGGCATGGAGAAGGAGGGGAGAGGCAGCCTTGGGGCGTGGGGTTTCTCAATTGAATTGCATTAGAATCTGAGTTGGGCGCAGGGTCTTATTTATAGACTAAGCGTGATCCAACTCCTCTTCCTCTCCAACCAATCACAACCCTTTGTGAAATCAGATCTAAATCTGATTGGTTGGGAATAGAGACCCCTGGATTCCTCCTTAGAGGGCGCCTAAGACCAGTCAAACTTGGATTCTTAGTAAGAACTCTAATTGGAATCCAAAAGGGAGGTGGAGTCCTTGTCCAACAAGGACTCCTAGGCGCCTCCTACTTGGGCTCACGCCACCCTTGGCGTGCGCCCTTCTCCTTGCCAGGTTCTGGCAGGGGGACAGGCCCCCACCAGCTCTCCAATAGGTGCATGACATGTGGTCAAAAGTCAAAGTGGTCAATGGTCAACGTTTGACCAGTCAAAGGTAGACTTTTGACCAAAGTCAAAGAACAAGAAATGGCAGGTGACCAAAAATGGCAGGTAATGTCTTACAAATAAGACAACCTATTCTGACTTGGACAACCTCCAGTCAGACCATATGAAGGCCTCTGATTGAGCACAAACTCCTTTGGCTCAGTCAGGACAACTTATTTATGATAGTAAAAGAAGAACGTTAGGTTCAATCGAGTGCTAGCACGATTTCCTTGAACCTAATTGAATCTCATTCAGATCAATTGAACTAGATCAGTTCAATTGATGATCACCAGATTCAAACCCTTGTTTGTGTGACCCAGTTAGGTTCAGTTCTGTATGGTAATGGGATATGTCATGATCTCTATCATAGACATCATCGAAACTCCTTTCGATGGATCAGAACTCTTCTGATTCGAACAGCTAGAATGATCGATCATCTAAATCATTCTAATTGCTCCCAAAATCCACCAGTGACACCTAGCAGTATATGGTGGCAACCCATCAGAGCTGAATGCGAACCTCTTGGTGCAGCTACCTGTGTGATTAAGTTCTTCTATCTTGAGCCCCGATCAGATTAGGGTTAAGGTGAACTCGTCAAACCCTAGTCTCTGTCATATGATGTAATCATTCGATTCGAGTCCAATGTGAAAATCTAAATAGAAACTCTTTCTATTATTTCACTCTGCCATGGCCATGGGCTTTCTGGACTTGATTCTCATGATCATCATAGGGCTACTCCTCTACCACCGAGGTAGATAGATTCCCATCTTGATGCAATCCAGTTCCTACAATGAACATGCTATAGCCAACATACACCTCAGGGTTCCATATGGCTAGGAGACCGAGTAATGGTGTAGTCAAACTATAACACCCTCAAGGTGAACTGCCGATGCATCTCAGGTCAAAGAACCAGACACACTACTGCAGCATCGAGTCAGTCATTGACGAGAAGGTAGACTCCCTAATGACTACTCGAGGTGGTCACGCTCAGTGCCCTCGTTCTCTAACGAGTACCTGTACTCTCGCTCCGGTGTCTCCACACCGTAGACTCAAGACTCATCTACTAAAGAGAAGCGATCGTACACCAACCTTCCGGATCAATCACCATCCTCGTGATGATCCTATGGTCGGGAGCTGTTTATGAGTTAATAATGATTATTCATGTCTTAAATTTTCAACTCTTGAAAATATGAATTATCATTACCATTAACTCAAAGGATGTATCACAGACACTAAATACACATATGTGATAGAAAATAACCCATTTCATTAATTATAGTCAAAATTATAATTTTGCCCCTAGAAGTGTATTACAAGTGTCAGCCAATTCTGGCTTCTAGGGCACATATATCTAACAATCTCCCACTTGTCCTAAAGCCAATTGGCTACAAGTCTAAGTCCCATCTTCTCAAGGTGGGCTTCGATCTTCTGCTGGCCCAACGGCTTTGTAAGTGGGTCTGCCACATTATCTGCGGAGTTGACTCTCTTGACCTCAACGTAACCTTTCTCAAGGTAATCGCGGATGAGATGGTATCACCGTTTGCTTGGAACTCTTCCAGCACAAACAGTCTGCCAGATGTCGACTTTCGATCATCTATATCGGACATGAAGTCCGAGTCTGTGTATCCCTGGAACTTGGAGTTCTCCATTACCAAAGACCAACATCATATCCTTAGTTCTTCTCAAGTACTTAAGGATACATTTCACAGAAGTCCAGTGTTCTTCACCTGGATTTGACTGATATCTGCTTGTGACACTCACAGCATGGGCTATATCAGGTCGTGTACATAGCATGGCATACATGAGGCTCCCTATTGCAGAAGCATAAGGGATCTTGCTCATGCGTTCTATTTCCTCAGGTGTGCTGGGGCACATCTTCTTGGAAAGATGAATACCATGTCTGAAGGGTATTAATCCCCTCTTAGAGTTTTCCATACTAAACCTCTTTAGTACTTCCTCTATGTACATCTTCTGTGAAAGTCCTAGCATCCTATTCGGTCTATCCCTATAGACCTTAATTCCTAGAATAAAGGATGCTTCACCTAGGTCTTTCATGGAGAATTCCTTGGACAACCACATCTTGACTGATGTCAACATGGGAATATCATTCCCAATAAGGAGGATGTCATCCACGTACAATACGAGGAAGACAACAGCGCTCCCACTGACCCTTTTGAAAACACATGGTTCCTCTTCATTTTTGATGAAACCAAACTTTTTGATCACATCATTGAAACGAGTGTTCCAGCTCCGAGATGCTTGCTTAAGTCCATATATGGACCTTTGCAGCTTGCAAACCTTGTGATCAGTATCACTGGATGTGAAACCTAGCGGCTGTTCCATATAGATATCTTCCTCAAGATATCCATTTAGGAATGCCGTTTTCACGTCCATTTGCCATATTTCATAATCGAAATAGGCTGCAACAGCAAGCAATGTGCGGATGGATTTTAGCATAGCTACCGGGGAAAAGGTATCCTGATAGTCAATGCCTTCACGTTGACTATAACCTTTTGCCACCAGTCTAGCCTTGAATGTCTCCACATTCCCATCTGCACCAATCTTTCTCTTGAAGATCCATTTACACCCAATAGGTACTATACCTTCTGGTGGATCTACCAAGGTCCAGACTTGGTTTGAGTGCATCGAGTCGAATCTCTGACTTCATTGCCTCAAGCCATTTCTCGGAGTCGATATCTGATATCGCCTCGTTGTAGGTTTTGGGATCATCACCATGAGCACCATTACCTATGAGGAACATTTCCTCTACATCCTCTGAAATAATACCTAAGTATCTTTCAGGGGGACGGGAAACTCTTTCCGATCTACGAGGTGGAGGAGGTAGTGTTCTTATTGGCTCAACCTGATTTGGTTCCACTTGGTCCTTAGCTCGTTTCTGCTTGTGAGACTTTCTCATCAAGCTTAATCTGCTTTCCAATGCCACTATCTTGAATAAACTATTTTTCAAGAAATATGGCATGTCGACTCACAATCACATTGTGGTCTTCTGGAATGTAGAAATAGTATCCTAATGACTCTTTAGGATATCCTATGAATCGAGCTCTAAAGGACCTAAACTCTAACTTGTCCGCTTGTTGTCTTTTGACATAAGCCGGACAACCCCAAATTCTGAGATGACTCAGACTTGGTTTCTTACCGTGCCATATCTCATACGGTGTGGTAGGAACGGTTTTAGAGGGAACCCTATTCAGTAAATAGATTGAAGTTAATAATGAATGTCCCCAAAGAAAATCTGGGAGGTCTGTGAAGCTCATCATGGATCGAACCATATCCAATAGAGTCCGATTTCTCCGTTCTGAAACCCCGTTGAGTTGAGGTGTTCCTGGTGGAGTCCATTGAGAGACTATGCCATTTTCCTTAAGATAGTCTAGGAATTCCCGGCTAAGGTATTCACCTCCTCGATCTGATCGAAGAACCTTAATGGGTTTTCCAGTTTGTTTTTCTACTTCATGTCTGAATTCTTTGAACTTTTCAAAAGGCTTCAGACTTGTGTCTCATAAGATACACATACCCATACCTAGACAGATCATCGGTAAAGGTAATGAAGTAGACAAAATTGCCTCTAGCCGGCACATCGAAATGGGCCGCACACATCAGTATGTACTAGGGCAAGGAGATCTGTGGCCCTCTCCCCATGTCCAACAAAAGGGAGTTTAGTCATTTTGCCTTGAAGACAAGATTCACAAGTTGGATATGACTCAAAAGTCAATGGACTCAATAGCCCATTTTTCTCCAATTTGTTAATCCTATCTTCTGCTATATGACCTAATCTCAGGTGCCATAGATATCTGTCGTTTGGACTATCCCTAGGTCGTTTGGCATTCACGTTTTGCTCGATAGTTAAAACAGGTACATCAATATGCAACTGATAAAGACCATTAACAAGGAAACCATTTGCAATTTTATTTCTTTCATAAAGAATGTTACAATGGTCCTTAAAGAAGGTGATCACATAACCTTCTTGTGCTAAGCATGAAACAGAAATCAAATTCCTGCTAGCTGCAGGCACATAATAACAGTCTTTTAAAACTAAGTCTAAACCAGATGGTAATCGCAGAGGGTATGTTCCCACGGCTACTGCAGCAACTCTTGCTCCATTACCGACGCGTAGGATCATGTCTCCATCCCTCAGCCTCCTGCTATCCTCAAGACCCTGCATAGAAGTGCACAGATGAGCACTAGAACCAGAGTCAAGCACCCAACTGGATGCAGAAGAAACCGTAAGGTTAGACTCAATAACGAGCATACCTCCAGAAGGACCTTCCTTCTTGTTCTTTAGGGTGGCCAGGTAAGTAGGGCAGTTCCGCTTCCAATGGCCGTCGCTGTTGCAATGGAAACACTTTCCTTTGCCATCGACCTTCTTCTTCGGTTCTGCCTTCTTCTTCTTTGATCCTTCTACCTTTTGCTTTTTCACAGACTTCTTTTTCTTTCCATAAGACTTTCTTTTGGAAGAAGTCCGTTCCATAGCAAGAACTGAGCCTTTAGAACCTTTCATAGAAAGCTCAGCGGTAACCAGCATATTCATCAACTCGGCCAAGGAATTTTGAAGTTTATGCATGTGGTAATTCATGATGAATTGCCCATATGCATCAGTCAAGGATTGCAGAATAATATCGTTCTGCAAGTCCAAGTCCAACTTCACACCGAGCTTCTCAAGCTCTTCCATGTCCTTGATCATTGTCAGACAGTGATCTTGGACTGACTGCCCATCACGCATCTTAGCCTTAAAAAGTCATTTCGTGACTTGATATTTGGCTGCGCGACTCTGTTCACCAAACATCTCCTGCAGGTGAGCCAACATTTGGCGAGCAGTCCCGATATCTTCATGTTGGCGCTGGAGCTCATCAGACATCGAGCCCAACATGTAGTATCTGGCCTTATTGTCTTCGTCAATCCATTTTTCCAGAGACGCTCTCTGTTCAGTGGATGGACGAGCTGGTAAGGTGGGAGGGTCCTGGTCCAAAACATGTGTTAACTTCTCTGAACCCAAAACAATTTTGTAGTTCCTGAGCCAATCTTTATAATTGGGTCCAGTCAGTCTATGTGTGTCTAGGATACGTGCCAGTGGGTTGGACGCAGACATTTTCCTGTAGAGAGTCAAAGATTCTAGTTAGATACTGTAATTTTGACTTGACCAATTTGTTTAGGGATTTTATTTTTAAACAAATTAGCTCCCACTATTTTCTCGGATCCCTACACTCCCTCTGTAGAGATGCGAAAATCTCCGCGATTGATGATTTCTAGTGGGTGGTGCGGTCTCACCAACTGACTCATCACCTCACCTAACAGTTATTGGTGATGGGTTAGCCAATGAGTGAACAACTCTTGTTCAATGATTCTCTAATCATGGTGCACCCAAACTTGGTCTCTAATTCATGAATCTCACCGTATCCGGAATATTGATCCACTCCTTAGTTAAGTCAGACCCACCATTTGCATAGACTGGGTTCCTAATTGGGTCTCTCACCGTATCCGAAATATTGAGCCCAACTCATCCTCCAGCCCATAGCATCCAATGCCTAATAGACATGGTTGCGTCTTCCCGGTGCAACTGAGCCACTGTATCCAGCCGAGAACAATCAACCCCGGGAAGGGCCCGCACGTCTACAATGGTGGAAGACCTCGGACTTAATCTTTTCTTAGGGAGAATTGATTCAGGTCTCATTAAACTAGACTTGGCTTAGTCATAACAATTATGACTAACCTAGTGGCATGGGTCAGCTCGGATTATTGACCACCTCAGATCAGAACTGTGTCAACAGATATGGCCAGGTAAGTGAGACCGGTGGAAGGAATATGCCGTTAACTCGCACAAGAACGCATTCAGGTCGAGTAGCTTCCAATTAAAAACCAGTCGGTCGTCTGTGCCAAACTTACCTTAGACACCAAATTGTTGAGTCAGAACCAATTGGGTTAGCCTACAATCCAGACTCTAACCTCTGAGCCTAATTAGGTCTTGCTTGATCGTGACTCGATCTTGACCCAGACTTAATCCTATTAGGCTGGTCAATTTAAGCATTGTTGATCCCATCTAACCAACTCTTGATTCGGTTTGATCAACCGCTTAGACCTAATTGAGCTACCCAAGCCCGAACCCAGTATTATGAATATGTCTTAGATCTGAAATTCTCAATTTTAGACCTAATTAATATTCCATAAACTTAATTCTTAATTAAGTTGGGTTCATAAACAAAATATGCACAATAAATCCTAGGGTTTCAGGATCTAGGGTTTTGCAGAAAGTAAGTTTTGGGTTTCTGATTAAGGACGAACACGCAGCACCCCTACACGTCATAAGAACACCCCATCGAATGGGAAGAGAGGGCCTTTAAACCCTTCTTCGTTCTTATGACCGGACGGCCAAGAGGAACGCCTTAATCAGGAACATGTAAATCTACAAAACAGTTATAGATCTATATCATATATCTCATATACAAATTTAGATCTAATCAAGGCATATTTTGCATACATCTCATGTATCATAATCATGCATGTTTTCAGATCTAAATTATCTCATAATAATCTAAAAAATTAGATTTAAATTGATCTAATCAAAATAAATTCTAATCTAGACAATTATGTAGAACTATTCTACAACTAGTCTAGTCATGCATCTAATCATATCTCATATGATATTTAAAATTAAATAATTTTTATTTGCTGTTTATCAGATGTTATTATAACACTTATAATATCAGAAAATAGTAAATAAGAAGATCTAAAATATGATTTAATCAGATTAAATCAAAGACATGCAAAACTATTCTATAGAACTATTCTATTCTAGAACTAGTCATGCATATCTTCATGTTCTTAGATCCAAATCATTTAATTTTAATTTTTCTGATTTCAGATCTGATCACATCTCATGTGACATCTGAAATCACTTTATTTTCTAATTAAAATAAAATTAAAATCAGATCTAAACAATTTTAGAACCATGGCTCTGATACCAGTTGAAGGGAAATCCTGATTTCCCGGTCCAGGTTCGTCCAGATCTGATTAGATCAAGAGATATATTTCAAAAATTTTTCTCTTGATCTCAATCAGATCTTGATATGTTTCAGATCTGATTCTTATTATTTTAATAAATAAAATAAAATAAGATAAATTAAATCAAATTTAATTTACCTGATTTGGGTAATCCTATTACCCTGTAGATGATCCTGATTGCAGCGGAAGGTTCTGGATCTTAGCCACGCAAGCGCCTGGCCTCTACCGGTATCCACTCGGGTTGGATCTGGAGATCCTCTTCTTCTCTATCACACCTCCAAAAATCAGATCTGGATCTGATCTGGAGGATCTTCAAAACTCTTTTGAAGATCTGCAGTCGTCCTTTTGCAGCAGCGCAGCCTTCTTGCTTTTGATCGCCTTTCCTTGATCTGAATCGCACCAACCTAAGTCCAAAACACCTTTTGGACGTGGAGAGCAAGGGGAGAAGAGAGTATGGCATGGAGAAGGAGGGGAGAGGCAGCCTTGGGGCGTGGGGTTTCTCAATTGAATTGCATTAGAATCTAGAGGTTGGGCGCAGGGTCTTATTTATAGACTAAGCGTGATCCAACTCCTCTTCCTCTCCAACCAATCACAACCCTTTGTGAAATCAGATCTAAATCTGATTGGTTGGGAATAGAGACCCCTGGATTCCTCCTTAGAGGGCGCCTAAGACCAGTCAAACTTGGATTCTTAGTAAGAACTCTGAATTGGAATCCAAAAGGGAGGTGGAGTCCTTGTCCAACAAGGACTCCTAGGCGCCTCCTACTTGGGCTCACGCCACCCTTGGCGTGCGCCCTTCTCCTTGCCAGGTTCTGGCAGGGGGACAGGCCCCCACCAGCTCTCCAATAGGTGCATGACATGTGGTCAAAAGTCAAAGGGTCAATGGTCAACGTTTGACCAGTCAAAGGTAGACTTTTGACCAAAGTCAAAGAACAAGAAATGGCAGGTGACCAAAAATGGCAGGTAATGTCTTACAAATAAGACAACCTATTCTGACTTGGACAACCTCCAGTCAGACCATATGAAGGCCTCTGATTGAGCACAAACTCCTTTGGCTCAGTCAGGACAACTTATTTATGATAGTAAAAGAAGAACGTTAGGTTCAATCGAGTGCTAGCACGATTTCCTTGAACCTAATTGAATCTCATTCAGATCAATTGAACTAGATCAGTTCAATTGATGATCACCAGATTCAAACCCTTGTTTGTGTGACCCAGTTAGGTTCAGTTCTGTATGGTAATGGGATATGTCATGATCTCTATCATAGACATCATCGAAACTCCTTTCGATGGATCAGAACTCTTCTGATTCGAACAGCTAGAATGATCGATCATCTAAATCATTCTAATTGCTCCCAAAATCCACCAGTGACACCTAGCAGTATATGGTGGCAACCCATCAGAGCTGAATGCGAACCTCTTGGTGCAGCTACCTGTGTGATTAAGTTCTTCTATCTTGAGCCCCGATCAGATTAGGGTTAAGGTGAACTCGTCAAACCCTAGTCTCTGTCATATGATGTAATCATTCGATTCGAGTCCAATGTGAAAATCTAAATAGAAACTCTTTCTATTATTTCACTCTACCATGGCCATGGGCTTTCTGGACTTGATTCTCATGATCATCATAGGGCTACTCCTCTACCACCGAGGTAGATAGATCCCATCTTGATGCAATCCAGTTCCTACAATGAACATGCTCATAGCCAACATACACCTCAGGGTTCCATATGGCTAGGAGACCGAGTAATGGTGTAGTCAAACTATAACACCCTCAAGGTGAACTGCCGATGCATCTCAGGTCAAAGAACCAGACACACTACTGCAGCATCGAGTCAGTCATTGAC
>QRFJ01000789.1:471753-652957 GCA_006176705.1 Cocos nucifera | reverse complement strand
ACTCGGCCAAGGAATTCTGAAGTTTATGCATGTGGTAATTCATGATGAATTGCCCATATGCATCAGTCAAGGATTGCAGAATAATATCATTTTCTGCAAGTCCAAGTCCAACTTCACACCGAGCTTCTCAAGCTCTTCCATGTCCTTGATCATTGTCAGACAGTGATCTTGGACTGACTGCCCATCACGCATCTTAGCCTTAAAAAGTCGTTTTCGTGACTTGATATTTGGCTGCGCGACTCTGTTCACCAAACATCTCCTGCAGGTGAGCCAACATTTGGCGAGCAGTCCCGATATCTTCATGTTGGCGCTGGAGCTCATCAGACATCGAGCCCAACATGTAGTATCTGGCCTTATTGTCTTCGTCAATCCATTTTTCCAGAGATGCTCTCTGTTCAGTGGATGGACGAGCTGGTAAGGTGGGAGGGTCCTGGTCCAAAACATGTGTTAACTTCTCTGAACCCAAAACAATTTTGTAGTTCCTGAGCCAATCTTTATAATTGGGTCCAGTCAGTCTATGTGTGTCTAGGATACGTGCCAGTGGGTTGGACGCAGACATTTTCCTGTAGAGAGTCAAAGATTCTAGTTAGATACTGTAATTTTGACTTGACCAATTTGTTTAGGGATTTTATTTTTAAACAAATTAGCTCCCACTATTTTCTCGGATCCCTACACTCCCTCTGTAGAGATGCGAAAATCTCCGCGATTGATGATTTCTAGTGGGTGGTGCGGTCTCACCAACTGACTCATCACCTCACCTAACAGTTATTGGTGATGGGTTAGCCAATGAGTGAACAACTCTTGTTCAATGATTCTCTAATCATGGTGCACCCAAACTTGGTCTCTAATTCATGAATCTCACCGTATCCGGAATATTGATCCACTCCTTAGTTAAGTCAGACCCACCATTTGCATAGACTGGGTTCCTAATTGGAGTCTCTCACCGTATCCGAAATATTGAGCCCAACTCATCCTCCAGCCCATAGCATCCAATGCCTAATAGACATGGTTGCGTCTTCCCGGTGCAACTGAGCCACTGTATCCAGCCGAGAACAATCAACCCCGGGAAGGGCCCGCACGTCTACAATGGTGGAAGACCTCGGACTTAATCTTTTCTTAGGGAGAATTGATTCAGGTCTCATTAAACTAGACTTGGCTTAGTCATAACAATTATGACTAACCTAGTGGCATGGGTCAGCTCGGATTATTGACCACCTCAGATCAGAACTGTGTCAACAGATATGGCCAGGTAAGTGAGACCGGTGGAAGGAATATGCCGTTAACTCGCACAAGAACGCATTCAGGTCGAGTAGCTTCCAATTAAAAACCAGTCGGTCGTCTGTGCCAAACTTACCTTAGACACCAAATTGTTGAGTCAGAACCAATTGGGTTAGCCTACAATCCAGACTCTAACCTCTGAGCCTAATTAGGTCTTGCTTGATCGTGACTCGATCTTGACCCAGACTTAATCCTATTAGGCTGGTCAATTTAAGCATTGTTGATCCCATCTAACCAACTCTTGATTCGGTTTGATCAACCGCTTAGACCTAATTGAGCTACCCAAGCCCGAACCCAGTATTATGAATATGTCTTAGATCTGAAATTCTCAATTTTAGACCTAATTAATATTCCATAAACTTAATTCTTAATTAAGTTGGGTTCATAAACAAAATATGCACAATAAATCCTAGGGTTTCAGGATCTAGGGTTTTGCAGAAAGTAAGTTTTGGGTTTCTGATTAAGGACGAACACGCAGCACCCCTACACGTCATAAGAACACCCCATCGAATGGGAAGAGAGGGCCTTTAAACCCTTCTTCGTTCTTATGACCGGACGGCCAAGAGGAACGCCTTAATCAGGAACATGTAAATCTACAAAACAGTTATAGATCTATATCATATATCTCATATACAAATTTAGATCTAATCAAGGCATATTTTGCATACATCTCATGTATCATAATCATGCATGTTTTCAGATCTAAATTATCACATAATAATCTAAAAAATTAGATTTAAATTGATCTAATCAAAATAAATTCTAATCTAGACAATTATGTAGAACTATTCTACAACTAGTCTAGTCATGCATCTATCATATCTCATATGATATTTAAAATTAAATAATTTTTATTTGCTGTTTATCAGATGTTATTATAACACTTATAATATCAGAAAATAGTAAATAAGAAGATCTAAAATATGATTTAATCAGATTAAATCAAAGACATGCAAAACTATTCTATAGAACTATTCTATTCTAGAACTAGTCATGCATATCTTCATGTTCTTAGATCCAAATCATTTAATTTTAATTTTTCTGATTTCAGATCTGATCACATCTCATGTGACATCTGAAATCACATTATTTTTAATTAAAATAAAATTAAAATCAGATCTAAACAATTTTAGAACCATGGCTCTGATACCAGTTGAAGGGAAATCCTGATTTCCCGGTCCAGGTTCGTCCAGATCTGATTAGATCAAGAGATATATTTCAAAAATTTTTCTCTTGATCTCAATCAGATCTTGATATGTTTCAGATCTGATTCTTATTATTTTAATAAATAAAATAAAATAAGATAAATTAAATCAAATTTAATTTACCTGATTTGGGTAATCCTATTACCCTGTAGATGATCCTGATTGCAGCGGAAGGTTCTGGATCTTAGCCACGCAAGCGCCTGGCCTCTACCGGTATCCACTCGGGTTGGATCTGGAGAATCCTCTTCTTCTCTATCACACCTCCAAAAATCAGATCTGGATCTGATCTGGAGGATCTTCAAAACTCTTTTGAAGATCTGCAGTCGTCCTTTTGCAGCAGCGCAGCCTTCTTGCTTTTGATCGCCTTTCCTTGATCTGAATCGCACCAAACTAAGTCCAAAACACTTTTGGACGTGGAGAGCAAGGGGAGAAGAGAGTATGGCATGGAGAAGGAGGGGAGAGGCAGCCTTGGGACGTGGGAAATCTCTATTGAATTCACTTTACTTGGAATTAGGGTTGGGCGCAGGGTCTTATTTATAGACCTAAGCTTGTGATCCAACTCTCTTCTTCCTCTCAACCAATCACAACCCTTTGTGAAATCAGATCTAAATCTGATTGGTTGAAAATAGAGACCCCTGGATTCCTCCTTAGAGGGTGCCTAAGACCAGTCAAACTGGATTCTTAGTAGAACTCTGATTGGAATCCTAAAGGGAGGTGGAGTCCTTGTCCAACAAGGACTCCTAGGCGCCTCCTACTTGGGCTCACGCCACCCTTGGCGTGCGCCCTTCTCCTTGCCAGGTTCTGGCAGGGGGACAGGCCCCCACCAGCTCTCCAATAGGTGCATGACATGTGGTCAAAAGTCAAAGGGTCAATGGTCAACGTTTGACCAGTCAAAGGTAGACTTTTGACCAAAGTCAAAGAACAGAAATGGCAGGTGACCAAAAATGGCAGGTAATGTCTTACAAAATAAGACAACCTTATTCTGACTTGGACAACCTCCAGTCAGACCATATGAAGGCCTCTGATTGAGCACAAACTCCTTTGGCTCAGTCAGGACAACTTATTTATGATAGTAAAAGAAGAACGTTAGGTTCAATCGAGTGCTAGCACGATTTCCTTGAACCTAATTGAATCTCATTCAGATCAATTGAACTAGATCAGTTCAATTGATGATCACCAGATTCAAACCCTTGTTTGTGTGACCCAGTTAGGTTCAGTTCTGTATGGTAATGGGATATGTCATGATCTCTATCATCGACATCATCGAAACTCCTTTCGATGGATCAGAACTCTTCTGATTCGAACAGCTAGAATGATCGATCATCTAAATCATTCTAATTGCTCCCAAAATCCACCAGTGACACCTAGCAGTATATGGTGGCAACCCATCAGAGCTGAATGCGAACCTCTTGGTGCAGCTACCTGTGTGATTAAGTTCTTCTATCTTGAGCCCCGATCAGATTAGGGTTAAGGTGAACTCGTCAAACCCTAGTCTCTGTCATATGATGTAATCATTCGATTCGAGTCCAATGTGAAAATCTAAATAGAAACTCTTTCTATTATTTCACTCTGCCATGGCCATGGGCTTCTGGACTTGATTCTCATGATCATCATAGGGCTGCTCCTCTACCACCGAGGTAGATAGATTCCATCTTGATGCAATCCAGTTCCTACAATGAACATGCTATAGCCAACATACACCTCAGGGTTCCATATGGCTAGGAGACCGAGTAATGGTGTAGTCAAACTATAACACCCTCAAGGTGAACTGCCGATGCATCTCAGGTCAAAGAACCAGACACACTACTGCAGCATCGAGTCAGTCATTGACGAGAAGGTAGACTTCCCTAATGACTACTCGAGGTGGTCACGCTCAGTGCCCTCGTTCTCTAACGAGTACCTGTACTCTCGCTCCGGTGTCTCCACACCGTAGACTCAAGACTCATCTACTAAAGAGAAGCGATCGTACACCAACCTTCCGGATCAATCACCATCCTCGTGATGATCCTATGGTCGGGAGCTGTTTATGAGTTAATAATGATTATTCATGTCTTAAATTTTCAACTCTTGAAAATATGAATTATCATTACCATTAACTCAAAGGATGTATCACAGACACTAAATACACATGTGTGATAGAAAATAACCCATTTCATTAATTATAGTCAAAATTACAATTTTGCCCCTAGAAGTGTATTACAAGTGTCAGCCAATTCTGGCTTCTAGGGCACATATATCTAACATCTCCCACATTGTCAAGCCCTCTTGGGGAACACCTTCCTTGGTCAACCTCTCTCACTGTTCATTGGTTCACAGCACCGAGACCATGTCTTCATACTCCAGGGTCTTCTTGCCATAGAGCAGTATCGTTACCAATAGATCATAGGATGAGGGCAATGAGCATAATAAAAGAAATGATTTAACTTCTTTCTCCATCTTCACCCTAATGTTCAGAAACTCGTTGCACATCTAATCGAACTTCTGTATGTGTCCCAAGACATCTCCACCATTCTACATTCGAAGGCTATACAGTCTCTTCTTCAACATCAGCTTATTGGACACATTCTTTTCCATATACATGGTTGGCAACTCCGACCACAAACCTCTTGGGGTCCTCTTCTCTAAGATTGAATAGAGTGTTGTATTTGGCAAGCATCCTCTGATCACAAGCAGGCCTTCTTTTTCAGGGACATCCACTGACGATATGATATCCTTTTAGGCTTTTCTTCCAATTCTTGATCTAATTTAGCTTGAACCAAAACATCTTCCACACAAACTTTCCATATAAAAAAGTTTTCTTTTCCATCAAACTTCTTAAAATCAATCTTCATGTTACTTTCCATGGTTGGATCCAAGGCTAAAATGCAATGCAAACTCCAAAGAATTTGAGAAATACCTTGATGGATCTTGCTGAATTCACAGCACTTGAAGACCTTCAACTTCCTAGCATCTTCTCCTCTTTCCATGCACCTCGGGCTTTGATACCACTTGTTATGAATTATCCTCACCTATGAAAACCCTTGTACCTTCTACCAACCTTGAAGAAGTAGATTGGAGATGATAACAAGCAAGGATGAAGATCAGATGATTGGGAGTTAGGGCAGCGATAGCGAGAGAAGAAGCTAGGGTTTCAGAAAGAAATTTTTTTTTTATTTTGCTTATAAAAAATATTACATATACAAAGTATATATATGACCTCTGAGTTAATAAGACTCGGCCCTAAAAAACTCTCTTAGGCTAACCCTTACATGAAAGCACTCACCCAAGTCTGTGTACACCCATGTCTTTCATGCTCTCATCCTTTGGACTAAAGACCTAGCCCAATATATGAATTAGCCACCTTAAGACCTCTCAAATTAGGCCTTAAGATCTCTTGGATTAAATCCAATCTAAGATCAAATAGAAAACCCCATGTTCATATGTCTGCCTGCTTGAACTGGCTCGACGAAGACTCGAGCCAGCTTGAATGCCTATCAAGCCATAGAATCTCGAAATACAATCTCTATTTGACTGAGAGAGCTAGTCCGATTTTGGTTCGAGCCAGCTCGATCTCATCCTGAGCCAGTTTGACTTGTATCTAAGCTAGCTTGATAGTGTGCCAGCCCTCCTGTCCTGGCTAATACATCTCTGGCTGATCCTAGCCTTCAAGAGCCACCATCTTGTTGGCGCATCACCATAGCATCATCTAGCTCTAATTCTATGTTGCAGAAACCCCTGATCTTTAGCACGGACCTAGAGAGATCTTGGACATTCTCTGAGGCAGCATATCATAGATCATCACCTAGATCTATGCTGGGGTGCCTCCCTCCTTGGGCTCAAGGAAGGCACTCCTTCTCTCTAGAGCTTCTTCAAGAACTTAGGGCAACAACACTAGAAAGAAGAGAGAAGGGAGACTGGGGAAGAAAATATCTATATTGATTACAGCAATGAAAATCCTAGTACGATCTATGTATTTATACATAGCTATTAGGCCCAACCAAAAACTCTCCTGGCCAACCCAATACATGAAAGCACTCACCGAGCCCATGTACACCCATGTCTCCAATGCTCTCATTCCTTGGATCTAAACCCAATCCATATATGAGTTAGCCTTCTTAAGACCTCTCAAACTAGGCCTTAAGACTTCTAGGATAAGTTTCTATCCTAGCCCCAAACAGATCCTCATGCAACTTTATCCGAGCACTGAGCCGGCTCAATCTTAGCACTGAGCCAGCTAACCTGAGATTGGGTTGGCTCTATTTTAGACTGAGCTGACTCAGTTACATGCCATACCTATAGTTCAAAAATGCGCCTTTCTATTTGGCCTATCCTTTAAGACTTAGCCGACTCAGTATTAGACTGAGCCGATGTTACTCCAAGGATTGATTTTGATGATTATAAAATATTTGAGGAGATTACTAATGATTTAGGCTTAAAAAAGATTTATGATATTTCAGAAGCAAAATTATAATTTTATCAAGTTATATTTTGGAAGCCTCGACGACAAGTCCATAAGATTTTTGATCTATTGGAGGTAGTTTTATAAATTTTGGATGCATAATTTGAAAGAAAATCAGAAAAAAAGATGATGAGGGACAAAATTATAAATTTTATTAAGTTGAAGAAAATCTATTTTGAAAGTCTTAAGAATAAGCCTAGAAGATTTTTGATCTCTTGGAGGCAGTTTCATAAATTTTGGATGCATATTTTGGGAGAAAATTAATTTTGAAAAAAAGGGTCAACCCCTAGGTCTTTTCTTATTGAAATGGGCTGATTGGCACGCTATTCCTATGCCAAGAGTCAACCCCAAGGTCGACCTCTGCTGTTCCAAAGGTCAAAAATATAGAAAATGAGTATTTTAGGTTTTTATCTCAGATGTGATGAGGTCGACCCTAGGATCGACCCCTACGATAAAAAAACTTCGCAACAACTATTTTTTAGCCCGTTTTGGCCATATTTAATATGCATTTAAAGCCCTTTAATGGATCTAATCTGGTTCAAATTTCTCTCTAACACTTATTGAAGATATAAAGGCTCAAAAAGAAGAAAAAAAGAAGAGATTCAAGTATTCATTTCAGCCCCATGCAAAAAGCCCTCTCCAAGTAAAGAAGCTTTCATTTTAAGCTCACTAAACCCTTAAATACTCATTAAAGTCTTCAACAACTTTGAGAAAAATCAAAAAAAAAAATTATTGTATAAAGAGTTTTTAATATTTTATTTGCTCATTAAAGGGGCTAACTTTGTATTTTGTTGTTGTTAATACTATTATTTTGATTTAAGTTTTGGAGGTTCCAAAACTTGGAAAGGTTCATCTAAATTTTGAATCAGATTATATTGAATTGGCTTGTACCCAAAAAATAAGTGTTCTAGCTTGGGATAGCTAGGGTTGGAGGTACCGACATTGTATTCTTGTTGAATATGTTTAGTGGAGTTAAATTTCTAAGTAGAAGCTTGGAGAGTGGATGTAGATGTAAGGTTGGCACCAAACCATTATAAATCTTACTTATTTATGATGTACTTACTCTCTCTCCATCTTTATTTTGTTAAATACTTACTTTCTTACTATTTATCTTTTCACCATACTTAAATCACCCACCATACACAACTTGCATATCATCACATTGTCTTTATTATTTTAATTTAGCTTTAAAATTTTAAAAATTCAATTCACCCTCCCTCTTGGGTTGCATAGCTAGACAATAAGTAGTATCAGAGCTCGATGCTTTAGTCCTATTTTAATTTAACCATCAAAGAGCTAAAGATCTATGGCAATCCAAGTCGGTATTTCTCTAGAGGAGGGGCAATCCACAAACTGATCTCCTCTTTTCAATGGATCAAACTACATCTATTGGAAAGCTCGGATGAGAATTTTTATTCAAGCACTTGACTATAATATGTGGAGTATCATAGTTAATGTACCACATACACCCACTAAGATAGTTGATGGTGTGAAATCAACCAAATTCGAAAGAGAATGGAATGAGGTTGATAAGAAAATGGCTCAGTTAAATACTAAAGTCATGAATGTTTTATATTGTGCTTTAGATGCTAATGAATTTAATCATATTTCAACATGCATGTCTGCTACGAAAATATGAGATAGATTAGAAGTAATACATGAAGATACCAACCAAGTCAAAGAGTCAAAGATTAATATGGTTGTACATAAATATGAACTCTTTAAAATGGAGCATGATGAGTTAATAACTGAAATATTTTTTTGCTTTATAGATATTATAAATGGTTTAAAAAGTTTTGGCAAGTCTTATTCTAACAGTGATCTTATAAGAAAGATACTTACATCTTTGCCAAGAATATGGAAAGCCAAGGTTACCATGATTCAAGAAGCCAAAGATTTGAACGTATTACCTTTGGAGGAGCATCTAGGATCGCTTATGATACACAAGCTAAGCATGAAGCAACATCAAGAAGAAGATGTCAAGAAGAAGAAGACAATCGCCCTTAAATCGACTACTCAACTAGATGAGGAATTTGATGAAATAGAAAATGAAGAGCAAGATGAAGAATTGGCTCTCATCACTAGAAAGTTTAAAAGATTTTTGAAAAAAAGAAAATAAGGGATGAGGAAGAGGCCACCTACAAAAGGAGAGCATAGCAAGGAGAAAGATAAGAAGCATCCCTTATTTGTTATGAGTATAAGAAGTTGGGGCACTTTAGATCCGAATGTCCACAACTTAAGAAGGGCCCTAAGAAGTATAAGAAAAGACTATGGTGGCTACATGGAGTGATAGTGATGATTCGAGCTTCGAAAAAAAGAGTCACATGAACAAGCCAACTTATGCCTTATGGCATATGAAAATGAGGTAAATGCTGAAATTTCTAATGATTTTACTTTTGAAGAACTCCAAGAAGCATTTTATGATTTAGTTGATGATTTAAAGAAGTTAGGGATAAAGAATAAAGAATTAAAATCAAAGAATCAATCTTTACTAAAAGAAAATGAGAGAATTTCAAATGAGAAATTGATTTTAACTCAAGAAAATCTGAACCTAAGAAATAAAATTGCTAAATTAAAACCTATAGTAGAAAAAATTACTCTTAGCTCAAATAAACTTCAAATGATACTTGAAAATCAAATGGCCATGTATGATAAAGCTAGCCTAGGCTATAATCCTCTTAAGAAACAAAATTTTTTGAAAAACATCTTTGTGAACTCATCAAGCAACAAGTTTTTAAATATTACTTGCTTTAAATATAGAAAAGTAGGACATAAATTCTATACATGTTTTTCTAGTAAATTTGAAAATTCAAATGTGAAGAAGATTTGGATTTCAAAAGAAATCATGAGCTCTAATCTTCATGGACCCAAGATGACTTGAGTACCAAAAATTAGTAAATAATTTTGTAGGTACACTAAGGATCCAATGGAATAAAATGAGAAAATACTTGTAGTTGGATGCCTTGGGAATGGACTTGGATGGATGATGATATTGGTAAAATCTAAATTTTTCTCATATCATACCATCAATATTTGTTTGATTAATTCTATTAATTTTAATGATCTATCATTATGATTTCATATTATGTTTACTTGAAATTCTTTTCATATGTTAGTAAGATTAGTATAATTGATTGATTTTGATGATTTGAATACTTTGATTTTAAAAGATCAATATGCTCTCTTCTAAGTATCATGTTATGATATGAATTGATATTATCTTAAAATTCAATATGATATAATAGCTTTCCCATATTAATTTTGTAATTAATAAACTTAAATTAAAAGATGCTTAATTGGATATGAATCTTTTTAAGTTGCTGAATATATAAGTAAAACTATATCTAAAATTCTCCTATAAAATGCTAAATTATTAAAATTTTAATAAAATTTTTGTATGAAATAAAGTACTTGAATATAAGATATTCAATCATAAAAATTAAGTACTTGATATGTTGAATTACATTGCATATTAGCTTACCCCTAAGGATTTGAAATTTCATAGTTCAACCAAAACTCATAGAGCCTATATCTAGATTTTCTTTTACATGAGTCCCTTGACTTGATAATCTTGCTCCCATGATTGATTAATTCTTAATCCCCCAATTTGACTTAAATATCTTTCTTGATCATCGATTTAATTGCCTATTGATTCTTATTCAACTTGATTAAATTTTTTGAAATAAAAAAAAAACTACTTGAACTATTTTCTGCTTCAGGGAGCCGATTCTTGATTTAGTAGGAGTCGAATACTTTTTTTGGGATTAGTTCTCTCATTTGAAAATATCCAAGGCTCTATCATTCCATTGTCAATTTTTTTGAGCCGTAATTCCTTTCAAATTTCTCTCCTACTAAAATCGAATCTTTCCTCTCAATTTTTATTCTAATCTTGTAGTCCTTGTTCTTCAATGGCACCTCGGAAGCATTTTGCCTAAAGAAAAAAAAAGTCTAGTTTCCAAAGTGAAAGGTATGCAGATTGAGATAAATATTGATAGCATTGAATGCACGCTACACATATACAGACCAGTAGAAACATCTTGGTTTATCTCAAGCAGCTACACATTTAAGATTTATATTTTATTGAGATGATGATTAAGGATATTGAGGATATCAACTCTCATCCTATAGTAGATGATGATGATGAGACTCCTACAGCATAGCCTATTGCAGTACATATCAGGACAATAAGCCAGCAGAGCAGCATGAACAAATAGAGATAGCTTCACTTTCACAGACCAACCATCTAAATACTAGCTCATGATTACCTAATAGATTGGATGAGGATGCATTTGTTGAGAGACTCTCCATCAAGATCGTAGCGTCAGTCTGTGCAGAGCTTTAGAGGTACATATCAAAGGCACACCAGATGAGATGAGATTAGATGGAGGCATTATCATTGGTTAGAGATGAGTTAGGAAGATTGATTTAGGCACTCACTGTAGCGAGGAAGGATATTCGCTACCGGGCCCAGTCATTTGGAGATATTAGACTACACTCTCCTACCTAGCCTAGACCTATATCTTAGGATTATCCTGATATATACTTGCTTAAGATGTTAGGATTTCTTTCCACAGCTTTAGTGATCCTTTCAATCTATTTTTGGCATCTATATAGGATATAGCTCTCATATATTTTGCATACTTTCATGATTTTATCTTTCTAATCACCATTAGCTAACCAATAAAAATTTTATTTTTTATAGAAATTCAATGTGTTTGATATTATTTGTTCGACTCAATATATGTTTTGCTTCTAAAATAAAGGGAGAGAAATGATTGCTTGTTTAAATTAATTAAATATGCCTGATTTGAAAGAAATAGGAAGAGAATTAAGAAAAGTTATTTTTTCAACACAAGAGGAGAGTTAAGAAAGTCAAGTTTTCTAAAATTTATTATAAAAAATAAAAATAATAATTTTGAATTGAATAAGAGAAAATATTATTAAAATATTAAAAATAAAATTATTTTGATCTATTTATGCACTCTTGTTGTTCTAGTTATCTGATTTGCTTTAAAAAAATTATTTTTATTTTATTTTTTATTCAATCATACTTTGCATGGTTTGATCCCATCATGATTTTTAATAATTAATTGGTATCAAGCTTAATCTTGAAAACTATTTTACTCCAAATGAAAATTCTAGACAAATAAATTTTGAATCTCATGAAAAATCATCAATAGGCATTTATTTGTTGCTTGACTTGTTGGTTCACTTATACTTGAGCATTTATGTGATCTTGTTTATTCATATTTTGCTTTGGTATAAAAAAAAATCATCCTTAAGTGAAGTTTTACAATTGGTATCAAATAGATTTTTTAGTCTGGCACTCTATTGCTTTCTTTCAGCAAAAAGAAAAAAATATTTTATCTTGAATCTAGTTTTGCATAGTTTATATAATATCTTTTAAGATAAATTCAAAAAATTTTATACCTTTTCTAAACTAAATTGAGTGATATTTCTTAAGAAAAAGAAGATCTAAATTTAAATAGTAAATCTCTCTATGATTTATTTGCATAGTCTATTGGTATCAATTCAAAATGACTTATCAAAATAATTTGATCTGAACTTAATGGATTCATCTTTTTTGATAAAAAAACTAAAATAATTGGTATTAGATTTTATCACCTCATACTCCATCTTTTGACAAAATAAAAAAGAAGAAAGAAAAGAATGCTTTGTCTCAAATCTAAGTTTGTACAACTATATTTTAATATGATAATGTTTGAAATAAATTGCAAATATTTGATACCTTCTCTGAACTCAATGTATAATATCTCTCAATTTTTTTTAAAAAATAATTATTAAAAAATAATAAACAAATCTCTTTATGATAGTATATCCAAATTCTTAATTTAAAAAAAATCTATTTATCTTAGATTTTTAAAGCTTAAAGCTATTCCTTAGCTAGATTTGAAAAGCATTTATTTTTTGAATCCATAGTTTTAAGAAAAAGAAAATATAGTATTGAAATTGTACTTTCTAAATGAGGGAGAAATATTTCTTAAACTTAATTTTATTCTAATTTTGGTTAAGTTGTGCCGAAAGAAATAATTTTTAAACTTAAAAAAAAATCACTTATATTGCTTGATTTGTTCATCTTTAATTTAAGTATTTATATATTTTTCAACTTGATTGATTCATACTTTGATTGATTTGATTGTGTCATCATTTTTAATGATCAATGAATATTTCAAAAATACTTTATATCAATTGATCATTTTGATATTGTCATGATTGAAGACATCCTATTGTAAACATTTTATTTTAAAATCAATGAAAGCAAAATTTTCATAAAAAAATTATTGTATCATGATTTGATTGATGGTTGATTATTTAAAACTTAATATGCTTACTTTAAATATATAATAAAAAAATACTAAAAAAATAATTTGACCTTAAAAGATTATTTAATTAGAAATATCTTTATTTGCAAAAGTAAGGAAAAAAATTCATTTAAGATGAATTAGTTACTAAATTGGTATTGATCAAATTTGAAAATCTGAGCTTAAAAGTTAAATTAGTATTAGTTAAATATTAATATCGTATCAATTAGCAGTACTTAACTTGAAAGAAAAAGAAGAAGAATAAATTTAAAAATATCATATGATGAATTCTATGGTATTCACTTTTAAAAATAGGAGGAGAGACATTTGCTGCAAATTGATATTGAAAATATCAATATTAATCTCAAATTCTCAATCATTTATCTTATAATTCTCTCAAATTTGTATTTTATTTCAATTAATTTTAAAATCTCAATCAAATGTTTTATAGTCTTTTCAATTTATGCTTTCATGTGTTTATTCAATTTGATTTACTTGATTTAAAGTGCTATTAATTTAAAATAGTATCAGATAAAAAAATTATTCATAAATATTAATACTTGCTTAAAGTGGTATCATTCATATGCTGATTTTATAATTTAATTTATCTAAATATTTTTGAAGTTGAATTGAATTAAAAACTCTTCTTACTTCTAGAAATAAATTTATAAAATTTTTAATATACAATATAAGATCTTTATAAAATTATTTTTAGCTTTGATACTATCTTTCATATTCTTCTGATACATATATTTTTAAAGTTTAATTGACTAAAACTTCTTGAAGAAAGTAAAGAATAAATATTAAAATTGGTATCAATTTTTTTCATGTTATACTTATTTTATTTCAAAATATTTATTTTTTAAAATTAAATTAAAAATCTAAATTAATGGTTTTAAATAGAAATTTGACATCAGACATACTTTTCTTTATATCAAATATGCTAAAATATCTTGAAAAGCTCTATCCCTTAATATTTATTTGAAAAATCTAAATTAAAACTTTTTAGAAAGGGAAAGAGTGATATCAATACAAATTTGATATCAAACATACTTATTTTCATATTAAATATCCCATGAAATTTAAATTTAATACCCTCTTAAAATTAAATCAAAATTTTCTAAATTTGATATATATATTTTGAATTTTAATTGATTTTGATGATATATTTCAATGATTTGTTTGAAGCATAAAAAAAAAATATTATGCTTGATTTTTTTGTTCAAAACTTTGAAAAGCTCTATTCCTCTTAAAGCTTAAAAAATATATATTTAAAAATTTGATTATAAATATTAAAATTATTTAATAAGGGAGAGAGCCTTTGATATTTGAATTCAAGCAAATTTTTGAAAGAAAAGCATGATGTTTTAAGCATGTTTGAAATCCAAAGATAAGTTTTCAAAAGGAAGATGATTTATTTAACTTTATTTTTTGAATTTGATACATCTTTTATTTGATACACTTCTATATCTTATTGATTTTGATAGTTTTCTTAATCCTTCCCATAAGCTTTTTAATGATTATCAAAAATAAGAAGAGGAATGTTGAGTATATGCTTACTGAATTGATTCTTAAAATACTCAATAATTTGATGCTTGAAATCTTAATACTCATTGATTTGAATTGAGACATTATAGTATAATGAGTATATAAAAAATATGTAATAAACTAAAGATAAATTAAGAAAATTTATGAAGGATGCATTCATATATTTAAATTAATTACTTCATCATATGTTGGCCAATTTTGATTATATGTGATGCTTATTTTGTATGACTAACTATTTGTACTTTTGATATATAATATAGACTTCATATCACATCTTTATGTATTTTGGCTGGAACTATTTACTTGATATGTGACTCTTATATATTTTGAATGTTGGCATCTTATTTTATCATGAATATAAAATATATTTTTTACATATAATATTAATTATATTATGAATCATCTTTTAAGGAGCAGGTTTTTTCTTCTTGTTAGAAAAAGGGAGTAAATTTAATTCAAAACAAGGGAAGAATAGTTTTTTTCTTAATTGATGATGTCAAAAAGAAAGAGTAGAGAAATAAAAATGGACAATAAGCAAAATTACGAAAAATTATCAAAGGCAATTGGGCAATAAGCAAATGTGTCAAGAGAAATTGTTAAAAGAAATAATTTTATAAGCAATCTTCAAACTTCAAACTACTCATGATGCACTTTATTCAAATGATTAGCGATAATGTTCAAGTAATATATCTTTGTAAATTTAAAATTTTTAATCAATGCTTCATATATATTATAATTTTACTTATGCTCAACTATTTTGTCATCATCAAAAAAAGGAAGATTATTACTCTAAGGATTGATTTTGATGATTATAAAATATTTGAGAGGATTACTAATGATTTTGGCTTGGAAAAAGATTTATGGTATTTCAGGGCAAAATCATAATTTTATGAAGTTATGTTTTGGAAGCCTCAACAACAAGCCTAGAAGATTTTTGATCTATTGAAGGTAGTTTTATAAGTTTTGGATACATAATTTGGAATAAAATTAGGAAGAAAGATGATGAGGGACAAAATCATAAATTTTACTAAATTGAAGAAAATCTATTTTGGAAGTCTTAAAAATAAGCTTAGAAGATTTTTGATCTATTGGAGGTAGTTTCATGAATTTTGGATGCATATTTTATGAGAAAATCAATTTTGAAGAAAAGGATCGACCCCTAGGTCTTTTCTTATTGAAATGGGCTGATTGGCACGCTGTTCCTATGCTAGGGGTCGACCCTAGAGTCGATCTCTACTATTCCAAAGGCCAAAAACATAGAAAATGAGTTTTTCGGATTTTTGTCTCAGAGGTCAACCTCGAGGTCGAACCCTGTGATAGAGGTCAACCCTAGGGTTGACCCATGCAATGGAAAAACTCCACAATGGCTATTTTTAGTCCATTTTGGCCACATTTAATGTGCATTTAAAGCCCTCCTACCCAGATTTCTCTCTAACACTTATTAAAGATATAAAAGCTCAAAAAGGAGGAAAGAAAAGAAGAGATTCAAGCATTCATTTCAGGCCTAAGCAAAAAGCTCTCTCCAAGCAAAGAAGCATTCATTTCAAGCTCACCAACCCCTTAAATGCTTATTCAAGTCTTCAACAACTTTGAGAAAAATTAGAAAAGCTTCTTTCTTTTTTGTGTAAAGAGTTTTTAATATTTTATCTGCTCATTAAATGGGCTAACTTTATATTTCATTATTGTTAACACTCATACTCTGTTTTATTATTTTGATTTAAGTTTTGGAGGTTCCAAAACTTGGAAAGGTTGATCCGAACCTTAAATTGGATTGTATTGGGTTGGTCTGTATCCGAAAAATAAGTATTCTAGCTTGGGATAGCTAGGGTCGGAGGTACCAATGTTGTATTCTTATTGAATACGTTTAGTAGAGTTAAATCCCAAGTAGAAGCTTGGGGAGTGGATGTAGGTATAAAGTTGGCACCGAGCCACTATAAATCTTGCTTGTTTGTGGTGTGCTTGCTCTCTCTCTATCTTTATTTTGTTAAATACTTGCTCTCTTACTATTTATCTTTTCTCTCTACTTAAATTATCCGCCACACACAACTTGCATATCATCACATTATCTTTGTTATTCTAATTTAGTTTTTAAATTTTAAAAATCCAATTCACCCCTCCTCTTGGGTTGCATAGCTGGGAAATAGCTGGCTAACCTGCAGAAAAGTTTTTTTCTACAGTCTTTATGCTCCAACTTTGGTTTCTTGCTCCATCTTGTGTCCCGGATTTCTGAAGTACCAACCAAGCCTCTCAAGGCCCTCAACACCTGGATCTTGAGTCTGTGGAGGGCTAAACATCGCCTCCATCCTTGGACAACTCCTATCCTAACTCTAGGACCACACCTATCCTAGTCTTTCTAAGCCAACACCCTGGCTCCTTCCATGGTCTCCTAATGCTTGGGAGCACCACACCATCTACAATCTCCATCTTGGTGCATCCAAGTCTTGGCACACCTGGCAACATCCATCTTCATGATACTGCTGTCCTTACATGTTCTGACAGCTTCTTGTGCTCACCTTACCACCATCATCCTTCTTCAGCTATTGAGCTTCCTTTGAAGCCTTTGAGATGACTACCTCCACCGCTGAAGACCTTAGCTTGTTCCTCTGCACCACCTTTAAAGTTGCAGATATCTTTCTGCTTAGCAGTTGCATCAATTATCTTGAACTTTCTTAGAGATCACGTAGCATTCTTGTACCAGCACTCACTGCATTCCTTGATGCTCCACCTGATATAGTCCTCTTAGAGCCATGCTTGCCTCCCTGCACAATCAGCTCCACCTAGATCTGTACAGCTCCAGCACTGGGGTTGGGATATAGCTCCTTCCTCTACACCTCTCCGCTCTAAACTTGTGTTACTTCTCCCTCCATTTGTGAAGCCATATCTATCTAGTGCTCCACCTAAAACTGAAGTCCCTCTGAAGCTGTAGAAGCTGACTCTGTACCCGAGCCATCCAAGGTCAACCATCCAATGCTGCACTGCTGGACCTATCGCTGCTCCTTGGACACCATCGTTGCTCCTTCGAACCCTGCATGCTCCATGGATCCCTTCGAAGCCATCTTAGATATACTACACCCCACAGGCTTCTCCAAGACCATCAAGAGCTTATCCGATTTTTCACTCTCAATGACTGAACTAATGGAATTCAACTTTTTTCCGCCCTTGCACTTCTTCTAAAATGGACATTCTCTCTTAAAGTGCCCTACTTCACCACACTTGAAGCATCTCTTAGATCTCTCGCTGCCCCTTTGCATGCCCTTCTTGTTTTCTTTCCTAAACCTCACTAAAACTACAAGACCCTCCTGGAAGACCTCCCTCTTTGTCATTCATTCTCGCTGCTCGTTGAACCTTAGCACTGATACAATCTCCTCATACACTAATGTCTCCTTTCCATACAGCAGTGTAGTCACCAATAGATCGAAGATCCCAAATAGCGAACATAGCAGCAATATACTTTTGTCCTTCTCTTCAAGATCCATCCTTATGTTGAGCAAGTCCATGCTTATTCGATCAAACTACTGAATATATCTTGCAACATCCTCATCCTCCTGCATCCGAAGGCTATATAGTTGTTTCTTCAGCATTAACTTATTGCACATATTCTTTTCCATGTACAACTGATGTAACCTCGACCATAAACCCTTGAATGTCTTCTCCTCATCCATTAAATAGTCCCACACTACCCATCTTCTTAGAGAACTCTGATGCTCTCTGCTAAGATATCTTCCTCAGCTGCTGCACCATCGAGCCTCTCTCAGCCCTGCATCTATAGGTAAGCGCTACCACAGCACTCTAGTGCTTCCTACCTATCACCCGTCATACATTTCGATCTTTTCTTCAAGATCGATCAGTAAATCATGCACCCAAACCTTCAACCCTAAGAAAAATCCTTTTCATTAATCCTCTCCACCTCCACCTTCAACCTACTACTTTTGGTTGGCCAAAATATAGCAATAACAAAGATAGATCTAAGACATACCATGGATACTCGTGCTAATTTTTGATTTCATCTTGTATGACTACTCCTTGTCTTCCATGCACCATCAAGCTCTGATACCCAATGTTGGTGCATCACCATGGCATCACCTATCTCTAATACCATGTTGTAAAAATTTTTGATCTTTAGCATGGACCTGAAGAGGTCTTGGACATTTTCTGAGGCAACATACCATAGATCATCTCCTAGATCTATGCTGGGACACCTCCCTCCTTGGGCTTAAGGGAGGCACCCCCTCTCTTTAAAGCTTCTTCAAGAATCTAGGGCAACAACACTAGAGAGAAGAAAGAAGAAAGATTGAGGGAGAAAAGATCTGTATTGATTGCAGTAATGAAAATCCTAATACTACCTATGTATTTATGCATAACCATTAGGCCCGACCAAAAATTTTTCTAGCTAACCCAATACATGAAAGCACTCATCAAGCCCATGTACATCCATGTCTCCCATGCTCTCATCCCCTAGATCTAAATCCAATCCATATATCAGTTAGCCCCCTTAAGACCTCTTAAACCAGGCCTTAAGACCCTTAGGATAACTTTCTATCCTAGCCCCAAACAGATCCTCGCATAACTTTGCCTGAGCATTGAGCCGACTTTGTCTCAGCACTGAGCCGACTAACCTTGGACTGGATTGGCTCAATTTTAGACTAAGCTGATCCAGTTGCATGCCATGTCTGCAGTCTCGAAACGTGCCTTTTTGTTTGGCTTGTCCTCTGAGACTTAGCCAACCCAGCATCAGACTGAGCTGGCTAACCTGCAGAAAATTTTTTTTCTACAGTCTTCATGCTCCGACTTTTGTTTCTTGCTCCATCTTGTGTCCCAAATCTTCGAAGCACCAATCAAGCCACTCAAGGTCTTCAACACCTAGACCTTGAGCCCATGGAAGGTAAACACCACCTCCATCCTAGGACAACTCCTGTCCTAGCTCTAGGGCTACACATGTCCTAGTCTCCTCGGAGCCAACACCCTGGCTCCTCCCGTGGCCTCCCAAGGCTTGGGAGCACCACACCATCTACACATCTTGACTCTTTCATGGTCTCCCAAGACTAGGGAGTGCCACCCTTGCTATTTCAAAAGCATGGAGCATTATTCCTTTTACCTTAGAGATTAGGGCATCAGGCTCCAAAGTTGATTTTCATAAACTTCTAAGACCGAACATGGATAAACTAGTTCATTGAGTGAGCAAAAGTACTCCCAACCAAATTTTTTTATTATTGCATGGATAGAAAACTTCTCCCAATCAAAGAAATTAAAGTCTGGCTTTCTTTCTATTGCAATTGAGTGGTTGGAAAGGCGTATCTTCATAGATGGCATGGAGAGGGATGGAGTGGAAGCAAGTGGATCTTTGTCCATTTGAGTAGAGCTTTTGAGTCACCTCCTTGGAGTAGCGAAAATTGGTTCCATCTATCCTCTTACGGCTTGGAGACTTGTCTTTTGAGAAATTCTTGTGCTTGATTTGCTGAGCAATATGCTTTACTGAAGCCATTTGCAAGCAAATCCCACCACAAATCAAAGAAAAATGATAGAGGAAGGTGCTATTTGGTGGGGCAAGGCTTTTGCAAAGGGATGCTAGGAAAGTGAAAATGAAATGGTAAGAGTGGTCCCCTAAGGCTTCCATTTAAAAGATGGATCTGGACATTAGAGATGACTCAGTTTACAGGTTAGTCAGCTCAGCGTGGTTCAATTAAGATTTTTGGATTAGTTAGTTAATGATGGGTTGGCTATAGTTCTAGGTTAGTTGGCTCAGTCTGGCATAGAGAAAGTTTTAGAAATAGACTCTATAAAAATGATGCAATCAATCAAGCCATATTTAATGCACATTAAAATCAATCAAATACACATTCAATGAATTAATCAAATATACATATCTACTTAAGCATGAATTCAATGAATTAAACATTCAAAAAATTAATTTGAATATAATTACGTAAATCAACCATAAGGAGTGTTGGTGGTAAAATAGCCCTCGTCGAAGTCCAATGGATTGTCCAACCTTGATGTAGCACCATCTGTAGTAGTGATGTCCAAGTTCGAACATCAACCAAGTTGATTCCCTAGTCAAGATGGACTCTAGAAGGTCGACCTTCAGATCTTACGCATTGGTCAATCTTCTCAACAGTAACTCTCCCAATTTCCTCCCAATAATAGTAGACCTTATCAAACTACATTGTGAACTTGGCCAGACGAACTTGAATAGTAAAAGGGATTGCCATCTAACTGATCCCAGTTCTCAATCTAGAATAAATAGCAGTCGCTTCATAGATATGAGATCTTCTGTACCATCTAATCTTGGCTTGCAGTCGATCTTGAAAATTGATCGAACTCCCCTACTTCACTCATAGACAGCCGATCCCATCAATTTTGTACCAAGAACTTTGGCCAAATGAATTTGAGTCAGCAAGAGGACCTCGCCGTTAGTAAAAGTCCAACCTTCAATCCGAAATAAGTAGTAGCCACTCGACAGGCAGTGAATCTCAATACTTCATCCCAGCTTCAAGTGAACTATGGATATCCATCGAACTCCTTAAAGAGAGCCTGGCTGCAGTCCTCATTGAAGAACCTATTGTCCCTTTCTGATCTCCAGTCTACCAAATCAGAATGCCTACATCTGCTCTTGATCAATCTTGAAGGTGGTCAATCTCTTAAAAGCTGTCAAAGATAGCTCCATCAAGATTCAAACTTAGAACTCAGTTGTAGGCCCATCATCCACTACTTAGAAGCCAACCTTCAAGTTCGGTCAGCCCGGCTTCAAGTTTTCTGTCCCAGTATGAACATTTCATTATCTAACTCAAAAGCCTTCGATCTTTCATCTGATCTTCAATAAATGAAATTTAACTATAAGCAAGTCACGACAAAGGACAATCCACTCTTTGTTACAAACTTCAAGTGATCCGAACAATCTTCTGATATTTTATTATAGCTATCACTATCATTCAGTTAGCATCTTCGTCTATATAAGGAACCCTCTAGATATGTTATTCTTTATAAGCTAAGCTCTACTCTCTATTCTAATTCTCCTATGTACTCCATTCTTGTGGGTTAGGAAGCTAACTTGACTATCAGAGAGTCCTGCAGGAGCTATCCACCTCCAGTTCAGACTTCATTTTGTAGGTCTTATCAGCAAAATCATCTCCACCACCTCCAGCAAACTCTGGCATCCAATAATTTTCTGCACCAACAGGATTGACGCTAGAGGAAGGGAGCCGAGGTCAAGATCATCGAGGAAAGGAGGTGAGTCATCGAGGCTATGGAGCAAGCCGTTTCTTCCTCCAAATCTTCAAAGGAACAAAAGAACATCAAGGTGGCATTTGTTCAAGAAGCCTTTGGCAAAAGGTTTGAACTTAGTTAGAAAATGTTTGCTGAGAGGTTCCCTGAGTTGGACTTTGGCTTAGAGCTGAAGTCAACAACTTAAAGGGAATAACTATGCATGTTCAGAGCATCACTTGTGACCTGTGTGGAGGAGGACATGATTCGAGCAATTGCCAGACAGGTAATCCTTTTGCTAAAATAATTGATACAGCTAATTATGTTGGTAATTTTTTCAGACCATAATAAAATAATCCCTACTCCAACACATATAATCAAGGGTGGAGGCAGTACCCAAATTTCTCATGAAGCAATCAAAATACAGCACAACAGCTACCCCGGGGGTTTCAAGTACCTAAAAAGAAGTCCAACATGGAAGAGCTGATGGTCAAATTTATTCAAAATCAAGAAGCAACTATAAAAAATTTGGAAGCCAAACTTAGGCAGGACCAAGTAGCAGCAATTCGAAACTTGGAGATGCAAATAGGTCAAATGGCTAAGATAATCTTCGAGAGACCTCAGGGATCCTTGCCCAGCAATACGGAGACCAATCCAAGGGAGTAAGTCAATGCTATCATCCTAAGAAGTGGTACAAAGTTGGAGGAACCACATCAGAAGAAAGAGACTGAAGAGCCAACTATAAATAAGGAACCATCAACTAAAATTCATCAGTCACCAAAACAACCAGCAGATGGATGATCTCTAGGTATATGGTTTGCTGATCCAAATATGAAACCCTACGTGCCACCACTACCATTCCCAAAGAGACAAATACAGCATCCAGATAAGAAATTTTCTAACTTTTTCAAAATATTAAAGAATTTACATATTAATATTTCTTTTGTAGATGCTATTACTCAAATGCCCAGGTATGCCAAGTTTCTCAAAGAAATCCTAACAAATAAGAAAAAGCTGAAGGAGCATGAGAGAATAAATTTGAATGAAGAATGCTCAGCAATACTTCAAAATAAATTACCACAGAAGCTAAAAGATCTAGAGAGTTTTACTATCCTCTGCATTATTGGTGATTGTAGTTTTGATAAAGTTTTATGTGATTTAGGAGCAAGCATTAATCTCATGCCTTTTTCTATTTTCAGGAAGCTGAGTCTAGGAGAACCGAAGCCTACCACTATTACTCTTCAATTAGCCGACAGATCCATTAAATATCCAAGAGGTATAGTAGAGGATATCTTGGTAAAGGTAAATAAGTTTATTTTCCCTGTTGATTTTATTATTCTTGATATGAAAGAAGATTATGATATATCTCTTATTTTAGGAAGACCCTTTTTAGCTAATGGAGGAGCTTTAATAGATGTTCAACAAAGAAAATTAATTCTTAGAGTCCAAGATGAATAAGTTACTTTTAATATTTTCAAAGATACTAAACATTCTGATGATAATCAAACTTATTTTCTAATTGATATTATTGATAATTCAGTATATGAGAATTCTGTAGAAAATAGGTTTGAGACTATAAAAGCTAGCAATGTTAAATTGAAAGAGGACTCGATCAAACATGAAAGTATTCCAATTGAAGTGGCACCAGATTGATCCACTTTAGAACTCAAAGAAAGTCAAGCTAAAGACTATAAATTAGAACTACTAGATAGATTATTTTTTTTCTTTTTAGTTTTAATTATATTTTTTTTCTTTTATTTTTTTAGTAATTTATTGTTGCTCTTTTACTACTTTGGTGTGTATTTTTAATTTTATAGAAAAAAATCAATGAGAGCTCAAGCAAAATTTTACAACTCCAAAGAACCAGACTAAACCAAATCAGGTGTATTCCTTCCTATCCTTTATTGCACCCTTTATTTTTCTTTCTCCTTTAAGACAATGTAGAATAAGTTAAAATAATAATAAAAAAAAATCATGTGTCAAGAAGAAAATCTTAAACAAGTTAGACTGGATAAGTGATAAAAGATAAAATTATTTGCTAATGAATATAACGAGTTAAAGAAGTAGATTAGTTGATCAACTTTTAGTAGCCTACTTAGGTTATTAAAAGACTATTAGCACTTCTAATTGCACATGCACACTAACAAGGCAAAGTAGGTATTGATTATAAGGTCAACTAAGGATTCAATTATCATTGAAAATTGGTAATTAATATACATTCTAATCAAAGAAACTTGAATTTAAGGAAAGAGCTACCTACCTAAAAATAAAGTACAAAAGATAGAGTATATGTGGATTTCCCAAAGCCTAGTAACTGGGTCTCTACACCTAGGTCAAGTATGAAAATTCACGTAAAATGGTGAAGAAAAGGCCAGGATGCTTAGCATAGTAAAAAAAAAAAAGGCAGTGTGAAAGCTACCTTAATTCATGAGTATAAAATTGAGAATGTATAGAAAATTGACCAAAATAGGTGATAAGAGAGGATACTTTTGTTCTTTTAATTTAACACTAAAATGCTAAAGTTAGCCATCATGAACACAAGTGCTATAGATCTTTGATGTACTCTAAGAAAGTTTTTAATTATATTGACTGAGAAATTTGCTTCTGAAGCTCCATGCTTAATTAGCAATATTTTCTAAACTTTTTGACCTTTAGTCCTAGATTTTATCTTTGTGATGGATAATCTTATTAAAATATGGTATTAAATAAAACATTAATAAGAGACTAGCAATGACTAAGTTGGAGGGTGTGATAAGTGGTAAAAATATACTAATAAAAATATTAAATTATAAAATAAATTAATTTATTTTTTTAGAAATTGATACTTTTATTAATTTTATGTAGAAAAGAAGGCCACCAATATGAAGATCTTATTTTTTTGATTCAGATGAAATAAATTTTAGGCAAAACGGACTTCAAACAAGCCCAAAATTGAATTTCAAAAAAAAAAAATTGGTCCGATTCAAATCGATTCAGAAAACTGGCTTAGCAGACCGCCCAATTCGACCGCATCAGTAGATCGACCCGCTGATGCAGCACTGATGGCAGGCTGACGGCAGTATTTTTTGCGGTACATGGTGAACCGACTTGAGGGCATTTTGGGAATTTCATATGAAGAAGCGTGCTTCGATTGGTTGAAGAACGTGGTGGTCCACGCAACACCGAGCTCACGCATGGTCTATAGATAGCAATTTGAGAATTTTGTCTGATCCAATGGGCGTCTTTCACTGAGACTTGATCGGACGGTCGAAAAGAATGCGCTGACGAACGGCATCCGCAGCTCCCGATCAAGATCCAATGGCTGAGATTTATTCTGATGATAAACTAAAGATTAGAAGCCTTCTTTGTACGTGATTGGATGGCCCAAATTCAATCCAATGCTTGATCCGACGGCTGGCATGAATTCCGACTTGATCTGAGATATTTTAAAGGGTTTTTAAGTGATTTTTGGATCATTTGATCAACATCCAATGGTCAGAATCATCCAGATCCTAATTTGAGTTATTTAAGGAGTCTTAAACCTAATTTTAAAAGGATTTCAACAAAAAATTGATATTTTGGGCTATAAAACCCGCTGTTGCTGTAGAAAAAAAAAAGAAGAGAGCGAGAAAAAAAAGAGAGAAAAAGAGAAAAAAAAAGAGAAGTCAGAGAAAAAAAGAGAAAAAAAAAGGAGAAGTCAGAGAGAAAAAGCGAAAAAAAAAGGAGAAGTCAGAGAGAAAAAGTGAAAGGGAGAGAGTCAGTGAAATAAAAAAACAAAAGAAGAAAGAGAGGAGAGAGGTAGAAAAGAGAGAAAGAAAAAAGTTTTTAATTTTTTTTCGACAATCAAGACATCGATCAAGGAGCTTCTTCTTCTTCACCAAGTTCTCCACACCAAGAGCAACGGACAATCAATTTCAATAATCAAACAGTCTAATTTTTTTTTTATACTTTTGTTTTATTTGCTGTTTTTAAACTTGTTATCATGAACTAAATTTTTTTTTACTAAGGCTAAGGTATAGCCAATCTTTTGATGCAATATTCAGTGTGATTTATTTTTAATTTTAAATTTTATTCATGAGGAGTATATAAATATGATCTTAATGCTGTTAGATTACTAGCCATCTTCTAATTGATCTGATGAACATAAATATTACGGACCAAGTACATCTGTTTATTGCTTCTTGATTATATACCTTATATTATAAATCAAATTAGAATTCATATGCATGCGGGAATTTGAGTGCGCTTTGGATGCAGCATATTTTAATTAGAGGATTTCATAAAACTTAATGTATTAATATTTATTTAAATTATATCTGAACCAAAAGAAAATTAATAAATATTGATAGTTTTGTTATGCCTGGACCAAAGGATAGTGAATAAATTAGGAGACTCCACTGTCACATGAAATAAAATTAATCTAATAACCTGAATATTGTATTGACTGAGTTGGTGAACTGATTGCCTTAGTAATACATTGCTCTTGAGTTTAAAACCCTAATAATTACACTCTCTCTATTTTCTTAAAATTTTTAATTATTTTTTTATTTTGTTTTTTAATTTCTTATTCTCATAAATTGGTCTTCTAAATAAAGCATAGGAAAGAGCTTTTCAGTACTTATTTTTCAATCCTCTAGGGATGATACTCTACTCATTCACTTTATTACTTGATCGACTAGTGTACTTGCCATAGCTATAAATTAGCACTCCCTAGCAATGGCGCCAAAAACTTGGTGCGTGCTAATTTATAGCTATAGCAAGCACACCAGTCGATCAAGTAATAAAGTGAATGAGTAGAGTATCATCCCTAGATGATTGAAAAATAAGTACTGAAAAGTTCTTTCTTATGCTTTATTTAGAAGACCGATTTATGAGAATAAAAAATTAAAGAATAAAATAAAAAAATAATTAAAAATTTTAAGAAAATAAAGAGAGTATAATTATTAGGGTTTTAAACTCAAGAGCAATATGGTACTAAGGCAATCGATTCACCAACTCAGTCAATACAATATTTAGATTATTAGATTAATTTTATTTCATGTGACGGTGGAGTTTCCTAATTTATTCACTATCCTTTGGTCCAAGCATAGCAAAACTATCAATATTTATTAATTATCCTTTGGTCCATGTATAATTTAAATAAATATTAATGCATTAAATTTTGTGAAATCCTCTAATTAAAATACGCTGCATTCAAAGTGCACTAAAATTCTTGCATGCATATGAATTCTAATTTGATTCATAATATAAGGTATATAATCAAGAAGCAATAACATAGATGTACTTGATCTGTAACATCTATGTTCATCAGATCAATTAGAAGATGGCTAGTAATCTAAAAGCATTAAGATCAGATTTATATATTTCTCATGAATAAAATTTAAAATTAAAAATAAATCACACTAAATATTGCATCAAAAGAGTGGCTACACCTTAGCCTTAGTAAAAAAAATTTAGTTCATGATAACAAATTTAAAAATAGCAAATAAAATAAAAAGTATAAAAAAATTAGACTATTTGATTGCTGAAATTGATTGTCCATCGCTGGAGAACTTGGTGAAGAAGAAGAAGCTCCTTGATCGATGTCTTGATTGTCGAAAAAAAATTAGAAATCCTTTTCTTTCTCTCAAAAATCTCCCTTATTTTTCTACCTCTCTCCTCTCTTTCTTTTTTTTTTTATTTCTCTGATTCTCTTCCTTTTTCTCTTTTTCTCTCTGACTTCTCCTTTTTTTTTTTCTCTTTTTTTCTCTGACTTCTCTTCTTTTTTTCTCTTTTTCTCTCTTTTTTTTTCTCACTCTCTTCTTTTTTTTTCTATGGTAATAGCAGGTTTTATAGCCCAAAATATCGATTTTTTTTTAAATCCTTTTAAAATTAGGTTTAAGACTCTCAAAATAACTCAAATTAGGATCTGGATGATTCTGACCATTGGATGTTGATCAAATGGTCCAAAAATTACTTAAAAATTTTTTAAAATATCCCAGATCAAGTCAAAATTCATGCTAGCCATCGGATCAAGCGTTGGATTGAATATGGGCCATCCGATCATGCACAAAGAAGGCTTCTGATCTTTAGTTTAACATCGGGATGAATCTCAGCCATTGGATCTCGATTAGGAGCTATGGATGTCGTTCGTCAGTGCATTCTTTTTGGTCGTCCGATCAAGTCTCAGTGAAAGGCGCCCGTTGGATCAGACAAAATTCTCAAATTGCCCTTTGTAGACCATGCACGAGCCCAATGTTGCATGGACCGCTGCATTCTTCAGCTAATCGGGACACGCTTCTTCATGTGAAATTTCCAAAATGCCCTCAAGTCGGTCCACCATGCGCCATGAAAAATGCTGATGTTAATGCTACATCAGCAGGTTGGTCTGCTGATGCGATCGAACCGGGCGGTCTGTTGAGCCAATTTTCTGAACCAATTTGAATCAGACTGGTTTTCTTTTTTTGAAATTTAATTTTGGGCTCGTTTGAAGTCCATTTTGTCTGAAATTTATTTCATTTGAATCAGAAAAATAAGATCTTCACATTAGTGGCCTTCTATCCTACATAAGATTAATAAAAATATTAATTTCTAAAGAAATAGATTAATTTATTTTATAATTTAATACTTTTATTAGTATATTTTTACCACTTATCACTTTTTGATGGAGAAATCTTTTGAAGATGAGACGAAGCCTCTTGCGGCTAGAGCTGATCTTCTGGATGCAGAGCCTATTACTGCCGAACCCACTTCTACACCTATTAAGGAGACGACACCTACTGAGGCCATGCCAAGCTCTTTTGCTGCTCCATCTTTAGAGGTTTGAGACCTCTTATCATTGCACTATTTTTTTTCTTTCTCACTCCATGTACTTAAACATTTTAGTTAATAAAATTAAGTTCTCTTTTGTCATATCTCTATATTATGATATGCTTATACATCGAGTGCAGTCTCCAGTCGAAGTGGCATCACTGCCTTAAGGCATTCTCTTAAAGGCCCACATTAGGAATTTAAGGAAGGAAGTTCATCAAGTCAGTAAGAAGTTGAAGAAGACTGAAGACTGGACGACTTTTCAATCATCAAGTGAAGCTTGGCCTAGGTTGGCACTGTCTCTATCAAAGTTGTCAGACTTTCTCCGAGCCTTTATAGCAACCATCTTCTTCCTCCTCTTGTTGGCCTTCTTCTTCCTTTCGGGAGGTGCAGGAGTGGTTGCCTTAGTGGGCAAAGTCAAATTTGATGGAGGCGCTACTGCCTCCGAAGCAGAGGTCACCTTAGCGGGGGTGGCCGAGCTTGGGCCTCCGACCCTTGCTCGCTTTGATGCCCTTCTTGAGGTACCCTCCCTTTCTTTTTTAGGCCTAAAGTCCCTTAGATAACATCTCCAACTCTTCGGGAGTCATTTCTACAATGGCAAGCAAGCTGAGGTTAGAAGAAAGATAAGAGGAACAGAAGAAGACGTATATGTATACCTTTCGGATTAAAAGAACTCAGGCCAAGGTTGTATAAGATGTGACTATCTACTAGTTCAGATAGTGGAGGAGCTTTATAATTTTTCAGTATGCTGGCAAAGTCGAGGTCCTTTCTTTCTAGTCAGAGGGCTCTACGAATCAAATCCCTCAATTAACCCCATGGAGGAAGCCCTAACTCTATGGAGGGATAAGAAACAAAAAAGAACTTCTCCTTTCAATTATGAATCGAGGAAGGGGCATCCTTGAGCAATCCCTTCTTACCAAACTAGGGTGATAAGTACCATCAATCCTTGGTAGAAAGATGGTGCCTGAAGATGAAAAAGGTTCAGAACAAAAAACCTATGGGACGAACCTTGGCTAAAAGATAAAGGGCAAGAAATCCTACTATGAACCTAAAAGAGTTCAGAACAATGGAGGAAAGAGATACATCTAAGAAGCAAAAAAGTGCAATCATGAAAGGAAAAAGGGAAAGCCTTAGTCCGACATGGAAAGCATCCAAGTATAAACAAAAATGACTTGGGGGAGGGGCGTAAGCTCGATCGCTTGACCCAAAAAGCTTCAGTTCATACTCTAAAGGGATTCCATATTGAACTCTAATTAAAGATAGATCTTCAGGGGAAAGAGAATAAGGGATAGTTTCTAGAACAAAATCTAGATGAGTTACCTCCCTAGGCTCGGTTTCATTCTTAGAGCCGAGGTTAGAGGAGCTCGGGTTGGATGGACTCTTAGAACTAGTAGACCAGAAAACTTCAAAGGTCATTTTGGATCAAACAAAATTTAAAAAATTATACTAAAACTCGAAAGAAATTAGTAATGAATCTTTTGAGAAACTAGGGAAGAATAACTAACCCTCCCCAAAAAAGTTTCTGAGGAATGAAAAATGAAAGAAAAGGGAATACAAGAGAAGAGTCAAAATGCTAACCTAGACTAGATGAAGAGCTTGGTGGTGCTACTAGAATGATGGATGAAAGATGGAGAAGGCATCAAAAACCAGAGGGATCAAAGAAGGAACAAAATAGGATGCTCGCACTTGAAGAAGACGAAAGGCGAAGAAGAAAGAAGAACCAGAATGGGAGAAGAAGAAGGGGAGAACATTTAAATAGTCGAATGGACTGCAAAGTGGTTATGATTGTAGATTAGCGGTGCCGAACCTCATGCTTCTGCGTGTCCTTCCCATCATGGTAGCAATGAACGTTTGACAAAAATTAGTAATGAATCTTTTGAGAAACTAGGGAAGAATAACTAACCCTCCCCAAAAAAGTTTCTGAGGAATGAAAAATGAAAGAAAAGGGAATACAAGAGAAGAGTCAAAATGCTAACCTAGACTAGATGAAGAGCTTGGTGGTGCTACTAGAATGATGGATGAAAGATGGAGAAGGCATCAAAAACCAGAGGGATCAAAGAAGGAACAAAATAGGATGCTCGCGCTTGAAGAAGACGAAAGGCGAAGAAGAAAGAAGAACCAGAATAGGAGAAGAAGAAGGGGAGAACATTTAAATAGTCGAATGGACTGCAAAGTGGTTATGATTGTAGATTAGCGGTGCCGAACCTCATGCTTCCACGTGTCCTTCCCATCATGGTAGCAATGAATGTTTGACAAAACTTTTATGGCGCCGTACATTCGAGCTCCACATCGAAGAAATTTTGGAGGTTGAGGCCGCTTTAGGTCATTCAATAATAAAAAAGTTTTCGCACCAATGAATGAGCTAAAACTTTTCATCTCCTGAAGGCAGAAAGCCAGAAAGGATTTTGGTAGTCTCAAATTTTAGTACTTCCTTCATCTGAACTTCGAACTCAAAAGTAAGAGGATAAGTATTGGCGGTAAAATAGCCCCCATCGAAGTCCAATGGGTTGTCCAACCTTGATGTAGTGCCATCTATAGTAGCAACATCCAAGTTTGAACCTTAGTCGAGTTGATCCCTAGTCTAGATGGACTCTAAAAGGTCAACCTTCAGATCTTGCGCATTGGTCAATCTTCTCAACAGTAACTCCCCCTAGTTTTCTCTTGATAACAGCAGACCTTGTCAAACTACATTGTAAACTTTGGCTAGACGAACCTGAATAGTGAAAGAGGTTGCCATCTGACTGATCCCAATTTTTAATCCAGAATAAGTAGTAGTCACTTCACAGATATGAGATCTTCTGTACCATTTGATCTTGGCTTGCGACCGACCTTGGAAACTGGCCAAACTCCCCTACTTCACTTGCTGGTAGCAAATCCCATCAATTTTGCATCAAGAACTTCAGTCGGATGAACTTGAGTCAGCAAAAGAACCTTGCCGTCAGTAAAAATCCAACATTCAATTCAGAATAAGTAGTACCCACTCTGTAAGCAGTGAATCTCAATACACCATCCCAACTTTAAGTCAACTATGGATATCTATTGAACACCTTCAAGAGAGCCTAGCCGCATTCCTCATTGAAAATCTTGTCGTCCCTTTCTGGCCTCCAGTCTGCCAAACCAGAATGCTTACACCTACTCTTGGCCAATCTTGAAGACGGCCGAGCTCTTGAAAGCTATCAAAGATAGCTCCATCAAGGTTCAAACTCAGAACTCAATTATAAGCCCATCATCTACTACTTAGAAGTTGACCTTCAAGCCTGATTAGCCCAACTTCAAGTTTCCTATCCCAATATGAACATCTAATTACCAGACTCAAAAGCCTCTGATTTCTCATCTGATCTTCAACAAATGGAATTCAATTGCAAGCAAGTTGCAATAAAGGATAGCCTACTCTCTATAATAAACTTCAAGCGGCCCGAACGACCTTCTGACATTCTATTATGGCTGTTACTATCATTCAGTTACCGACTCTATCTATATAAGGGATCCTTTAGATACATTATTCTTTTCAATTTAAGCTCTCATCTCTGTTTTAATTTTTTTGTGTACTCCATTCTTGTTGGTCAGAAAGCAACTTGATTGTCGGAGGATCCTGTCGGTGCCACCCACCTTCGATCTGAACTTCATTTTGCATGTCTCACCGACGAGATTATCTCCACCAACTCCAGTGAACTTTGGCAACCAATAGTTTCTGCACCAATAGGATTGGCGATAAAGAAAGAGAGTCGAGGTTAAGATCATTGAGGAAAGGAGGCGAGTCACCAAGGCTGAGGAGCAAGCCATTTCTTTCTTCAAATCTTCAGAGGAACAAAAGAACATCAAGGTGGTGTTCGCCAAGGAAGCCTTCAGCAAAGGGTCTGAACTGTGCCAAAAAAGGTTGCTGAGAGGTTCCTTAAGTTTGACTTCAGCTTTCTGATGGAGGAATCTTCTAAAGATGATGCGGAGCCTCCTCTGGCTAAAGCTGATCTTTCGAATGCTAAGCCTATTGTTGTCGAACCTGCTTCTGCACCTATTGAGGAACCAACACCTGCTAAGGCCATGCCGAGCTCTTCTGCTGCTCCACCTTCAGAGGTCTAAGACCTCTTATCATGGAACTTTTTTTCTTTCTCACTCCATTTACTTAAGAGTTTTAGTTAATGAAATTAAGTTTCCTCATTTATCATATCTCTGTGTTGTGATATGCTTATACATTAAGTGCAATCTCTGGTCGAAGCGGCATCACTACCTCAGGGCATTCTTCTGAACGCCCACATTAAAAATTTGAGGAAGAAAGTTCATCAAGTCAGCAAAAAGTTAAACAAGACTGAAGACTAGATGACTTTTTAATCATCAAGTGAAGCTTGGCTCGGGTCGATGCTGTCATTATCGAAGTTGTCAGACTTTCTTCGAGCCTTCATAGCAACCATCTTCTTCCTCCTCTTCTAGGCCTCCTTCCTTTCGAGAGGCATAGGAGTAGTGGCCTCGATGGGCAAAGTAAAAATAGATGGAGGTGCTGCCACCTTCGGAGCAGAGGCCACTGAAGGGAAATCCTGATCTCCCGGTCCAGGTTCGTTCAGATCTGATTAGATCAAGAGATATATTTCAAAAATTTTCTCTTGATCTCAATAAGATCTTGATATATTAGATCTGATTCTTATTATTTTAATAAATAAAATAAAACAAGATAAATTAAATCAAATTCAATTTACCTGATTTGGGTAATCCTATTACCCTGTAGATGATCCTGATTGCAGCGGAAGGTTCTGGATCTTAGCCACGCAAGCGCCTGGCCTCTACCGGTATCCACTCGGGTTGGATCTGGAGAACCTCTTCTTCTCTATCACACCTCCAAAAATCAGATCTGGATCTGATCTGGAGGATCTTCAAAACTCTTTTGAAGATCTGCAGTCGTCCTTTTGCAGCAGCGCAGCCTTCTTGCTTTTGATCGCCTTTCCTTGATCTGAATCGCACCAACCTAAGTCCAAAACACCTTTTGGACGTGGAGAGCAAGGGGAGAAGAGAGCTATGGCGTGGAGAAGGAGGGGAGAGGCAGCCTTGGGGTGGTATCTAATAGCATTCACTTAGGAATTAGGGTTGGGCGCAGGGTCTTATTTATAGACCTCTTGTGATCCAACTCCTCTTCCTCTCAACCAATCACAACCCTTTGTGAAATCAGATCTAAATCTGATTGGTTGGAATAGAGACCCCTGGATTCCTCCTTAGAGGGCGCCTAAGACCAGTCAAACTGGATTCTTAGTAGAACTCTGATTGGAATCCAAAAGGGAGGTGGAGTCCTTGTCCAACAAGGACTCCTAGGCGCCTCCTACTTGGGCTCACGCCACCCTTGGCGTGCGCCCTTCTCCTTGCCAGGTTCTGGCAGGGGGACAAGCCCCCACCAGCTCTCCAATAGGTGCATGACATGTGGTCAAAAGTCAAAGGGTGAATGGTCAACGTTTGACCAGTCAAAGGTAGACTTTTGACCAAAGTCAAAGAACAAGAAATGGCAGGTGACCAAAAATGGCAGGTAATGTCTTACAAATAAGACAACCTATTCTGACTTGGACAACCTCCAGTCAGACCATATGAAGGCCTCTGATTGAGCACAAACTCCTTTGGCTCAGTCAGGACAACTTATTTATGATAGTAAAAGAAGAACGTTAGGTTCAATCGAGTGCTAGCACGATTTCCTTGAACCTAATTGAATCTCATTCAGATCAATTGAACTAGATCAGTTCAATTGATGATCACCAGATTCAAACCCTTGTTTGTGTGACCCAGTTAGGTTCAGTTCTGTATGGTAATGGGATATGTCATGATCTCTATCATAGACATCATCGAAACTCCTTTCGATGGATCAGAACTCTTCTGATTCGAACAGCTAGAATGATCGATCATCTAAATCATTCTAATTGCTCCCAAAATCCACCAGTGACACCTAGCAGTATATGGTGGCAACCCATCAGAGCTGAATGCGAACCTCTTGGTGCAGCTACCTGTGTGATTCAGTTCTTCTATCTTGAGCCCCGATCAGATTAGGGTTAAGGTGAACTCGTCAAACCCTAGTCTCTGTCATATGATGTAATCATTCGATTCGAGTCCAATGTGAAAATCTAAATAGAAACTCTTTCTATTATTTCACTCTACCATGGCCATGGATTTCTGGACTTGATTCTCATGATCATCATAGGGCTACTCCTCTACCACCGAGGTAGATAGATTCCATCTTGATGCAATCCAGTTCCTACAATGAACATGCTATAGCCAACATACACCTCAGGGTTCCATATGGCTAGGAGACCGAGTAATGGTGTAGTCAAACTATAACACCCTCAAGGTGAACTGCCGATGCATCTCAGGTCAAAGAACCAGACACACTACTGCAGCATCGAGTCAGTCATTGACGAGAAGGTAGACTCCCTAATGACTACTCGAGGTGGTCACGCTCAGTGCCCTCGTTCCTCGTTCTCTAACGAGTACCTGTACTCTCGCTCCGGTGTCTCCACACCGTAGACTCAAGACTCATCTACTAAAGAGAAGCGATCGTACACCAACCTTCCGGATCAATCACCATCCTCGTGATGATCCTATGGTCGGGAGCTGTTTATGAGTTAATAATGATTATTCATGTCTTAAATTTTCAACTCTTGAAAATATGAATTATCATTACCATTAACTCAAAGGATGTATCACAGACACTAAATACACATATGTGATAGAAAATAACCCATTTCATTAATTATAGTCAAAATTATAATTTTGCCCCTAGAAGTGTATTACAAGTGTCAGCCAATTCTGGCTTCTAGGGCACATATATCTAACAATCTCCCACTTGTCCTAAAGCCAATTGGCTACAAGTCTAAGTCCCATCTTCTCAAGGTGGGCTTCGATCTTCTGCTGGCCCAACGGCTTTGTAAGTGGGTCTGCCACATTATCTGCGGAGTTGACTCTCTTGACCTCAACGTAACCTTTCTCAAGGTAATCGCGGATGAGATGGATATCACCGTTTGCTTGGAACTCTTCCAGCACAAACAGTCTGCCAGATGTCGACTTTCGATCATCTATATCGGACATGAAGTCCGAGTCTGTGTATCCCTGGAACTTGGAGTTCTCCGTTACCAAAGACCAACATCATATCCTTAGTTCTTCTCAAGTACTTAAGGATACATTTCACAGAAGTCCAGTGTTCTTCACCTGGATTTGACTGATATCTGCTTGTGACACTCACAGCATGGGCTATATCAGGTCGTGTACATAGCATGGCATACATGAGGCTCCCTATTGCAGAAGCATAAGGGATCTTGCTCATGCGTTCTATTTCCTCAGGTGTGCTGGGGCACATCTTCTTGGAAAGATGAATACCATGTCTGAAGGGTATTAATCCCCTCTTAGAGTTTTCCATACTAAACCTCTTTAGTACTTTCTCTATGTACATCTTCTGTGAAAGTCCTAGCATCCTATTCGGTCTATCCCTATAGACCTTAATTCCTAGAATAAAGGATGCTTCACCTAGGTCTTTCATGGAGAATTCCTTGGACAACCACATCTTGACTGATGTCAACATGGGAATATCATTCCCAATAAGGAGGATGTCATCCACGTACAATACGAGGAAGACAACAGCGCTCCCACTGACCCTTTTTGAAAACACATGGTTCCTCTTCATTTTTGATGAAACCAAACTTTTTGATCACATCATTGAAACGAGTGTTCCAGCTCCGAGATGCTTGCTTAAGTCCATATATGGACCTTTGCAGCTTGCAAACCTTGTGATCAGTATCACTGGATGTGAAACCTAGCGGCTGTTCCATATAGATATCTTCCTCAAGATATCCATTTAGGAATGCCGTTTTCACGTCCATTTGCCATATTTCATAATCGAAATAGGCTGCAACAGCAAGCAATGTGCGGATGGATTTTAGCATAGCTACCGGGGAAAAGGTATCCTGATAGTCAATGCCTTCGCACGTTGACTATAACCTTTTGCCACCAGTCTAGCCTTGAATGTCTCCACATTCCCATCTGCACCAATCTTTCTCTTGAAGATCCATTTACACCCAATAGGTACTATACCTTCTGGTGGATCTACCAAGGTCCAGACTTGGTTTGAGTGCATCGAGTCGATTTCTGACTTCATTGCCTCAAGCCATTTCTCGGAGTCGATATCTGATATCGCCTCGTTGTAGGTTTTGGGATCATCACCATGAGCACCATTACCTATGAGGAACATTTCCTCTACATCCTCTGAAATAATACCTAAGTATCTTTCAGGGGGACGGGAAAACTCTTTCCGATCTACGAGGTGGAGGAGGTAGTGTTCTTATTGGCTCAACCTGATTTGGTTCCACTTGGTCCTTAGCTCGTTCTGCTTGTGAGACTTTCTCATCAAGCTTAATCTGCTTTCCAATGCCACTATCTTGAATAAACTATTTTTCAAGAAATATGGCATGTCGACTCACAATCACATTGTGGTCTTCTGGAATGTAGAAATAGTATCCTAATGACTCTTTAGGATATCCTATGAATCGAGCTCTAAAGGACCTAAACTCTAACTTGTCCGCTTGTTGTCTTTTGACATGAGCCGGACAACCCCAAATTCTGAGATGACTCAGACTTGGTTTCTTACCGTGCCATATCTCATACGGTGTGGTAGGAACGGTTTTAGAGGGAACCCTATTCAGTAAATAGATTGAAGTTAATAATGAATGTCCCCAAAGAAAATCAGGGAGGTCTGTGAAGCTCATCATGGATCGAACCATATCCAATAGAGTCCGATTTCTCCATTCTGAAACCCCGTTGAGTTGAGGTGTTCCTGGTGGAGTCCATTGAGAGACTATGCCATTTTCCTTAAGATAGTCTAGGAATTCCCGGCTAAGGTATTCACCTCCTCGATCTGATCGAAGAACCTTAATGGGTTTTCCAGTTTGTTTTTCTACTTCATGTCTGAATTCTTTGAACTTTTCAAAAGGCTTCAGACTTGTGTCTCATAAGATACACATACCCATACCTAGACAGATCATCGGTAAAGGTAATGAAGTAGACAAAATTGCCTCTAGCCGGCACATCAAATGGGCCGCACACATCAGTATGTACTAGGGCAAGGAGATCTGTGGCCCTCTCCCCATGTCCAACAAAAGGGAGTTTAGTCATTTTGCCTTGAAGACAAGATTCACAAGTTGGATATGACTCAAAAGTCAATGGACTCAATAGCCCATTTTTCTCCAATTTGTTAATCCTATCTTCTGCTATATGACCTAATCTCAGGTGCCATAGATATCTGTCGTTTGGACTATCCCTAGGTCGTTTGGCATTCACGTTTTGCTCGATAGTTAAAACAGGTACATCAATATGCAACTGATAAAGACCATTAACAAGGAAACCATTTGCAATTTTATTTCTTTCATAAAGAATGTTACAATGGTCCTTAAAGAAGGTGATCACATAACCTTCTTGTGCTAAGCATGAAACAGAAATCAAATTCCTGCTAGCTGCAGGCACATAATAACAGTCTTTTAAAACTAAGTCTAAACCAGATGGTAATCGAAGAGGGTATGTTCCCACGGCTACTGCAGCAACTCTTGCTCCATTACCGATGCGTAGGATCATGTCTCCATCCCTCAGCCTCCTGCTATCCTCAAGACCCTGCATAGAAGTGCACAGATGAGCACTAGAACCAGAGTCAAGCACCCAACTGGATGCAGAAGAAACCGTAAGGTTAGACTCAATAACGAGCATACCTCCAGAAGGACCTTCCTTCTTGTTCTTCAGGGTGGCCAGGTAAGTAGGGCAGTTCCGCTTCCAATGGCCGTCGCTGTTGCAATGGAAACACTTTCCTTTGCCATCGACCTTCTTCTTCGGTTCTGCCTTCTTCTTCTTTGATCCTTCCACCTTTTGCTTTTTCACAGACTTCTTTTTCTTTCCATAAGACTTTCTTTTGGAAGAAGTCCGTTCCATAGCAAGAACTGAGCCTTTAGAACCTTTCATAGAAAGCTCAGCGGTAACCAGCATATTCATTAATTCGGCCAAGGAATTTTGAAGTTTATGCATGTGGTAATTCATGATGAATTGCCCATATGCATCAGTCAAGGATTGCAGAATAATATCATTCTGCAAGTCCAAGTCCAACTTCACACCGAGCTTCTCAAGCTCTTCCATGTCCTTGATCATTGTCAGACAGTGATCTTGGACTGACTGCCCATCACGCATCTTAGCTTAAAAAGTCATTTCGTGACTTGATATTTGGCTGCGCGACTCTGTTCACCAAACATCTCCTGCAGGTGAGCCAACATTTGGCGAGCAGTCCCGATATCTTCATGTTGGCGCTGGAGCTCATCAGACATCGAGCCCAACATGTAAGTATCTGGCCTTATTATCTTCGTCTATCCATTTTTCCAGAGACGCTCTCTGTTCAGTGGATGGACGAGCTGGTAAGGTGGGAGGGTCCTGGTCCAAAACATGTGTTAACTTCTCTGAACCCAAAATAATTTTGTAGTTCCTGAGCCAATCTTTATAATTGGGTCCAGTCAGTCTATGTGTGTCCTAGGATACGTGCCAAGTGGGTTGGACGCAGACATTTTCCTGTAGAGAGTCAAAGATTCTAGTTAGATACTGTAATTTTGACTTGACCAATTTGTTTAGGGATTTTATTTTTAAACAAATTAGCTCCCACTATTTTCTCGGATCCCTACACTCCCTCTGTAGAGATGCGAAAATCTCCACGATTAATGATTTCTAGTGGGTGGTGCGGTCTCACCAACTGACTCATCACCTCACCTAACAGTTATTGGTGATGGGTTAGCCAATGAGTGAACAACTCTTGTTCAATGATTCTCTAATCATGGTGCACCCAAACTTGGTCTCTAATTCATGAATCTCACCGTATCCGGAATATTGATCCACTCCTTAGTTAAGTCAGACCCACCATTTGCATAGACTGGGTTCCTAATTGAGTCTCTCACCGTATCCGGAATATTGAGCCCAACTCATCCTCCAGCCCATAGCATCCAATGCCTAATAGACATGGTTGCATCTTCCCGGTGCAACTGAGCCACTGTATCCAGCCGAGAACAATCAACCCCGGGAAGGGCCCGCACGTCTACAATGGTGGAAGACCTCAGACTTAATCTTTTCTTAGGGAGAATTGATTCAGGTCTCATTAAACTAGACTTGGCTTAGTCATAACAATTATGACTAACCTAGTGGCATGGGTTCAGCTCGGATTATTGACCACCTCAGATCAGAACTGTGTCAACAGATATGGCCAGGTAAGTGAGACCGGTGGAAGGAATATGCCATTAACTCGCACAAGAACGCATTCAGGTCGAGTAGCTTCCAATTAAAAACCAGTCGGTCGTCTGTGCCAAACTTACCTTAGACACCAAATTGTTGAGTCAGAACCAATTGGGTTAGCCTACAATCCAGACTCTAACCTCTGAGCCTAATTAGGTCTTGCTTGATCGTGACTCGATCTTGACCCAGACTTAATCCTATTAGGCTGGTCAATTTAAGCATTGTTGATCCCATCTAACCAACTCTTGATTCGGTTTGATCAACCGCTTAGACCTAATTGAGCTACCCAAGCCCGAACCCAGTATTATGAATATGTCTTAGATCTGAAATTCTCAATTTTAGACCTAATTAATATTCCATAAACTTAATTCTTAATTAAGTTGGGTTCATAAACAAAATATGCACAATAAATCCTAGGGTTTCAGGATCTAGGGTTTTGCAGAAAGTAAGTTTTGGGTTTCTGATTAAGGACGAACACGCAGCACCCCTACACGTCATAAGAACACCCCATCGAATGGGAAAGAGAGGGCCTTTAAACCCTTCTTCGTTCTTATGACCGGACGGCCAAGAGGAACGCCTTAATCAGGAACATGTAAATCTACAAAACAGTTATAGATCTATATCATATATCTCATATACAAATTTAGATCTAATCAAGGCATATTTTGCATACATCTCATGTATCAAATCATGCATATTTTCAGATCTAAATTATCTCATAATAATCTAAAAAATTAGATTTAAATTGATCTAATCAAAATAAATTCTAATCTAGACAATTATGTAGAACTATTCTACAACTAGTCTAGACATGCATCTATCATATCTCATATGATATTTAAAATTAAATAATTTTTATTTGCTGTTTATCAGATGTTATTATAACACTTATAATATCAGAAAATAGTAAATAAGAAGATCTAAAATATGATTTAATCAGATTAAATCAAAGACATGCAAAACTATTCTATAGAACTATTCTATTCTAGAACTAGTCATGCATATCTTCATGTTCTTAGATCCAAATCATTTAATTTTAATTTTTCTGATTTCAGATCTGATCACATCTCATGTGACATCTGAAATCACTTTATTTTCTAATTAAAATAAAATTAAAATCAGATCTAAACAATTTAGAACCATGGCTCTGATACCAGTTGAAGGGAAATCCTGATTTCCCGGTCCAGGTTCGTTCAGATCTGATTAGATCAAGAGATATATTTCAAAAATTTTTCTCTTGATCTCAATCAGATCTTGATATGTTTTAGATCTGATTCTTATTATTTTAATAAATAAAATAAAATAAGATAAATTAAATCAAATTTCAATTTACCTGATTTGGGTAATCCTATTACCCTGTAGATGATCCTGATTGCAGCGGAAGGTTCTGGATCTTAGCCACGCAAGCGCCTGGCCTCTACCGGTATCCACTCGGGTTGGATCTGGAGATCCTCTTCTTCTCTATCACACCTCCAAAAATCAGATCTGGATCTGATCTGGAGGATCTTCAAAACTCTTTTGAAGATCTGCAGTCGTCCTTTTGCAGCAGCGCAGCCTTCTTGCTTTTGATCGCCTTTCCTTGATCTGAATCGCACCAAACCTAAGTCCAAAACACTTTTGGACGTGGAGAGCAAGGGGAGAAGAGACTATGGCATGGAGAAGGAGGGGAGAGGCAGCCTTGGGGCGTATCTAATAGCATTCACTTAGGATTAGGGTTGGGCGCAGGGTCTTATTTATAGACCTCTTGTGATCCAACTCCTCTTCCTCTCAACCAATCACAACCCTTTGTGAAATCAGATCTAAATCTGATTGGTTGGAATAGAGACCCCTGGATTCCTCCTTAGAGGGCGCCTAAGACCAGTCAAACTGGATTCTTAGTAGAACTCTGATTGGAATCCAAAAGGGAGGTGGAGTCCTTGTCCAACAAGGACTCCTAGGCGCCTCCTACTTGGGCTCACGCCACCCTTGGCGTGCGCCCTTCTCCTTGCCAGGTTCTGGCAGGGGGACAGGCCCCCACCAGCTCTCCAATAGGTGCATGACATGTGGTCAAAAGTCAAAGGGTCAATGGTCAACGTTTGACCAGTCAAAGGTAGACTTTTGACCAAAGTCAAAGAACAAGAAATGGCAGGTGACCAAAAATGGCAGGTAATGTCTTACAAATAAGACAACCTATTCTGACTTGGACAACCTCCAGTCAGACCATATGAAGGCCTCTGATTGAGCACAAACTCCTTTGGCTCAGTCAGGACAACTTATTTATGATAGTAAAAGAAGAACGTTAGGTTCAATCGAGTGCTAGCACGATTTCCTTGAACCTAATTGAATCTCATTCAGATCAATTGAACTAGATCAGTTCAATTGATGATCACCAGATTCAAACCCTTGTTTGTGTGACCCAGTTAGGTTCAGTTCTGTATGGTAATGGGATATGTCATGATCTCTATCATAGACATCATCGAAACTCCTTTCGATGGATCAGAACTCTTCTGATTCGAACAGCTAGAATGATCGATCATCTAAATCATTCTAATTGCTCCCAAAATCCACCAGTGACACCTAGCAGTATATGGTGGCAACCCATCAGAGCTGAATGCGAACCTCTTGGTGCAGCTACCTGTGTGATTCAGTTCTTCTATCTTGAGCCCCGATCAGATTAGGGTTAAGGTGAACTCGTCAAACCCTAGTCTCTGTCATATGATGTAATCATTCGATTCGAGTCCAATGTGAAAATCTAAATAGAAACTCTTTCTATTATTTCACTCTACCATGGCCATGGATTTCTGGACTTGATTCTCATGATCATCATAGGGCTACTCCTCTACCACCGAGGTAGATAGATTCCATCTTGATGCAATCCAGTTCCTACAATGAACATGCTATAGCCAACATACACCTCAGGGTTCCATATGGCTAGGAGACCGAGTAATGGTGTAGTCAAACTATAACACCCTCAAGGTGAACTGCCGATGCATCTCAGGTCAAAGAACCAGACACACTACTGCAGCATCGAGTCAGTCATTGACGAGAAGGTAGACTTCCCTAATGACTACTCGAGGTGGTCACGCTCAGTGCCCTCGTTCTCTAACGAGTACCTGTACTCTCGCTCCGGTGTCTCCACACCGTAGACTCAAGACTCATCTACTAAAGAGAAGCGATCGTACACCAACCTTCCGGATCAATCACCATCCTCGTGATGATCCTATGGTCGGGAGCTGTTTATGAGTTAATAATGATTATTCATGTCTTAAATTTTCAACTCTTGAAAATATGAATTATCATTACCATTAACTCAAAGGATGTATCACAGACACTAAATACACAGGTGTGATAGAAAATAACCCATTTCATTAAATTATAGTCAAAATTACAATTTTGCCCCTAGAAGTGTATTACAAGTGTTAGCCAATTCTGGCTTCTAGGGCACATATATCTAACAGCCACCTGAGCGGGGGTGGCCAAGCTTGAGCCTCCAACCCTTGCTTGCTTTGACACCCCTCCTAAGGTACCTCCCTTTCTCTTTTGGGCCTAAAGTCCCTTAGATAGTATCTCCAACTCTTTGGAAGTCATTTCTACAATAGCAAGTAAGCCGATGTTAGAAGAAAGATAAAAGGAACAGAAGAAGACATATATATATATATATATATACCTTCCAAATTGAAAGAACTTAAGCCAAGATTGTACACGGTTCGACCATCTACTAATTTAGATAGTAGAGGAACTTTATAATTTCTCAATGTGCTGGCAGAGTCGAGGTCCTCTCTTTCTAACCTAGGGGCTCTATGAATTGAATCCCTCAATTGACCCCACGGAGGAAGCCCTAACTCTATGGAGGGATAGGAAATAAAGAACTTCTTCTTTCAATTATGAATAAAGGAAGAGGCACCCTTAAGCAATCCCTTCTTACCAAACTAGAAGGATAAGTACTACCAGTCCTTGACAGAAAGATGGCACTTGAAGGTAAAAAAGGTTCGAAATAAAGAAACTATGGGATGAACCTCAGCTGAAAGATAGAGAGCAAGAAATTCTACTATGAACCTACAAGAGTTCAGAACAATGGAGGAAAGAGATATATCTAAGAAGCAAAAAAGTATAATCATGAAAGGGGGAAGGGAAAGCCTTAGTCTGGCATGACAAGCTTCCAAGTATAAATAGAAAAGACCTAGGGGAGGGGCATAAGCTTAATCGTTCAACCCAAAAAGCTCCAGTTCATACTCTAAAGGGATTTCATATTACACTTTGATTAAAGATATTCGGGGGAAAGAGAACAAGAGATGGTTTCTAGAACAAAACCTAGACGAGCTACCTCCCTAGGCTCGATTTCATTCCTAGAGCTTGTTGAAAAATATGCAGGATTTCATGTATGAATTTTAAAATATTTTTGAAAAATAATACAGTGGAACATACAGATTAAATAATTTAATCTATAAATGCATATAATCTAATTACTAAATCCTACATCTAGAACCTATAACATGTCATAATGCATTCTAAATCTAAAAATAAAAGGGTTTGGTATTGATCAAATCAATATCCTAGATCTAGAATGATTCTAAATCTGAAACCTAGATCACATCTAGATGAGAGAAGAGATCAAATCTCTTACCTTGCATGGGTCGAGAACTTCATGGTTGATTTTTGTTATTGCCTTTGGAGCCACACATGCATCCAACCTCTATAGTTGATCCACACGAGGCTACAACAAAATTGAAGGTTCGTCGAATGAAAATCCGCTCGAAGTACTAGCTTCTCATGTATCCCTCTGAATGGTTAATTTAAATTTTATTCTTATGATCTCTTGGATAGTCCAAGAGATGAAGAATATCAGAAGGATTAGAAGAGAAATCCAATATTTGGATCTCCTATAAATCAGAGATTAAATGATTAAGAAAAATCCTAAGAGAAGACACATCTTCTCTCTTTAGGACATCAACCATTGATATCCTAAATGGATCTCCATATCTAGACAAGAGGAGACCTTCTCCTCTAGAAAATTTTCACACTTCTAGATATCTTCCACTTTGATTTTTCTCATAAAAAAATTATATTAAAATTGAGAAGAAAGGATTCTCAAAAGAATTCTAAGAGAAGACCATCTTCTCTTCACTTTCCTCTCATTAGGACATGATCAAATCATATCTAAAAGAGACCATGATGCCCCAACTCCTTAGAGCATCTATTCCCACGCCCTCTTCCTCTCTCTCTCTCAAATTTTTATCACATAAAAATCATAAAAAATAATAATAAAGTAAACCATGAAAGAAAACAATGAGAGAAATCATTTTCTCTTACCTTTGTCTTCATCAAAACATGAACCTTTCATGTCTTAATGAAGAGCTTTTCTCCAAGGAAGTGGGTGCCTCAAACCTCCATGCCATCCTTCCTATTTCTTCTAGTTTTTACCATGGAAAACCCAGGGATTCTTTATGCCAAAGATCCATAAAAATTGGCGCCCCATAATAATAGGAAGACTAGGTCAAAATGACCTAGTCAAACAAGGAAACAAGGGAGAGTTTGGAGATGTCCAACTCTTGGACGCCTCCCCATAATTTTTGTGTGTGGAGAGAAGGAAATCATCACCCAAAGAGAGAAGAACAAAGGGCAACAAACATCAAGGATGGCATGGGTTAATTTCCAAAGAGAGAGGAAGAGAGTTTTAACAAAATAAAACTCTTCCTAAGTTTGACTCATTCAAACTAACTACCAATTTTGACCAAGTCAAAATTAAATCCAAAATATGAGATTATGGGGAATGGAAAATCATTCCTTAGGCATGGATATTATAGAAAAAGTCTAAAAATAAAATTAGGTGGGCATTGGAGATTATTTGCACAAGGAAACAAGGAATCCAAGTCTAACTAGGATTCTCATGTATTAACTTGGTCAAACCATTTTTTAATCCAATTAAAATAATATTAGTGCAATCATAATTATGGGTGATCCTAGTCCAACTATAAATCTAATTAAGTTAGGTTTAAATTATATTTAAATCTAATTTAAAACCTAACTCAATTATGAATTAGGTGCACTCAAATCCTAGTCCAACTAGGATTTATTTTTTCTTATAATTGGCTTATCCAATAAATCAATTAAACTTAATCTAATTAAGTTTAAATTAATTATAATTAAATTTAATTCAATTAGACTTGATCTCAACCTGATCACTTAATCAAATTGAGCTAATTAGCAATCTAATTGCTAATCGATCCTCCTGCAATACTTGCATTAGATCAAACATCAATCGCATTGAATGTTTGACCTTAGAATAATTCTCAATCATCGATTAACCATATGATTAGGTTACAACCTCTTATATGTGTGATCCTATAGATTCGAACCTAAGCTGGTAGTATAGAATTAATTTATGTACCAATCAAAGTAACCATCTAGCAGTGGTTCTCGATGTCTAGATAAGTCAAATGTATGCAAAGCAACATTCTTAGAACCCTGGCCCATGGCTACCATATAATTCATTTCTTTGATGAAAAATATTCAAGATAACTTTGAGTGTATTATCAATACTCATACAAGTCATCTTTACTATGTTTCAAAATTTTGCAAATTCCATGACTCCTCACGAGGATTATCTAGGCCTAAGTTTTTCTAAATTAAAACACAACTAATTATTCTCTTTCTAAAGCTAATCAAAAGTGGTCAATCCCATTTTGACTCATACACCAACTACACAAGTACTTAACTATATCCAAAAATCTTTCAAATCTATATTAGAAATACAGACAGTCCGATATCAAAGTATAGTGAGTTACTTGCAAGTCATTGTAGTGATCTCAGGTCGGAAGGATATTTATACCCATTAGCCTTAGCTAGCCACTCTTGATAGTAGAGTGCTACATTGATCATGTTCAGTGCAGATGTACTCCTACATCTTATTTAAATATCATACCAGTGTCTCCACACCACTTGATTACAAGAACAACCAATGCATATGGCATACAATCACCTATACTCGATAAGTTATCATCCTTATTAATAACTTATCATTTGGTCATGAATAATTTAAGAACCATCCGATAAATCTTCCTTTATCGATTGATTGTGGTTTTAAAAACTTCATCATAATTTAAGAGTTCATTTAAGAAAGATAGAACTTTTATGATAAACCAACCAAATAACTATTATTATTAGATAATTTATATACTAATTCTAATCATCTACCACTTATATGATTGGCTTTAGGATACATTTTTCAACAACTTTCACTTGGACTAAAGCCAATCAGAATGATATCAAATATCCAATCTTCCACTTGAGTTCGTAGAACTCCTTAGTTCCACGGTCTTAGAAAATGGGTCAGTCAAGTTCTTCTTTTTCATCAATCTTTCAAAGATAGACGTCTTCCTGATCTAAAATCAAAGATGATGCAATGCAAAATCTGTTGATCCTTTGGTTCTTTAGCCAGAGCTACGATAGGACTGGACCATCGATGGAGGGTGCCACTCCTAACCTGCTAATGAACCTCAACTACTACATAGTTTACATAGCAACATCATATGCCACGATATACTCTACATCACTAACTAAATAGGCTATAGTATTTTGCTTGGAACCATTCTAGTGGATTGCTCCTATAATTAGGGTATGACCCGACATTCTCTTATTGTCATTTTATTCTGACTGATATTAAAACATCCATATGTTTTAGATCAGTATTTTCATATTTAAGTCATTGGATCTTAGTATTTTTCAAATACTTAGAGATTGTCTATACAATCTTTCAGTGATTCTCACTTAGATCAGACTGGTATCTACTCACTACCATTAGTGAGTATACCATATCTAATTTTGAACATGGAGAAATTAGATGACAACCAAATCTTTATTTCTTGCAAGGATGGAATGTGATTCTTGATTAAGGGAACTTCATCCACAAACAATACAAAAAATAATATTATAGAATATTTTGCCTAATTATAAATGCAGGATTTATCTTTGTTTATAATAAAAACATACGTTCAAAATGTATGTTCGAAAATTAAGATAATAGCCAAATGGGCTTTACAGGTTTTTACCTTTCCATCTATGCTACTCTGATCTTTTTGAAAATCCATTCACACCCAATGAGTTTTATCCCTTTAGGTGAATCAACTAGTGTCCACACACTATTAATTTTCATAGACTTTAATTTGGATTATGTGGCTCCAAGCCACTTCTTAGAGTCAGACCACTGCATTGCATCCCTATAGGTGATCGGATCCTTGTTGTTCTCATTGAGCTCAATAGGATTGCTATCCCAGACCAAGATACTGAAGTATCTACCTGGCTAATATGGTACTCTACTGGATCTTCTTAAAGATGCTACTTTAATGGGCTCTAGATTTGATCTGATCAAATCTGATTCTGTAGGTTTACTAGATTATAATGGTTCATTTCTACCAGTCAAACTTTCTCAAGTTCAACTTGATAGGCATCAGTTTCTTCTCTAAAAAACTTCTTTCCAAAAAGAATGCCCTTCTACTGATGAACATCTTATGTTCTTTAGCATGGTAGAATTAATAACCCTCAAATACCTATTGGATCAGGATCCAAGTTTATTTGTATGCAAACTTTTAACATAGGCCAATCAACTCCAAATCCGAAATGAGAGAGTCTAGATCTACGCCTGATCCATATCCCATATGGAGTCATTATAATAGATTTACTCAGTATAATTCAGAGTAAAACAAGTAGTCACAACAGCACAACCCTAAAATAGGTAGATAAATAAACCTTATCATGGATTGAACCATGTCTAACATCGTTCAACTACTTCTTTCAGATACACTATATTCTAAAAAAAAATTTACTGAGAGAGAATCCTATACTCTCCTAGATATGTCACCAACTTACTGGATAAGTATTCACCTCTTCGATTTGATCAAAGAGTTCTAATATATTCTCTAGTTTATTTTTTTATTTCATTATTGAATCATTTGAACATTTCAAATGATTCAAGCCAGATGCATCCATACTCAAATAGATCGTCTATAATGAAATATTAATATCTTCCTCTAGCACTTAAGTTCATAGGTCCATATACATCACTATATATAAGACTTAGAATTTTATCAGCTCCTTCACCTTTTCTAGTAAAAGATGTCTTTGTCATCTTCTCAAGAAGACAAGACTTACAGGCTATCAATGATTCACAATCATTGATGTCGAGGTTTTCCTCTCAAGCTTACCCATTTATCCTATTCTTGTCAAGATGACTAAGCCTATAATGCCAAAGATAGACATCCATGACATAATCTAACTTGGGTGTTTATTAAATATGTACACTACACTTAATAGGTTGTATAGATGTTAAATATCATTTTTATTATCCATGTATTATTATAATATTATTCATAATAATATCATAATAATCTTCTTTATTGATAAATGATAACCATCTCTGACCAAAAGGCCAATAGAGATCACATTTATCATAAATAATGGACAATGGTGATAATCACTCAAAATAATATCTTTTGAAAATAAGCTTGACGATTTCTAAAGCTAGGATTGGAACAAGACTTTCATTCCCAATATTCAAGTATTTCTCATCATTTTCAAACATTTCACTTACCTAAAATTCTTGCAACAAATTGCATAGGACTATCGGTATCCTATACCCAGGTAGAAGAATTATATACAAAGAAATTTTAAGGTATTATCATATAACATCCTTGATAAGCAACTCTTGCTTTTTTCTTTTGTTCAGCCTGCTATCGTCAAGAAAAATAAGATAATTCTTCTTTCTATGACCCTGCTTCTAATAGTAGTTGCATTATGCCTGATTTGGATCAATTTTGGATTAATTATTTTGACTGAGCTAAGTAGCCCTAATATAAATCCATTCATACTGCTGAACCAAATTCATCTTTTTGATACTAATAATCAAAGTTAGGTCCCACAAGTCATCATTGTCTGATAGTGATAGGAGCAATTAGGGTTTAGCCTTAATTTAAGAAAAGAGAATAATGATCTATTGTATATAAATTATTTTAAGCCTAGAAACTTGAACTTTAGTCTTAAGATTCTTTCACTATTTTATTTGAATTGATAGCTTCTACCTCCAATTTAAAAAATTACATTAATTTTTTAGTAGGTACTAGAATCCACATAGACTGCACATAAGCCCGACTTTGGTCAGCCAATCCATGTGCATCTATAGGTAGGTTCATTAATCAATTATTTATCCAAACTACTTCTAGTAATTTAATTTTATCCTAGAAATCTAATCAGTAGGCTTTGGCCTCCACTGTAAGGATTCGATTAGGTCCAATCATTAACTTGATCATACTTGATGCATCTAACCAACGAATGATTAAGCCCAACTTTGGTTGGCCAACCTAACCACCATTAGAGAGACACTTCCAAGTTATCATATTATGAATGATAATTCTATTAGTCAATAAGCACTAGACCATTGGGCCTCCAATGATTATTGAGTTAATAGATCCATTATCATCCAACTTAATGGAAGGATATGACTCTGTTATCTCCATAACTTTATCATTTTAAAAACCTAATAATTTTAGAGGATTTAAAATTATTTATGATTTAAGGATAGAAATGATATGGATCAATTTACTCCCACTGACTTCACCAAGTCAAGTCCTTCCACTAACTTCTCAAGTCTTTGACAAGGACTAGGATCAAAATTAGTCCATGGGAACCTAGATCAGTCTTACTGAATAAAATTAGTCTCACTGATTTTCTATATGACATGAGTTAGCATGAATCAATAAGCAACCTAATCAAGACCTGATTAACCACATTGGCCAGGTAAGTAAGATCGATGGGAGGATCTACCAAGGCTTGCCTTAGATGCCATCAGAAATAGCCAAATAAGTAGGCTACCAATTAAAAACCACCGTTCTGGGATGCCAGACTTACCTTAGATACCAGTCAATTTATTAATTTTGATTTGGTCTGCCTAAAGACTCAAGCTCAATCACTAAGCCATGATTAGTATCCATTTATTAGATGTATGAATTTTGATCAACTGCAACTATTGAAGTGATCTATAGAAATGACTTAATCTTAATTAACTATTAAATAGGTTTGATTAATTTCTTAACTAAGTCTATATTTAATCTAATCCTAGGTCTAATCCAGTTAAGGACCTGATCAAAGCTAACCCATTTTTCTTTAATCCATATTTTATGAAATTATCTTTGGATCTTTAAATCATAAACCTAGATCCTAAATAATCACTTAATTCTTAATTAAGTATAAAACTTATGGATTTAGATTTATGAAATCTCAGAATTAATTTTTGACTTAATTTAAAATATTTGAATCATATTCAATATATGGTTTTAGATCTAATTTATTTTAATATTTTGATCATATCCTAAGATTTCGAATCTAGAATTTTATAGAAAGTAAATTCTCAATTTAAGTTCTATAAAATAAATATATCACATATATTCTAGATTCAAAATAAAATTACATATCAACATATGCAATAAGAGGATCTAGATCTAAACATAAAACACATCATATAGATCAGATCATAAACTATTTAAAATTAAATTTAAAATTTAAAAATAAATCATAAATTATTTTAGATCTTATCTAATATATTTATAATTTAAATTATTCATGTCAGCACATACTAGGATAACCTCTCTACTGTAAGGGATAAACCTTAGAGTAGGATAACCTTATAATCAGTATGTTCGACCTAATATTATTTAGATCTAATCTAAATAATCTAAAATAGATCTAATATCTATTTAATTTTAAATTTAAAATTAGATATTTAGATCATATCTAACTTATTCATGATTCAAAAATAGATCAATACATACTAGGACAACCTCTCCACTATAAGGGATAAACCTTACAGCAGGACAACCTTATAGCAGTATGTGTAATCTTTAGAGTTTTATTTTTTAGATTTAATTTAATATAAATATGATCATGTTATAAATGAACCTAGATGCTCTGATATCACTATTGAAAAATATGCAGGATTTCATGCATAAATTTTAAAATATTTTTGAAAAATAATACAGTGGAACATGTAGATTAAATCATTTAATCTATAAATGCATGTAATCTAATTACTAAATCTTACATCTAGGAGCTATAATATGTCATAATGCATTCTAAATCTACAAATAAAAATATTTGATATTGATCAAATCAATATCCTAGATCTAGAATGATTCTAGATCTGAAACCTAAATCACATCTAAGTGAGAGAAGAGATCAAATCTCTTATCTTGCATGAGTTGAAAACTTCATGGTTGATTTTTATTATTATCTTTGGAGCCTCACATGTATCCAACCTCTACAGGTGATCCACACGAGGCTGCAATAAAATTAGAGGTTCGTCGAATAAAGATCTACTCGAAATACTAACTTCTCGCAGATCCCTCCGGATGATTAATTTAAATTTTATTCTTCGAATCTCTTGGATACTTCAAGAGATGAAGAATATCAAAAGAATTAGAAGAAAATCTAACCTTTGGATCTTCCATAAATTAGAGATTAAATTATTAAGAAAAATTCTAAGAGAAGACACATTTTCTCTCTTCAGGACATCAACCATTGATGTCCTAAACGGATCTCCATATCTAGACAAGAGGAGACCTTCTCCTCTAGAAAATTTTCACAGTTCTAGATCTCTTCCATTCTAATTATTTTCATAAAAAAGTCATATTAAAATTGAGAAGAAAGAATTCTCAAAAGAATCCTAAGAGAAGACTATCTTCTCTTCACTTTCCTCTCATCAAGACATGATCAAATCATATCCAAAAGAGACCATGATGCTCCAACTCCTTAGAGCATCCATTCTCACACCCTCTTTCTCTCTCTCTCTTAAATTTTTATCACACAAAAATCTCAAAGAAAAATAATAAAGTAAACCATGAAAGAAAATAATGAGAAAAAATATTTTCTCTTACCTTTGTCTTCATCAAGACATGAACCTTTCATGTCTTAATGAAGAGTTTTTCTCCAAGGAAGTAGGTGCCTCAAACCTCCACGCCATCCCTCCTATTTCTTCTAGTTTTTACCATGGAAAACCCAGGGATTCTTCATGCCAAAGATCCATAAAAACTGGCACCCCATAATAATAGGAAGACTAGGTCAAAATGACCTAGTCAAACAAGGAAACAAGGGAGAGTTTGGGGGGCATCCAACTCTTGGATGCCTCCCCATAATTTTTGTGCATGGAAAGAAAAAGTCATCTCCCAAAGAGAGAATAAAAAGGGTGACAAACATCAAGGGTGGCATGGGTTAATTTCCAAAGAGAGAGGAAGAGAGTTTTAACAAAATAAAACTCTTCCTAAGTTTGACTCATTCAAACAAACTACCAATTTTGATCAAGTCAAAATTAAATCCAAAGCCTCAGATTATGGGGCATGGGAAATCATTCCTTAGGTGAGGAAATTATAGATAAAATCTAGAAATAAAATTAAGTGGGCATTGGAGATTATTTGTGTGAGGAAGGAAATAAGAAATCCTAGTCTAACTAGGATTCTCATATATTGACTAGGTCAAACCATTTTTTAACCCAATTAAAATAAGATTAGTGCAATCCAAATTATAGATGATCCTAGTCCAACTAACAATCTAATTAAGTTAGGTTTAAATCATATTTTAATCTGATTTAAATCCTAACTCAATTTTGAATTAGGTGCACTCAAATCCTAGTCCAATTAGGATTTATTTTTTCCTTACAATTGGCTTATTCAATAAACCAATTAAACTTAGTCTAATTAAGTCCAAACTAATTTTAATTGAATCTAATTTAATTAGACATAATCTCAGCCCAATCGCTCAATCAAATTGAGCCAATTAGCAATCCAATTGCTAATCGATTCTCTTGCAACACTTGCATTAGATCAAACATCAATCGCATTGAATATTTAACCTTACAACGATTCTCAATCATCGATTAACCATTTGATTAGGTTGCAATCTCTTATGTGTGTGACCCTATAGGTTCAAATCTAAGTTGGTAGCATAGGAACCAATTTTTGTACCAGTCGAAGTAACCATCTAGCAATGGTTCTTGACGTTCGGATAGATCGAATGTATGCAAAGCAACATTCTTAGAACCCTGACCCATGGTTACCATATAATTCATCTCTTTGACCAAAAATGCTCAAGATGACATCACATATGCTATCAATACTCATACAAGTCATCTTTATTATATATCAAAATTTTGCAAATCCCGTAACTCCTCATGAGGATTATCCAGGCCTAGGTTTTGCTAAATTAAAACACAATGGGTCATTCTTTTTCTGAAGCTAATCAAGAGTGGTCAATCACATCTTAACTCATACACCAACTCTATAAGTACTTGACTGTACCTAAAAATCTTTTGAACCTATATTAGAAATACAGGCAGTCTAGCATCAAAGTATAGTGAGTTGCTTGTAAGTCACCATGATGATCTCAGATCGGAGGGACACTTATGCCCATTGGCCTTAGCTAGCCACTCTTGATAGGAGAGTGCTACATTGATCACGTTCAGTATAGATATACTACTACATCTCACTTAGATGCCATAACAGTATCTCCACACCACTTGATTATGAGGATAATCAATGCATATGGCATACGACGATCTATACTTGATAAGTTATCATCCTTATTAATAACTTATTATTTGATCATGAATAATTTAAGAACCATCGATAAATTCATCTTTATCAATTGATTGTGGTTCTAAGAACTTCATCATAATTTAGGAGTTCATTTAAGAAAGATAGAATTTTTATGATCAGCCAAATAACTATTATTATTAGATAATTCATATACTAATTTTAATTATCTACCACTTTGATGATTGACTTTAGGACATATTTTCCAATAGGACTGAGGTTAGGGGAGCTCGGGTTGGATGGACTCCTAGAACTAGTGGACCAGGAAACTTTAGAAGTCATTTTGGATCAAACAAAATTGAAAAAAATAAACTAAAACTTGAAAGAAATTGGCAACAAAATTTTTAAGAAACCAGGGAAGAATGACTAACCCTCCCCACAAAAGCTCTTGATGAATGAAAAATGAAAGAAAAGGGAATACAAGAGAAGAGTCAGAATGCTAACCAAGATCGGATGAAGAGCTTGGTGGCGCTACTGGAATGATGAAGGAAAGATGGAGGAGGCATCAAAAACTAGAGGGATCACAGAAGGAATGGGATAGGATGCTTGGGCTTCAAGAAAACGAAAGGCGAAGAAGAAAGAAGAAGAACCAGAATGGGAGAAGAAGAAGGGGAGAATGCTTAAATAGTCGGACGAACTTCAAAGTGGTTATGATTGCAGATTAGCGGTGTCAAAACCCATGCTTCCATGTGTCCTTCCCATCATGGCAGCAACGAATGTCTGAGAAACTTTTATCTTGCTATACATTTGAGCTCCAAGCTGGGGAAATTTTGGAGGTCGAGGTCACTTCAGGTCATTCAGTAATAAATAAGTTTCTGCACCAGTGAATGCGCCAAAATTTTTCATCTCTCAAAGGTAGGAAGCTAGAAAGGACTTTGACAAAAATTTTGGTACTTCCTTCATCCGATCATCAAACTCGAAAGTAGAGGGATAAGTGTTGAGGGTAAAATAGCCCCTACCGATGTCCAATGAGTTGTTCGACCTTGATGTAGCACCATCTATAAAAGCAATGCCTAAGTCCGAACCTCAGCCTAGTTGATTTCTTAGTCAAGATGGACTCTGAAAGGTTGACTTTTAGATCTTAAGCATTGGTCAATCTTCTCAATAGTAACTCCCCCAGTTCCCTCCTGATAATAGTAGATCTTGTCAAACTACATTATGACCTTCGGCCAGACGAACTTGAACAGTGAAAGGGATTGCCATTTGACCAATCCCAGTTTTCAATCTAGAATAAGCAACAGTCACTTCATAGATATGAGGTCTTCTAAACCATCTAACTTTAGCTTGTGGCCGACTTTGAAAATCGATCGAACTTTCCTACTTCACTCATAGATAGCAGATCACACTAATTTTACACCAAGGACTTCAATCGGATGAACTTGAGTCAGCAAGAGGACCTTGGCATTAGTAAAAGTGCGACCTTCATTCTGGAAAAAGCAATAGCCACTCTGCAAGCAGCGAATCTCGGTACTCCATCCCAGCTTCAAGTCCACTATGGATATCCACCGAACTTCTTTAAGAGAGCTTGGTCGTAGTTCTCATTGAAGAACTTGCTATCCCTTTCTAGCCTCCAGTCTGCCAAACCAGAATGTCTACACTCACTCTCGACCAACCTTAGAGACGACCGAGCTCCTAAAAGCTATCAAAGATAGCTCCATCAAGATTCAAACTCAGAATTCAGTTGTACGCCCATCATCCACTACTTAGAGGTGTTGTGATATCAACTTGTTCTGATACCACTTATTGAGAATCTCATACCAGATTATTGCAACAGAAAGAAAGAAGAAAATAAAATAAGAACAATAATCAAGTATATGGATCAGCTCACAGGCTCGCCTCTATAGGGCATGCAAATCTCTACTATGAAAGAGAAAAAATACAATAAAAGAATATCCACTCTCAACTTACTGTACATAAATCTTTCTCAACTAAAAGCTGCCCTCACAAAAGCTCTTTCAAAATCCTTAAAGAGACCCTCCGTGGCTACAAGATGCTCTGCTCTCACGGCCTCTACATTGGATGCTATGCACTTGTTGCTACCTGCAAGCACCTCAGCCTCTCTTTCTCTCAAATTGCATGTATTCGACAATCTGCTAAGCTTCTTTTGATGGCTACCTCAACCTCTTTGCATGCCTCTGCATGCCACTACTTGCCACACATGCCATACCTTGCTCCACAGCACCTCAGGCCTTTAAATATGATAAGAATCCTCTTCTCAGTAGTTCACAGGAGTCTTAACAGAGCTTTGTCTTCTAATATGAGTCGAACAAGATTTTGATGGTGTCTTGAAATGTCTCCTAGTTTTTAGATCATGACCGCAACCCTTCATGGCCTCTAGATCCTTTGGTCCATGTGCAACTCTCGTAGATCCCTTGGATTAATCATAATTTGAGTTCAAATAGAAAATTCCATCCTATTCTATTCACTTCCATAGAACCAACTCTATCAGAGGTCAAGTTGGCTCGATTGTGTCTAGTCCGAACACCTACTTTCAGTCTGCCTGAGAGCACCAATTTGACTGTAGTCTAAGCTGGCTCGATCTCAATCTAAGCTGGCTCGACACGTATTCGAGCCAGCCTAACTGCTGTGCTGATATTATTTTTCCTCTATCATGTGTCAAATTTGAGAGCTTCTGGATTTTTTCACGCCCATGCCCTAGGGCAACCGCCTGTTATTTCATGGATGGATAAATATAAAAGTTGAGCCAGGCTGCTTGATCCTACCTCCTTCAGTGACTATGAACCTTCAGACCTAAGACCTGCTCAAGGTAGCCTCTTATGATAATAGGAACTTTATCTTGCAATGTCACATGTCATCCTCCTGAGTCTCCCATCTCGTGCCTGATCCATCTCCATCTGGAGCTCCACCTCACACTATACTTTCTGCCATAAGGTAATGTCTATCATATTTTTTTTCTCTTAACACCATCCTGCTGCTGTGCATGACCTTCAAAATTTTTTCATTAGCTTTTCATCTGAAGTCGGTCAAATCCAGTCTACTCAGTGAGATTAAATTCTTCTTAAAGCTGGGTATGTATTGGACCTCATCCAACTTTTTTACTATTCTATCATGAAGCTTCATGCTGACCATCCTACTGCCCTTGATCATAGCTAGATCTGTCTGGCAAAAACACAGTGCCCTCACTGGTTTTCAAGGAGTTAAATAGCTCTTCTTTGCAAAATATATGATGGGAATAAACAAAATTCATAATTCACTGGGAGAAAGAAGTAGTCAAGGGACTGCCTTATAATGGTCAGCCTTAGACTTCCTAGTTTGGTTGGACTTAGACACCCCAACACGAAACTCTCACACTTTTTTTTTATTTCCTTTCTCAAAGGAATAATTTCATGCTGAGGACTTCAACACTTGAAGTATTTTCTCAGGTTATGAATCCTTGAATTTACTACTAAATTCATTATTCATAGCTACCCTCATTTTACACTGCACTGTGATTCGATTATTGATCCACTTCTGATAAGTGTCTCTAACCTCATCATATGCACTAGGCATGGACTTTTCAGATGCAGGATCCATAAGTACATACAAAATCTTTTCATTCTCTAGAACTAATATCAACTTTCAATACCAATTATCGAAGTTGGGTCCGATAAGTTTATCACTGTTCAACAGTGAATGAAGCGACGACTGACTAGACATATTTGAAAAGAGAACAACAGATCTATTAGTATATAAATTGATTAAGCCTAAAGATATGGACTTTAGTCTAAAGGTTCTCCTACTATTTGAGAAAACAAAAAAAAAGTTCAAAAGTATTGAATAGTATGCATTTATTCTCCAACCACAAAAAATATCAAATAATGATTGACTTTTCAGCAAGAAGACAAGCTCTCCTACTCCAAAGCTTATGTTGCCCAGAGGTAGCAACCCAAGAGCGGGGGGTGGGGGATGAATTGGATTCTTTTAAAATTTTATTAAATTTTATTTCTAAATAAATATGTGCTTTAATTTAAGCAAATTTAAAAGTTTGTTAGGTAATACAAATCAAAAATAAAACAAATCTAAGATAGTGTAAGTATGTGCTTTGAGCTATAGTGAAAGTAAGATAGTGTAAGCAAACCAAGAATCTAAGTAATACAAATCAGAAATAAAAGCAAAGTAAAAAAAGCAATAAAAATAAGAAGTAAGGCTACAATACAAACATATAAACTTTATAGTGGTTTGGTGTAATCCATACCTACGTCCACTCTCCAAGCTTTTTTTGGAATTTTTACTATAATCCTTTCTTGATTACAATGTGTTTATACAAACAAACCTAGTTGATTTTTATTAGAGCACTAACCAAAATCTTACACCATTAATTTTTTAGGTTCACTAATAATCCAGTTGATTTTTTGGACTAACCAACCAAAACCTAACAAGTCTAATTCTGGACTTGGAGGAGCCTAATCTCCAAGTCTTTTTACCCAAAGAAGCTAGAAAAAAATAAATATACAAGTTAAGAATTTTAGCACAAAAGTAAAAAATAAAATTTTAAACTCTTTGAGCGCAAAGAAGAGGTTGAATGATTAGCTCTTTTGAAGCTTGAATATTCTTCTTTGAGGCTTGAGAGGATGCTAAAGAAGTTGTAAAACATAGCTCTTCAATGCCCTTTAAAATCACTGCATAATCCCTCTCTTTTTCACACTTTTTGATGTGTAATAAAATTTCTTTTATTTAAAAATGATTTCTCTCTTAATCTCACTTAATCTTGCTTCTAAATTAATTTCTTGCCTTAAATATCCTTAGAGATAGTTAAAGAGTGAGTTCTAGCCATTGAAAGCTCTAAAATAATTGTTGGAGGTAAAAACTAGCCATTAGGAGGAAGAAAGATCCATTGCAGAACTATCTGTTAAAGGCTGTCAGCATGTTTCGAGCCTTCTTGATTGATTACGAGTCGACTCAATTTTACTTTGAGTCCCCTCAGCGGTTCCACAAGTCATCTCGCTCTCAGGTGCCCAATAATCACCTTTTTAGAATTTTTGCACCCCTGAAATAGAGTTGCCTCAGATGTGTTGGAGTCATCTTGCCTATAAATTTAAGAGCACTCGAACAACTTAGACTCATCTTGATTTTAGTGCATAAAAAAAAAATTTCTTTTTCCTTAGATGGAGATAACTTGGACATGACTCTACCTCGTACCTTATATCAAGCCAGCATACCAAATGCTTGGAGATGACTTTAAATTTTTTGAAGTTGGCTTCTTTTGCTCTGAAGTCAACTCCACTAAGTCTTGAACTCAGAAATTCTTTCTTTGAAGACCTTGACTTAGTGAATTTATGAAGATTTTTTTCAATGAATATTTCTTCAATTTTAACACATGGAAAAATCTACATATATCCTTGAAATACATGATTAGATACATAATATATTCAAAGTTTGGCAATCATCAAAATCAATCATGGGGGTTAATAGCTTCCTCAAAAAAAAATTCTTCAAGCTTCATTGACTTCAATCAGCTCATCTAAGAAGTTTTTGTTGGCTATTTTATATTTATTTCAAAATTTTATTGTAACTAGCTTCAATTGGGGTTTAAAGCTAGGGAATAAGCTCATCTAAGCCTTTAAATTGGATTATAAGCCAAGGATTGGCTTAGGGATAGGTTTAGATTGGTGATCCCATATAAAACTAACTAAGTTTAGGGATAGTGAGTCCAAGAAAACTATCTGGCTATAATCTTAAAAAAATTATAGTGTTAATTCCAAAGGAGAGCCTTGGGGAGTGGATGTAGGTACTGGGATGCATTGAACCACTATAAAATCTCTTTATTTTGTTGTGTACTTAATTTTCTTTGTGCTCTCCACTTATACTTTATTGCTTCTTCATCTATAGCACCTCATTTCAACATAATCGCTTCACTATTTTAAATTCAATACATAATAATTTTAATTTTTGAAAAACCCAATTTACCCCTCATCTTAGGTTGTCTAGCTGGGCAACACAAACCTTATCCTATGCTATTTGCCATAGATGCAAGGCTCATATACATCATTCCCCTCCTTTTTAAGTGCTGAAATCAGACCCCTCTAGCTTAGTTCAGTGAGCCCCTTGTCACTCATATGACCCATTCGATAGTGCCATAGCTGATAGACAAGTTGTTCCTCCTATGCTGCCACAAGCACCTCTATGCTATCTATCACCACTGAGCCCTCCATTCTATATAGGTTATTACTTAGTCTTCTCTCTTTCATTACCACTAAGGTGCCCTTGGTTATCTTCAAGCACGTGCTACCCAGCTGGCTATTAAAAGCATACCCCTACTTCTCCAAATAACCTAGTGAAATCAGGTTCTTCTTCAGCTCCAATACATGCTTGACATTGGTGGGTATTCGTATGACTCCATCATACATCCTCACTCTAATGGTATAAATACCAGCAACCTTATATGGGTGATCATCTCTAAAGCTCACACTTTCACCATTAGTTTTGATATAAGAAGCAAACCACTCCTAGTATGAAGCATAGTGGTGGAAACATGCTAAATCCAGTGTTCACTCACTATCATATTCCATGGTCCCATCTAATACAACTAGTAGATCATCCCTACCATCCTCAGATGAATGTGCACCACTCTCACTGGATGAATCACCCTTGGAAAGGCCCTTCCTCTTCCTCTTTAGATGATCAAGTTGATGACTTGTAGCACTTCTAGCCCTTTTGACTGCCTTGAGACTTTGACCTTCCCTTCAATTTTCCTCGACCCTTCACCCTAGATGTCCTTTGCCTCTCATTTGTAGGAATTAGTGTGGTGCTCCCAAGCCATGGACAAAAGATGAAGAGAATCCAAGGGGTGAAAGGAAGCTAGCACATAGGAGAGTCAACTTGGTTCTAAAATGAGTTGACTCAGATCTAGGAGAGTCAACTCGAGTATCAGGTGAGTCAACTCGATTGTCTTAGAGTGCCGCAGATAGAGAGCTGGCTTTCAAAAATCTATGGCATGGCATAAAGTCAAGCTGACTTGGTCCTAGGTGAGTCAACTCAGATTCAGACGAGTTGACTCGAGTCTCAATCGAGTCAACTCGATTTTGATAGATGGAATAGGCATAATTTCTGCATGGAATTTCTATTTGGGTTTTGGATAGAGCTTTATCATAGAAGTCTTAAGGCCTGGTTTGAGAAGTCTTAAGGTGGCTAACTCAAGATTTGGACTAGAATTAAGTTTATGGGATGAGAGCATGCAAGATATGGGTGTACATAGGCTTGGGTTAATGCTTTCATGTATAGGTTAGCCTAGGAGAGTTTTTGAGGTAGGATTTATTAGGATTCATGTAAGAATCTTAGAGTATATAAACCATTGTATTGTAATAGTATTTTAAGAGTGGAATCAATACAATGCTTTTCTTCCTAACTCTCTTTTTTCTCTTTGATTCCAATGCCAAACCAAAGATTACCAACCCCTACCTTGTTCATCTTCAATTATCTAGCTTAACACACAGGTCCACGTAAGAGATCGGTACTTGGCTATGGTTTTCGAGCAGCCATGGGGCATAACAACTGGTATTGAAGCGATACCAGGTTCTAACAATTGATATTAGAATAGCTATTGAAAATAATAATTAGTATCAAAGCCCGATTGAGCATGGATGAAGAAGAAAATCAGATTTTCAACAGAGGTTTAGATCTAAAGATTTTCTCTAAATTTTATGAGGAAGGAAGATATCTAAGGGCTACTGCCCATCCTCCCTAGTCAAAGTATTTTTTAGATCTACATATTGTGCTATTTTTGATTTGGATTTGATCATGAAAAGTAGTAGGTTGAAGGTTGAATTTTAAAAGTTTGATGGGAAAGAGAGTTTCACCATGTGAAAGGTTATGATGGAAGATCTGCTGGTTCAAATGAAATTGGATTTGGCCTTGGAGGATAGGCTAGAGGAGATGACCAACAAGCTATGAGTGTCGTTGGAGAAAAGGGTATGTGCCACTGTTGCCCAAAGGTAGCAACCTAGGGGGGGTGAATTATATTCTTATAAAAGTTTGGCTAAATTAAACTCTACATCAATTATGTATTTCTAATTAAATCAACTTAAGAGATTATATGGTGAAAGTAATTTCTAACAATAGAATTAAAACATATATATTGCTAAATAATAATTAAAAACTAAGCTAAGCAAGAATTATAAGCAAGTAATGCAAGCAAAGAAGTCACAATACAAACACACAAAATTTATAGTGATTCAGAGCAACATGCTCCTACATCCACTTTCTAAGCTTTTCTTGAGAGTTCCACTATAATCCTTTCTTGATTATAGTGTATTTATTTTTTTGGGCTTATAAATAAATTCAGTTGATTTTCACAGGAGCACCAACCAAAATCTTACACTGTTAGTTTTCAGGGTTCACTAACAACCCAATTGGTTTTTTAGACTCACCAACCAAAATATATACAATATCTAATTATGGTCTTGGATCGATCTAAATTCCAAATTTTTTTCTCAAAGAAACTTATAAAGAAACAAAAATACAAGTATAAGTTTTAGCTTAAAATAGAAAATAAAATATTAGAACTCTTTGAAGCTCGAAGAAGTTGCTATTTGATTGCTCAAATGATGCTTCAACTTCTCTTCTTAATACATGAGAGGATGTGGAAGATGATGGAGATAGTTTCTCTTGAAAGCTCTCTGATTTTGAAGCTTGGTTCCTTTCTCTCTTTTTTTTTTGCTTTTTCTTAGGTATTCAATGGAGCTCACAAATTTTAATTTTTGTTTCCTTTTCTCTTTCCTTGCTTTTGAATGCCTTTTAAACATTCAATCAATGCTGGAGAATGATTAGTAGCTATTTAGAACCGTTAGAGAGCATTTATTAGATATTTAATACACTAAAAATGGGTAGAAAAACTAGTCCTTATGAAAGTTTCCATCATAGAGAGCGATCCTAAGGTCGTCTCCTAAAATAGGGGTCGATCCTGCTAGGGGACAACTCTGGGGTTGACCTCTGTGGCAGAATAGAAATAGGCAGTTTTTATTTTTGGATGGCAAAATAGCAGGGGTCGATCCATGGGTCAACCCCTGGCAAAGAGGTCAATCTTGGAGTCAACTCTTTTTGTGTTTCACTCAAAAACAAGCATGGCAAGCACCCCTTTTTAAAAAGAATCGACCTAGGGATCGACTTTTTTTGCCCAAATATATTTTTCTTTATTTTTTGACTTTCAAATTTTTTTAAATTGCCTTCAAAAGTTTCAAACTCTTCTCTCTCTTGAGGCTTTCAAATAACATTATTTTGATCTCCAACTTAATGAAATTGAATTTTTAGCATTCTTCAAGTATTTTTATCAATCTAAAAATTCTTATATAACTTGAAATACATAATTAAACTTCTTCTAAAGATAAAAATCATAAGTACTTCTCTCAAATATTTTGTAGTCATCAAAATCAATTCTTGAAATAACAATCTCTACCTTTTTGATGATAATAAAATATTTGAGTATAAGCAAAATAAGGCATATGTAAAATATTGGAGTAAAGTAGTGCCATTAAGGATTTTGAATTTAAACCAAGGCAATATATAAGTGTATCCAATTGATGCAAATTTTTTATGACATGAGCTTTATAGTATCAAGACATAATGTCAATGCCTACAGGTAGATGATCATAATGCATCATTATCATAAAGGATAGAGAAATCATAATAAAAACCTCACGTTCTATAAAATGACTTAGTTCTTTTAGAAGAGAGGTTAGGGGCTATAAAAAAAATTGCCAATCATCAAGCATGCAATTTTAACATTATTAATTAATAATTGTTGCTTATATCAAATAATATATTTACTCCCCCTTTTTGACATCATCAATTAAAAAAGATACTCTTTCCTTGTTGTGAATAAAATTTACTCCTCCTTTCTAATAAGAAGGAAGAATCTGCTCCTTAAAAGATGATTCATAATATAATTGATACTATATGTGAAAAATATATTCTACATTCATGACAAAATAAGATGCCAACATATCAAAAAAGTCATAAGAGTCGTAAATTAAGCCAAAATACATAAAGATATGATATGGAGTTTACATTACATATCAAAAGTACAAATAGTTAGCCATACAAGATAAGCATCACATAAAATCAAAATTGGCCAACATGTATCATAAAGTAATTGATTAAACATATAAATGCATACTTCATGAATATTCTCAATTTATCTTTAGTTCATTGCATATTTTTTATATACTCATTACACTATAATATTTCAATTCAAATCAATGAGTATTAAGATTTCAAGCATCAAATTATTGAGTATTTTAAGCATCAATTCATTAAGCATATACTCAACATTCTTCTTCTCATTTTTTATAACATTAAAAAGCTTATGAGAATGATTAAGAAAACCATCAAAATCAATAAGATGTAAGAGTGCATCAAATGAGAATGTATTAAATTCAAAAATAAAGTCAAATGAATTATCTTCCCTTTGAAAACTTATCTTATCAAATGAGAGGTGTATTAAATTCAAAAAATAAAATAAAATAAATCATCTTCGCTTTGAAAACTTATCTTTTGATTTAAAACATGCTTAAGACATTGCTTCTCTTTCAGAAATTTGCTTGAATTCAAATATCAAAGTTTGAATAAGTATAACTCTTTGATTAGATTTTCAAATATATACTTTTAAGTTTTAAGAGAAATAGAGCTTTTCAAATATTTGAATAAAAAATTCAAGCATAATATTTTTTTTATCAAATAAATCATTAAAATATATCATCAAAATCAATCAAAATTTAAAAAATATATATTAAATTCAAAAAAATTTGATTTAATTTCAAGAGAGTATTAAATTTAAACTTTATAGAATATTTAATATGAAAATAAGCATGTTTGATATCAAATTTATATTGATATCACTCTCTTTCTTTTTAAAAGATTTAAATTCAGATTTTCAAGTCAATATTGAGGGATAGAACTTTTCAAGATATTTCAGCATATTTGATACTAAGTCAAGTATGTTCGATGCTAAATTTCTATTTGATACCATCAATTTAGATTTTTAATTTAATTTTAAAAAATAAAAAATTTTAAATAAAATAAGTACAACATGTAAAAAAAATTTTGAATCAATTTTAATATTTATTCTTTACTTTTCTTAAGAAGTTTCAATCAATTAAACTTTGAAAAGGTATGTATCGAAAGAGTATGAAAGATGATATCAGAGCTAAAGATAATTTTATAAAGATCTTACATTGTACATTAAAAATTTTATAAATTTATTTCTAGGAGTAAGAAGAGTTTTCAATTTAATTCAACTCTAAGAATGTCAAGAATATTCAGGCAAATCAAATTATAAAATTAGCATATGAATGATACCACTTTAAATAAGTTTCAACATTAGAGAATAATTTGTTTGTCTGATACTACTTTAAATTAATAGCGCTTTAAGTTCAGTAAATCAAATTAAATAAATATATGAAAGCATAAATTAAAAAGACTAAAAGATATTTGATTGAAAATTTAAAATCAGTATAATAAAGCTAAAAATAAGATAATTGATTGAGAGTTCTAGATCAAAAGTTCATTAATATTTTTAATTAAATCAAATTAAAAAATATTTCTCCTTCAATTTTTCATATTAGTAGCTGATTAAATTTACTTTTTATTTCATATTAGTAGCTGATTAAATTTACTTTTTAACTTTCTCTCCCTTATTATTTCAAAATAAGCATATTTTTAATATAGATTATCAAATTAAAATATATATATTCATTCTTTAGCGTTATCTTCTCTCCTTTTTTTTTCAATATTTGCATGCTTAAGCTTTATAATTTTTGTTGCTCCTTCCTTTTCTTTCAAGTTAAACATCTTTAATTTGATACCATATTAAATTTTAATTAATACCAATTTAGTAATCAATTCACCTTGAATAAATTCTTCTCTTTATGTCAAGATATTTTCAATCAAGTAGCCTTTTAAGAGTAAAAATTTTACTTTCTCTTCCTATCTTTTAAATTGAGTATATTTAATATGAACATAACTGATACCAGATTTAAAAATTTAGATTATTTAACTTTCAAAATTAGATCAAGAGTTATTTTTTTCCTCAAAAAATATGGATGCATACATACTTCTCAATTTAATTAAAAGGACTCTGGACTTCAAAAATTTTGAATAATATAGTCTTAAAAATATATTTTTTTAATATTAAAGTAGATCATTCAAAAATATATCACAAGAATTTATCTCAAATAATATAATAGTAAGAATATAACTATGAAAATTTAAATTTGAGACTTTTTTTTACTAACAGATGATGCAATAGAACTCATGGCAAAAATAGACTATTTGATACAAATTATGATACCAATTATAATAATTTTTAAAAAATTATTTATTTATATCATTTGAAAGAAGTTTTTATTTGTTTCTCTAAATTTACAAATCTGAGATATATAGATCCTTTCAAAATTAAAAATTTGGATATATCATTCAAAGCAAATCATAAAAAAATATATTTAATTTTTTAAAAAATATCACTTTCTTTTCTTAAGTAGTATCAATTAATTTGAAGCATAAAGATATCAATCTTATAATTTATCTCAAGATATAATATCAAAGATATTTTTTTTATCTTGATATATTCATGCAAAATAGATTATTCATAAATATTTTTTTTGTCAAAGATAAAGCAATAGAATGTAAGAAAATAATGGTCTATTTGATATCAATTATTGAAATCTTTGATAAAAAAATGAATCAATTAAATTTAGATCAAATTATTTTGATAAGTTAATTGAAATTAACATCAATAAATCATGCAAAATAAATCATAGAAAGATATTCTATTTAAACTTAGATCTTTGTTTTTTTAAGAAATATAATTTAATCGAGTTTAGAAGAGATATGAAATTCTTGATTTTATCTCAAATGATATCATATAAGTTATGCAAAACCAAATTTAAGACAAAATATTTTTTCTTATGCCAAAAAAAAGCAAAAAAATTTAAGACAAGAATAGACTATTTGATATCAATTATAAGAATTATAATATTGATTGTTTTAAAAATCAGTTCAAATAACAAACTTCTTGATATCAAACATGAAAAATAATTTAATTTTGGAAACCTAATATTTTGAAGAGAAAAGGTGACATCTTTGAAAGATCTTCTCCAATTTGACATCCATTGAGTTGAAATAAATCAAGATTTTCTTAAGAGATTTGATACTACTTAAAGATTGAAGAAAAACTAATTTTCAAATTCATTGCTCAAAAATAATATAAAAAATATGAAAGCATATTTCAAATTTAATTTGATACCAAATATGAAAGACATTCTTCAAGTTGGGGGACAAAATTGATTGAGGTTAAAATAAGAAAAATCTAGATATTGGTTCTATGTGTTGATCTAACTATAGGATTTTAAATCCTTAAGGGTTAACCTAAAATACACTGCAACTTAATACATCAAATATTTTAAATTTTATAATTGATGTCTTATCTTTAAGTACTTATTTTATGCTAATTTTTATTAAAATTTTAATAATTTATCATTTTATAGGAGAATGTCAAGCTTACTTTTACTTGTATGTTCAGCAATTCAAAAATATTCATATCCAATTAACCATCTTTTAATTTAAGTTTATCAATTATAAAATTAATATAGAAAAGCTATTATATCATATTGAATTTTAAGATAATTTTAATTCATATCATAACATGATACTTAGAGGAGAGCATATTGACCTCTTAAAAATAAAATATTCAAATCATCAAAATCAATCAATCATACTAATTTTACTAATATATGAAAAGAATTTCGAGCAAGTAAACATAATATGAAATCATACTAAAGTCAATAGATTCAACAAAATAACTTTAACAGTCATTGATGGTATGATATAAGAAAAAGTTTATATTATACCATGTATTAATACCCATCCCTTTTCATTTCCAAGGCATCCATAAAAAAAAATTTTCTTTCATTCCATTTGGATCCTTGGTGCACCCACAAAATTACTTAATGATTTTGAAAACCCAAGTCATCTTGGGTCAACAGGAGTTAGTATTCAAGGTTCTCTTTGGAATCTAAATTTATTTAATCAAGATTTGGCTAATTTTTTTAAAATTATATTTCAAAATTTTATGGCCAATTTAATTATATTTAAAGTACTTAATAGTATGATCTTTAGTTGAAGCTCTTGTAAAATTATTTTTAGTATTTTACTATTTTCTTGACATATTAGAACTAGTTTCTACTTTATTGAAAATAGTTTCATTAGTTTTTATCATAGATTGAAGATTTTAAAAGCTAATTATAAACTTTCCAGCAATATGTTTTAAAACTTTAATCTCTCTTCTTAATTTTTTATTTTTTTTCAAGATATCTTTCTTTTCATTTAAAAGATTTTTATTTTCTTTTAGGAAGAATTTTAAAGTATTATTTTTTTTAAGCTCAATATTTTTTTAACTAAAGAATTTTTAGATTTAATCATTTCTTCTTTTCTTTAGCTAAAAAATTCTTTTCTTCTATTAGATTAAGATTATCCTTTTTAAGCTCCATACTTTTCTATCTTAATTTTTTAAATTCATGCATTAACTCATTGAAAGCATCAAGTAGTTCATCAAAAGTAAAATTAGATGAGTTTTCAAAATTTACCTCATCCTCCAAGGCCATGGGATAACGATTTTCATTTTTCTCTTCCTCATCCAAGCTTGACATATCACTACTTTTTCAAATTCCTAGTAAAACACTTTTCTTCAGTTTTTTGGGTGCATTTGGTTGTTGGTGATATTTTTCTTCTCTTCTTTCTTCTTCTTCATATCATTTTTCATGAGGAACTTCTTGAATTTTCTTGAAAGAAGTACTATATCCTCATCATCTTCTTCTTCATCTTCCTCCAACTCATCGCTTTCTTAAAAATTTGAAGTAGACTTGTAGGCAATGGTCTTCAATTTCTTTGGCTCCTCTTTATCTTTCTTTTGAGCCATATGCATCTCATAGGTCATAAGAGAATCCATGAGCTCTTCTAGGGATAGCTTGGTGAGATCCGTCACTTCTTGTATTGCCATCATCTTAGCTTTCCCATTCTTTAGGAAAAGACCTGAGCACCTTGCAAATAAGATCATAGTTAGAATAAGTTTTTCCTAGGTCATTAAGAGCATTTATAATTTCAGTAAATTTGGTGAACATATCGAAAATAGACTCATGTTTATTCATCTTGAACATTTCATATCTATGAACAAGTAAGTTAATTTTGGACTCTTTGACTTGATTTGTTCCTTCATGAGTTATTTCTAACATATCTTAAATTTCTTTAGCCGATGTGTAAGAAGATATTCTATTAAACTTATGCATATCTAAGGAACAATAAAGTATGTTGATGGCTTTTGCATTTAATTGAGCCATCTTTTTATCAAATTGATCTCATTTCTTTTCTGGCTTGGGAAGAGTTATACCATTTATAATTATTAAGGGTGTGTGAGGTTTTCTAGTTATGATTCTTTACAAATCATAACCTAGAGCTTGCATGAAGAGTCTTATTTTAATTTTCCAGAAAGTATAGTTGGTGCCATCAAATAGTGGTGGTCTAGAGATGGATTGGCTCTCAATAAAAGAAACACCACTTGGGGTTGCCATTTGATCTTTCATCCATGACAATTAGGTTAGCAATTAATAATAGAGCACCTGCTCTGATATCATTTATTGCCCAGAGGTAGCAACCCAAGAAGGAGGGGGTGAATTGGATTCTTATAAAATTTTAGCCAAATTAAACTCTACGTCAATTATGTACTTCTAATTAAATCAATTTAAGAGATTATATGGTGAAAGTAATTTATAATAGTAAAATTAAAATATATATATTGCTAAATAAGAATCTAAAAGTAAGCTAAGTAAGAATTATAAGCAAGTAATGTAAGCAAGAAAGTCACAATACAACCACACAAAGTTTATAGTGGTTTAGAACAATCCTCTCCTACATCTAATCTCCAAGCTTTTCTTATGAGTTCCACTATAATTTTTTTTTGATTACAGTATATTTGATTTTCAGGGCTCACAAACAATCTCAGTTGGTTTTCATAGAAGCACCAACCGAAATCTTACACCATTAGTTTTCTGGGTTCACTATCAACTCAATTAGTTTTCCAGGCTCACTAACCAAAACCTATACAACATTCAATTATGAGCTTGGACCAGTCTAAATCCTAAGTTTTTTTCTTAAAAAAATTTATAAAGAAATAAAAATATAAGTATAAGTTTCATCATAAAATAGAAAATAAAAAATCAAAACTCTTTGAAGCTCAAAGTAGTTGCTTTTGGATTGCCAAATGATGCTTTAATTTCTTTTTTTGATGCTTGAGAGGATGTGGAAGATGATGAATATAGTTCCTCCTAAAAGCTCTCTAATTTTGAAGCTTGGTTCCTCTCTTTTTTTTTCTTTTCTTAGTTATTCAATGAAGCTCACAAATTTTAATTTTTGCTTTTTTTTTCTTTCCTTTCTTTTGAATGCCTTTTAAACCTTCAATCAATACTGGAGAATGATTAGTAGCTATTTAGAGCTGCTGGAAAGCATTTATTAGATATTTAACATACTAAAAATGGATAGAAAAATAAGCCATTACGAAAGATTCAATCGCAGGGGTTGATCCTAGGGTCGTCCCTTGGCATAGGGGTCAATCCTGAGGTCGACCTCTATGACAGAACAAAAATAGCTAGTTTTTATTTTTGGATGATAGAATAGCAGGGGTCGACCCATGGTCAACCTCTAGCAAAGGGGTTGACCTTGGGGTCAAACCTTTTTGTGTGCCACTCAAAAACAAGTATGCCAAACAGTCCTTTTTAAAAGGGGTTGACCTAAGGATCGATCCTTTTTGTCCAAACATATTTTTCTTTATTTTTTAACTTTTGAATCTTTCCAAATTACCTCCAAAAATTTTAAACTCTTCTCTAATACTCTTGAGGCTTTTGAATAACATTGTTTTGATCTCCAACTTGATGAAATTGAAGTTTTAGCATTCTTCAAATATTTTTATCAATCTAAAAATTCTTGTATAACTTGAAATACATAATTAAAGTTCTTCCAAAGATAAAAATTATTAGTACTTCTCTCAAATATTTTATAGTCATCAAAATTAATTCTTTGGACAACAGCCATGATTAGGACTTGCTTAGCAAATGAGGTGCTATATGGTGTGTTAGAAGAGAGAACATCTAAGGATTTGTGATCAAGGTTGCACATATTGTATATGAGAAAAACCATATATAACAAGTTGATGCTGAAGAAGTAACTGTACAACCTCCGAATGTAAAAGGATGAGGATATTGTCGAACATATTCAGTGGTTCGACTGGATGAACATGTTAGATATATGTCCTAGAAGCCAAATTGATCGACATATGTAAAACTTTCAATGGACATAGTTTATAATTTTTTGACTTATAAAAAAAGATTATTTTATCATTAATTTATTATTTAAAACTAATTAAATTAAATATTATTAATTTAACTTAATTAAATATTATTAATTTAAAATTAATTTAATTAAATTAGAATATATATATTAATTAAAAGATGGGTATATGGTTCCATGCAATGGAATATTTTTAAAAAAAATTAACACTATTGGCCTAAGTAGGGCATGCGAGAGTCGAATGCTTTGGATGCCAGCTTGGACCTGAGGCTTGAGTGTGTAGGGCACACCCCCATTCCTTGTTCACAATGCTGACCAGCATCTTTCGTCGGCCTGAGCATGCCTTGCATGCGGGGGCTGGATGTCTTGGATGCCAGTGGGGACTCAAGGCTCGAGCACACAGGACATGCCTCGGCCCCATGTTTGCAATGCTGCTTGGACTTGGCACCTTTCCTTAGTCCAAGCACTCTACATGTTGAGACCTAGTCACATACTTCTAATTAATTAATTAATTAATTAAAAATAAAACTAATTAATTATATTAATATTTAATTAATTATTTTTTAATATCTAATTATACTTAATTAATATTATTTAAATAAAAAATTAATTTTAGTGATGGTATTAGCAATAGCTTTAGCCATCGCTAATATTATCGCTAATACTCATAATAGGTGGGCTGCAGTGCAGGACTACAACATGGGCTAGCATGTAGGGACTGAGGCATGAGGAGGCATGGGCTAGTGCACAGGGACTGAAGCATGAGAGGAAGGCTCAGGGATGGCACGTTGGCTTGTGGATGCATCTATGGAGATGAGGGTGCATAGACGGGGCTGTAGGGTCGGGCTGGGGGGCCCGGGGTGGTGGCTCAGGGAGCAGCCATGGAAACAAGGGCGCAGGGATAAAGCCCAGGAAGGCAGCATAGGTCAGGGCTATGGGGTCAGACCAAGGGGAGGTGGGAGGCAGTCGGGGGCTTACGATCGAGGGCTCAGGGAGGTGAGAGGTAGCCAAGGGCTCGAAGAGGTAGGGGCAATTAAGGGCACTCGATCGGAGGCTCGAAGAGGCAGGAGATGGTCGAGGGCTTCCAATCGGGGCTTGGGAACGTCGGATCTGGCAGCACGATGAGGAAAAAGGGGGACCGAAGGTGGGAGAAAGAGGAGGGTGGTAGGGTGACTAGAGGTAGGGAAAAAAGAGGGTCGATCGTCGACTAGGGAACCAACCTAGAAACAAGGGCACGTGGTGGAGAACAATGCGAGGGGTGGGAAAAAATGATGGCACATGGGGGATGGTGGAAAATGAGGACGCACAGTGGGGGAAAAAGAGGGAAAAAAGGGAGGTTATTAGCAATGATAAAATACCATCACTAATAATTATAAAAAAATATTTAAAAGATAAAATTATTTTTTTATTTATTAGCAATAGTATTTTACCATCTCTAATAAGTTCCTCCATTGCTAATAATAATAAAATCAAATTTAAAAAATAAAATTATTTTTTATTAGCAATGCGATTATCATTGCTAAAATCTCAAAATTTCATCGCTAATAATTTTTTTTTGCAATGAAAAAATTATTGTTTGGTAAAAAAAGACTCAAAAATGTAATATCTATTTTAATAAGGATCATTAATTGAAAATCATCTTTCCAATATCTTTATCATAGTTAGGGTTGGAACTAGGCTAGGCCCTACCTATACCCGAGCCTAGCCCAAAAATACTGCCATTGGTTAAAAATGGTACTTAAATCAAAAACCAACAAAATAAAAAAGAGAAAGAGGAAAAGAAGAAGGCTCATATCTGTCATTGAAAAATAAGACATTGCAAGTTCCTCCATACCTTTAATGATGAGGTGGATGCAAGCGGTTGCCTATGATATAACAGACCATCCAAGCTTGTCTTGCAACTATAAGAATAAAAATACATGACCTCCATCTCCCTCTAGACTATTTAGGTGCATCAGGCAGTCATCATAGCTTCTTTATGAATGGAGCACGACTGGTTTTGGGTTGGATGTAGGCCAACAATATTTGGCCCACTCTCGGGCCGGGCTCAGGCCGGGCCTAGGTCAGGCCAAAGATATCTAGGTGGGAGGTAGCTAGGAGCTCAAGAAGGTGGGAGGTGGCTAAGGGCTCACATGGCGAGGTATCCAAGGGCTTGGGGAAGTGGGATCTGATGGTCGGGGGCTTAGGAAAGTAGGATCCAATGGTGGGGGAAAGAAGGTGGCCCGAGATGAGGAAAGAGGGGGGCAACGGTAGGATTAGTGAAAAAAAATAGGATAAGTATTAGCAACAATAAAATTATCATTGCTATAGCCATCACTAATAAAATTTTCTATTCCTAATAAAGTTATCATTAAATTTTAAAAAAATTACTAGCTATTAGCGATGGATGCACCTACGTCGCAAAAGCCGTTGCTAATAATTACTGGCGAGGATGGAAGTGATAGGTTGCATGTAGGGTTTCTAGTTCTACATTCAATTTTTTTTTAAAAGATAATGTAGCAAAATAAAAATTAATCTAATTAATTTTTCTAAGAGTTGTACATCAGATCTAAATCTAGGATCAAAATATGATGTACATGCATTTAAAATCTAAAAATTAAATAATAAGTGGTAAAATAGGTTTACTACTCTACGTGTGTTCAGAACATAATACCTTATGTGGATAGTCAATCTCTACAACTGAATCACCATCAGGATGGTCCTCTCATCGCAACATAGCTACATAGGATGTCTAGCCTCCATGAATGGTCCACATGAGGTTCTGGTCCCGATCGGATCCTCCCGAGTGCTAGCTCGATGTAGGATGCTTTCGATGATTGATGTTGATCAAACTCCTTCGATCTCTTTTCATAGCATCTTTGGATACTCTAGATTAATGGCAGAGGTAGAGAAGAGGTAGAGGAGGCTTTTCAAAAAGTTTCATAAATTTCTAACACTCAGAACTCACGAAATCACATACCAAACCCTAGATCAAAACCCTAGGATTACACTTTCACCCAAACCTTGCACCTTCCTTTCCCTCTGGTTTTTCTTCTCTCAATTTTTTTTTTAGATTTTTCTCATGAAGAAGGGGGGCTCATGCATGGAGAGGAGATTTCCTTTCTGATGTTTGCACATCCAAAAAAATCCATAATAAATATAGAGCACAAAACCAAGTAGATGGCGTTGAGGGATTAGATAAGATAATTAAGGTGGTTTGTTCATTCAAACTCAAACTCCATTTGAATTTGAATGGCAATCAACCTATTCTTATCCATCCAGGATGTGAGAAACTAGATGTGCGCCCTCTTTTATGCATAGAGAAAAGTCACGAGAAACATTTTCTTGTGGGGAATTTGAATGGTGCAAGGATAAGGTGATGGGTGCATGATGACTAGTCAAACTAGTTTCAAACTAATCTTATCCAATTAGACCAACCCAAACCAATTTGGTTTAGGCCCAATTAGACCAGATTAAATTTAATTTATTTAGGATTAATTAGACTTAATTTAATTTTAATTAAATTAGGAATTGATCAAGCTTAATCCCTAATCAAATCAGGAAACAAACCTCCTCGGCAATTAGGTCATCTCATAACCTAATTGGGTCAAATCCAATTGAATCTAATTCAATTGAACTTGACCCAAAAGTTATTACTCAATCAAATTGAGTTAATTAATAATTAAATTACTAATTAAATTTTTCATAAATATAGAGTTCAAATCCAGTGGGTGTCCAAGAAAGAGAGTCCCATCAAAATGAAACTCTTGATCGAAGAGTCCCAAACCAGTGGGACTCTTGACCCCAATGTCCCAATCGAGTGGAACTCATCATCAAAGAGTCCCAGACCCATAGAACTCTCGATCATAGAGTCCCAGGCAAACAAGACTCAGAGTTTTAGTGTAATAGGATTCTTTATTATAGAGTCTCAGTCCAGTGGGACTCTTGACCATAGAGTCCTAGACAAGCGGGACTCAGAGTTCCAGCCCATTAGAACTTTCAATCAAAGAGTTTCAGTCCAGTGGGACTCTCAACCATAGAGTTTCAGTCTAGTAAAACTCTTCATCAGTCATCAGATCAGGTAGAAACCTCTAATATGTATGACTCCATAATTTCGAACCTAAGCTGATAGCACCGAAATCAATTTTTATACCAATCGAAGTGACCATCTAGCAATGGTACCCAACATCCAGATAGATCAAATAGTCATAATCACAACACTCAGAACTTATGCAAATATAGTTACCGTATGATTCATCTCTTTGACTTTTGTGTATAAGATGACTCAGAGTTAAACTATCAACCCTGAAAAATACATCCAAATCGTGTCTCAATGTAATCAATCTTATGACTCCTCACTAGGACTACCCTGGCCAAGGCTTTGCTAAATTGAAACATAATTGAACACAGCTCCTGAACTAGAGTGATCAATCTCATCTTGATTCACACATAAACTCCTGAAGTACTTGACTGTGCCTAGAAATCTTCTATCACTAAATTAAAAATTCAGGTAGTTTGGCACCAAAGCACCATGAGTTGTTTGAAAGTCACCATGGTGATCCCAGGTTGGAGGGATACTTATACTTATATTCTATCAGAGTAAATCTTGATAGCAGAAAAGCTCCATAGTTGGTTAAGTTCAGTATAGATATACTCCTACATCTCATCTGCATGCCATACTAGTGCCTTCATACTCTTTGGTTGAGAGGACAACCAACCCATATGGCACACAATGACCTACACTCGATAAATATTATCGTCTTCGATAACAACATATCATTTGATCATAAATAGATTTAAGAATTAAATGATAAATCCTTCTTTGTCGATTCTAAATAGTTCTAAGAACTTCACCACAATACAGGAGTTCATTAGAAGATGGAAAGAATTTATGATAAAAATGCCAAAATAATTTTTATTTAATTATAATTCATATACAAATATAAGAAATAGCACAACCATCAATAAGCTGATGATTGACTTTAGGACATTATTTCCAACAATCTTTCACTTGGACTAAAGCTAATCGGTGTAGTATCTAATATCTATCTTCACCTTGAAGTTGTTAAACTTCTTCACCGTAATGGATTTAGTGAATAGATTGGAAAGGTTCTCTTTTTCATCGATCTTCTAAAGGTCAATGTCACCTCGATCCAAAATCTCTCAGATAAGATGGTAGCGATGCAGAATATGCTTTGTTCACTGGAGTGCCTTCAGTTCCTTCGCTTGGGTAATGGCTCCAAAGCTATTACAGAAGAGGAAAACTAGACCATCAAGAAAGGATGTTACTCCGAGCTTAGTGATGAACTTTCTTAGCCACACCGCTTCTTTAGCAGCATCTGATGCGGTGACATACTCCATCATGCAAACTGAGTAGATCATAGTATGCTGCTTGAAATTTTTCCAGCAGATAACTCCACCATTAAGGATAAACACATACCTCAACATACTTTTTGCTATCATCATGATCAGACTATAAACTAAATTTTGTAAACCTATAAATCTCAAATCTAACTCACCATAAATAACTCACCGATCCTTACTATTTTTTGAATACTTTAGGATGGTTTCAACAATCTTCCAGTAGTTCTTCCTTAGATTAGATTGGTATCTACTCATTATTCCTAGTGAGTATGCAACATCTGGTCGCGTACATATCGTGGCATACATAATAGAACCCATTGTTGAAGCATATGAAATTCTACTTATATGCTTTCTCTCTCTTAAGGTACTGTCGGACAATCCCTCTCTAAGAGAAAAATATCATGATCTATCGGTAGATAGTCCTTCTTGAAATTCTTTATGCTAAACTTTTTCAGCACAGTATCAATGTACTAGATTGGGACAATCCGAGCAATCTTTTAGATCTATCTCTATAGATCTTCATCTCAAGGATGTAGGAAGCTTCTCATAGATCTTTCATGGAGAACTATGACGACAGCCAGATCTTTATTCCTTGTAAAGCAGGAACATCATTTTTTATTAAGAGAATATTATCCACATACAATACTAGAAAAATAACCATTGGACCATTAGCCCACTTATATATATAGGACTCTTCTCCATTCTTAATGAAACCATATGTTTTGATCATCCTATCAAAATATATGTTTCAACTTCGAGATGTCTGCTTCAGTCCATAAATTGACCTTTAAAGCTTACACACCTTAGATTCATCTATGGATATGAATCCTTCAGGTTGTATCATATATACCTCTTCATCCAGCTCTTCATTCAAAAAAGCTATCCTTACATCCATCTACTAGATTTTATAGTCCAGATGGATAGCTATTGCAAGCATAATCTAAATGAATTTGAGCATTACCATAGGAGAAAATATCTCATCATGGTCTATACTATAATATTTGTTGAGAAATGTATCTTAAAGTCAATCATAAACTTGTTGATGGTTGAACTACCTTATAATTATAATTAATTTATTAATGAATAAAATAAATATTTTGGGACTTTCATCATAAGGTATACATCTTCTAATGAACTCTATTATTGTGATGAAGTCCTTAGGACTATTTAGTTTTGATTAAGAGAGAATTTATTGATTAGTCCTTAAAATTATTCATGATCAAATGATACGTTGTTAATTAGGATGACAGTATTCACCGAGCATAGGTCATTGTATGCCATATAGGTTGGTTGTCCTCTTAGCCAAAGAGTGTGGAGATATTGGAATGGCATATAAGTAAGATGTAAAAAAATATCATCACTGAACGTGACCAACTTCAGAGCATTCTGCTATCGAGAATTGCTCTAATTGGATATAGGTATAAGAGTCCCTTAGACCTAAGATCACCATAGTGGCTTACAAGCAACTCACGGTGCTTTGGTACCGGACTAACTAAATTTTTAATTCAGTGATGGAAGATTTTTAGGCATAGTCAAGTATTTATAAAGTTGGTGAGTAATCAAGATGGGATTGACCATTCTAAGAGTTGGAGAAGAATGCATCACTGTATTTTAATATAGCAAAAATCTTGGCCAAGATAATACATGAGATGGATTTGATAGTTTGAACTATAATGTGGATGACCTAATTAGGATTAATAGTTAAACTCTAAGACATCCTATGAGCATTTTGGTTAAGAAGATGAATTATAAGAATGAAGGGAAATCCTGATTTTCCGGTCCAGGTTCGTTCAGATCTGATCAGATCAAGAGATATATTTCAAAATTTTTTCTCTTGATCCCAATCAGATCTTGATATGTTTCAGATCTGATTCTTATTATTTTAATAAAATAAAATTAAAAGATAAATTAAATCAAATTTAATTTACCTGATCTGGGTAATCCTATTACCCTGTTGATGATCCTGTTTGCAGCGGAAGGTTCTGGATCTTAGCCACGCAAGTGCCTGGCCTCTACCGGTATCCACTCGGGTTGGATCTGGAGATCCTCTTCTTCTCTATCACACCTCCAAAAATCAGATCTGGAGGATCTTCAAAACTCTTTTGAAGATGAGCAGTCGTCCTTTGCAGCAGCGCAGCCTTCTTATTTTTGATCGCCTTTCTTTGATCTGAATCGCACCAACCAAGGTCCAAAACTCCTTTTGGACGTGGAGAGCAAGGGGAGAAGAGACTATGGCATGGAGAAGGAGGGGAGAGGCAGCCTTGGGGCATGGGGTTTCTCAATTGAATTGCTTAGAATCTGAGTTGGGCGCAGGGTCTTATTTATAGACTAAGCAGTGATCCAACTCCTCTTCCTCCCAACCAATCACAACCCTTTGTGAAATCAGATCTAAATCTGATTGGTGGGAATAGAGACCCCTGGATTCCTCCTTAGAGGGTGCCTAAGACCAGTCAAAGTTGGTTCTTAGAAGAACTCTAATTGGAATCCAAAAAGGAGATGGAGTCCTTGTCCAACAAGGACTCCTAGGCGCCTCCAACTTGGGCACACGCCTAGGGTGGCGTGCGCCCTTCTCCTTGCCAGGTTCTGGCAGGGGGACAGGCCCCCACCAGCTCTCCAATAGGTGCATGACATGTGGTCAAAAGTCAAAGTGTCAATGGTCAATGTTTGACCAGTCAAAGGTAGACTTTTGACCAAAGTCAAAGAACAAGAAATGGCAGGTGACCAAAAATGGCAGGTAATGTCTTACAAAATAAGACAACCTTTTCTGACTTGGACAACCTCCAGTCAGACCATATGAAGGCCTCTGATTGAGCACAAACTCCTTTGGCTCAGATCAGGACAACTTATTTATGATAGCAAAAGAAGAACGTTAGGTTCAATCGAGTGCTAGCACGATTTCCTTGAACCTAATTGAATCTCATTCAGATCAATTGAACTAGATCAGTTCAATTGATGATCACCAGATTCAAACCCTTGTTTGTGTGACCCAGTTAGGTTCAGTTCTGTATGGTAATGGGATATGTCATGATCTCTATCATCGACATCATCGAAACTCCTTTCGATGGATCAGAACTCTTCTGATTCGAACAGCTAGAATGATCGATCATCTAAATCATTCTAATTGCTCCCAAAATCCACCAGTGACACCTAGCAGTATATGGTGGCAACCCATCAGAGCTGAATGCGAACCTCTTGGTGCAGCTACCTGTGTGATTAAGTTCTTCTATCTTGAGCCCCGATCAGATTAGGGTTAAGGTGAACTCGTCAAACCCTAGTCTCTGTCATATGATGTAATCATTCGATTCGAGTCCAATGTGAAAATCTAAATAGAAACTCTTTCTATTATTTCACTCTACCATGGCCATGGACTTCTGGACTTGATTCTCATGATCATCATAGGGCTGCTCCTCTACCACCGAGGTAGATAGATTCCATCTTGATGCAATCCAGTTCCTACAATGAACATGCTATAGCCAACATACACCTCAGGGTTCCATATGGCTAGGAGACCGAGTAATGGTGTAGTCAAACTATAACACCCTCAAGGTGAACTGCCGATGCACCTCAGGTCAAAGAACCAGACACACTACTGCAGCATCGAGTCAGTCATTGACGAGAAGGTAGACTCCCTAATGACTACTCGAGGTGGTCACGCTCAGTGCCCTCGTTCTCTAACGAGTACCTGTACTCTCGCTCCGGTGTCTCCACACCGTAGACTCAAGACTCATCTACTAAAGAGAAGCGATTGTACACCAACCTTCCGGATCAATCACCATCCTCGTGATGATCCTATGGTCGGGAGCATTTTATGAGTTAATAATGATTATTCATGTCTTAAATTTTCAACTCTTGAAAATATGAATTATCATTACCATTAACTCAAAGGATGTATCACAGACACTAAATACACATATGTGATAGAAAATAACCCATTTTATTGATTATAGTCAAAATTATAATTTTGCCCCTAGAAGTGTATTACAAGTGTCAGCCAATTCTGGCTTCTAGGGCACATATATCTAACAATCTCCCACTTGTCCTAAAGCCAATTGGCTACAAGTCTAAGTCCCATCTTCTCAAGGTGGGCTTCGATCTTCTGCTGGCCCAACGGCTTTGTAAGTGGGTCTGCCACATTATCTGTGGAGTTGACTCTCTTGACCTCGACGTAACCCTTCTCGAGGTAATCGCGGATGAGGTGGTATCGCCGCTCAATGTGCTTGGATTTCTGGTGAGACCTCGGCTCCTTAGCAAGGGCTATGGCGCCATTGTTGTCGCAGTAATAGAGGAATGGCATCTGATGGCATTACTCCAATTTCTGCAGCAAACTTCTTGTACCAGAATGCTTCCTTTCGCAGCCTCTGATGCAGCGATATATTCTGCTTCCATGGTGGAATCTGCTATCACAGTTTGCTTGGAACTCTTTCCAGCTGACAGCTCCACCATTGCACACAAACAGACTTCCCAGATGTCGACTTTCGATCATCTATATCGGACATGAAATCCGAGTCTGTGTATCCCTGGACTTGGAGTTCTCCGTTACCAAAGACCAACATCATATCCTTAGTTCTTCTCAAGTACTTAAGGATACATTTCACAGAAGTCCAGTGTTCTTCACCTGGATTTGACTGATATCTGCTTGTGACACTCACAGCATGGGCTATATCAGGTCGTGTACATAGCATGGCATACATGAGGCTCCCTATTGCAGAAGCATAAGGGATCTTGCTCATGCGTTCTATTTCCTCAGGTGTGCTGGGGCACATCTTCTTGGAAAGATGAATACCATGTCTGAAGGGTATTAATCCCCTCTTAGAGTTTTCCATACTAAACCTCTTTAGTACTTTCTCTATGTACATCTTCTGTGAAAGTCCTAGCATCCTATTCGGTCTATCCCTATAGACCTTAATTCCTAGAATAAAGGATGCTTCACCTAGGTCTTTCATGGAGAATTCCTTGGACAACCACATCTTGACTGATGTCAACATGGGAATATCATTCCCAATAAGGAGGATGTCATCCACGTACAATACGAGGAAGACAACAGCGCTCCCACTGACCCTTTTGAAAACACATGGTTCCTCTTCATTTTTGATGAAACCAAACTTTTTGATCACATCATTGAAACGAGTGTTCCAGCTCCGAGATGCTTGCTTAAGTCCATATATGGACCTTTGCAGCTTGCAAACCTTGTGATCAGTATCACTGGATGTGAAACCTAGCGGCTGTTCCATATAGATATCTTCCTCAAGATATCCATTTAGGAATGCCGTTTTCACGTCCATTTGCCATATTTCATAATCGAAATAGGCTGCAACAGCAAGCAATGTGCGGATGGATTTTAGCATAGCTACTGGGGAAAAGGTATCCTGATAGTCAATGCCTTCGCGTTGACTATAACCTTTTGCCACCAAGTCTAGCCTTGAATGTCTCCACATTCCCATCTGCACCAATCTTTCTCTTGAAGATCCATTTACACCCAATAGGTACTATACCTTCTGGTGGATCTACCAAGGTCCAGACTTGGTTTGAGTGCATCGAGTCAATTTCTGACTTGCATTGCCTCTAGCCATTTCTCGGAGTCGATATCTGATATCGCCTCGTTGTAGGTTTTGGGATCATCACCATGAGCACCATTACCTACGAGGAACATTTCCTCTACATCCTCTGAAATAATACCTAAGTATCTTTCAGGGGGATGGAAAACTCTTTCCGATCTACGAGGTGGAGGAGGTAGTGTTCTTATTGGCTCAACCTGATTTGGTTCCACTTGGTCCTTAGCTCGTTCTGCTTGTGAGACTTTCTCATCAAGCTTGATCTGCCTTTCCAATGCCGCTATCTTGAATAAACTATTTTTCAAGAAATATGGCATGTCGACTCACAATCACATTGTGGTCTTCTGGAATGTAGAAATAGTATCCTAATGACTCTTTAGGATATCCTATGAATCGAGCTCTAAAGGACCTAAACTCTAACTTGTCCGCTTGTTGTCTTTTGACATGAGCCGGACAACCCCAAATTCTGAGATGACTCAGACTTGGTTTCTTACCGTGCCATATCTCATACGGTGTGGTAGGAATGGTTTTAGAGGGAACCCTATTCAGTAGATAGATTGAAGTTAACAATGAGTGTCCCCAAAGGAAAATCAGGGAGGTCTGTGAAGCTCATCATGGATCGAACCATATCTAATAGAGTCCGATTTCTCCGTTCTGAAACCCCGTTGAGTTGAGGTGTTCCTGGTGGAGTCCATTGAGAGACTATGCCATTATCCTTGAGATAGTCTAGGAATTTCCTGCTAAGGTATTCACCTCCTCGATCTGATCGAAGAACCTTAATGGGTTTTCTGTTTGTTTTTCTACTTCATGTCTGAATTCTTTGAACTTTTCAAAGGCTTCAGACTTGTGTCTCATAAGATACACATACCCATACCTAGACAGATCATCGGTAAAGGTAATGAAGTAGACAAAATTGCCTCTAGCCGGCACATCAAATGGGCCGCACACATCTGTATGTACTAGGGCAAGGAGATCTGTGGCCCTCTCCCCATGTCCAACAAAAGGGAGTTTAGTCATTTTGCCTTGAAGACAGGATTCACAAGTTGGATATGACTCAGAAGTCAACGGACTCAATAGCCCATTTTTCTCCAATTTGTTGATCCTATCTTCTGCTATATGACCTAATCTCAAGTGCCATAGATATCTGTCATTTGGACTATCCCTAGGTCGTTTGGCATTCACGTTTTGCTCGAATAACGAGCATACCTCCAGAAGGACCTTCCTTCTTGTTCTTCAAGGTGGCCAGGTAAGTAGGGCAGTTCCGCTTCCAATGGCCGTCGCTGTTGCAATGGAAACACTTTCCTTTGCCATCGGCCTTTTTCTTCGATTCTGCCTTCTTCTTCTTTGATCCTTCCACCTTTTGCTTTTTCACAGACTTCTTTTTCTTTCCATAAGACTTTCTTTTGGAAGAAGTCCATTCCATAGCAAGAACTGAGCCTTTAGAACCTTTCATAGAAAGCTCAGCGGTAACCAGCATATTCATTAACTCGGCCAAGGAATTCTGAAGTTTATGCATGTGGTAATTCATGATGAATTGCCCATATGCATCAGTCAAGGATTGCAGAATGATATCGTTCTGCAGGTCCAAGTCCAACTTCACACCGAGCTTCTCAAGCTCTTCCATGTCCTTGATCATTGTCAGACAGTGATCTTGGACTGACTGCCCATCACGCATCTTAGCCTTAAAAAGTCATTTTGTGACTTGATATTTGGCTGCGCGACTCTGTTCACCAAACATCTCCTGCAGGTGAGCCAACATTTGGCGAGCAGTCCCGATATCCTCATGTTGGCGCTGGAGCTCATCAGACATCGAGCCCAACATGTAATATCTGGCCTTATTATCTTCGTCAATCCATTTTTTCAGAGACGCTCTCTGTTCAACAGATGGACGGGCTGGTAATGTGGGAGGGTCCTGGTCCAAAACATGGGTTAACTTCTTGGAACCCAAAATAATTTTGTAGTTCCTGAGCCAATCTTTATAATTGGGTCCAGTCAGTCTATGTGTGTCCAGGATACGTGCCAATGGGTTGGACGCAGACATTTTCCTGTAGAGAGTCAAAGATTCTAGTTAGATACTGTAATTTTGACTTGACCAATTTGTTTAGGGATTTTATTTTTAAACAAATTAGCTCCCACTATTTTCTCGGATCCCTACACTCCCTCTGTAGAGATGCGAAAATCTCCACGATTAATGATTTCTAGTGGGTGGTGCGGTCTCACCAACTGACTCATCACCTCACCTAACAGTTATTGGTGATGGGTTAGCCAATGAGTGAACAACTCTTGTTCAATGATTCTCTAATCATGGTGCACCCAAACTTGGTCTCTAATTCATGAATCTCACCGTATCCAAAATATTGATCCACTCCTTAGTTAAGTCAGACCCACCATTTGCATAGACTGAGTTCCTAATTGAGTCTCTCACCGTATCCGAAATATTGAGCCCAACTCATCCTCCAGCCCATAGCATCCAATGCCTAATAGACATGGTTGCGTCTTCCCGGTGCAACTGAGCCACTGTATCCAGCCGAGAACAATCAACCCCGGGAAGGGCCCGCACATCTACAATGGTGGAAGACCTCAGACTTAATCTTTTCTTAGGGAGAATTGATTCAGGTCTCATTAAACTAGACTTGGCTTAGTCATAACAATTATGACTAACCTAGTGGCATGGGTTAGCTCGGATTATTGACCACCTCAGATCAGAACTGTGTCAACAGATATGGCCAGGTAAGTGAGATCGGTGGAAGGAATATGCCATTAACTCGTACAAGAATGCATTCAGGTCGAGTAGCTTCCAATTAAAAACCAGTCGGTCGTCTATGCCAAACTTACCTTAGACACCAAATTGTTGAGCCAGAACCAATTGGGTTAGCCTACAATCCAGACTCTAACCTCTGAGCCTAATTAGGTCTTGCTTGATCGTGACTCGATCTTGACCCAGACTTAATCCTATTAGGCTGGTCAATTTAAGCATTGTTGATCCCATCTAACCAACTCTTGATTCGATTTGATCAACCGCTTAGACCTAATTGAGCTACCCAAGCCCGAACCCAGTATTATGAATATGTCTTAGATCTAAAATTCTCAATTTTAGACCTAATTAATATTTCATAAACTTAATTCTTAATTAAGTAGGGTTCATAAACAAAATATGCACAATAAATCCTAGGGTTTCAGGATCTAGGGTTTTGCAGAAAGTAAGTTTTGGGTTTCTGATTAAGGACGAACACGCAGCACCCCTACACATCATAAGAACACCCCATCGAATGGGAAGAGAGGGCCTTTAAACCCTTCTTCGTTCTTATGATCGGACGGCCAAGAGGAACGCCTTAATCAGGAACATTCAATACTACAAAATAATATTAGATCTATATCATATATCTCATATATAAAGTAGATCTAATCATGGCATATTTTGCATACATCTCATGTATCAAATCATGCATATTTTTCAGATCTAAATTATCTCATAATAATCTAAAAAATTAGATTTAAATTGATCTTAATCAAAATAAATTCTAATCTAGACAATTATGTAGAACTATTCTACAACTAGTCTAGACATGCATCAATCATATCTCATATGATATTCAAAAATTAAATAATTTTTATTTGCTATTTTTCAGATGTTATTATAACACTTATAATATCAAAAATAGTAAATAAAAAGATCTAAAATATGATTTAATCGGATTAAATCAAAAATATGCAAGAATATTCTATAGAACTATTCTATTCTAGAACTAGTCATGCATATCTTCTAATCTTAGATCCAAATTATTTAATTTTAATTTTTTCTGATTTTAGATCTGATCACATCTCATGTGACATCTGAAATCATTTATTTTCTAATTAAAATAAATTTAAAATCAGATCTAAACAATTTAGAACCATGGCTCTGATACCAGTTGAAGGGAAATCCTGATTTTTCGGTCCAGGTTCGTTCAGATCTGATCAGATCAAGAGATATATTTCAAAAATTTTTTCTCTTGATCCCAATCAGATCTTGATATGTTTCAGATCTGATTCTTATTATTATTTTAATAAAATAAAATTAAAAGATAAATTAAATCAAATTTAATTTACCTGATCTGGGTAATCCTATTACCCTGTTGATGATCCTGTTTGCAGCGGAAGGTTCTGGATCTTAGCCACGCAAGCGCCTGGCCTCTACCGGTATCCACTCGGGTTGGATCTGGAGATCCTCTTCTTCTCTATCACACCTCCAAAAATTAGATCTGGATCTGATCTGGAGGATCTTCAAAACTCTTTTGAAGATGAGCAGTCGTCCTTTGCAGCAGCGCAGCCTTCTTATTTTTGATCGCCTTTCTTTGATCTGAATCGCACCAACCAAGGTCCAAAACTCCTTTTGGACGTGGAGAGCAAGGGGAGAAGAGACTATGGCATGGAGAGAAGGAGGGGAGAGGCAGCCTTGGGGCATGGGGTTTCTCAATTGAATTGCTTAGAATCTGAGTTGGGCGCAGGGTCTTATTTATAGACTAAGCGTGATCCAACTCCTCTTCCTCCCAACCAATCACAACCCTTTGTGAAATCAGATCTAAATCTGATTGGTGGGAATAGAGTCCCCTGGATTCCTCCTTAGAGGGTGCCTAAGACCAGTCAAAGTTGGTTCTTAGAAGAACTCTAATTGGAATCCAAAAAGGAGATGGAGTCCTTGTCCAACAAGGACTCCTAGGCGCCTCCAACTTGGGCACACGCCTAGGGTGGCGTGCGCCCTTCTCCTTGCCAGGTTCTGATAGCAGGGGGACAGGCCCCCACCAGCTCTCCAATAGGTGCATGACATGTGGTCAAAAGTCAAAGTGTCAATGGTCAACGTTTGACCAGTCAAAGGTAGACTTTTGACCAAAGTCAAAGAACAAGAAATGGCAGGTGACCAAAAATGGTAGGTAATGTCTTATAAATAAGACAACCTTTTCTGACTTGGACAACCTTCTGTCAGACCATATGAAGGCCTCTGATTGAGCACAAACTCCTTTGGCTCAGACAGGACAACTTATTTATGATAGCAAAAGAAGAACGTTAGGTTCAATCGAGTGCTAGCACGATTTTCTTGAACCTAATTGAATCTCATTCAGATCAATTGAACTAGATCAGTTCAATTGATGATCACCAGATTCAAACCCTTGTTTGTGTGACCCAGTTAGGTTCAGTTCTGTATGGTAATGGGATATGTCATGATCTCTATCATCGACATCATCGAAACTCCTTTCGATGGATCAGAACTCTTCTGATTCGAACAGCTAGAATGATCGATCATCTAAATCATTCTAATTGCTCCCAAAATCCACCAGTGACACCTAGCAGTATATGGTGGCAACCCATCAGAGCTGAATGTGAACCTCTTGGTGCAGCTACCTGTGTGATTCAGTTCTTCTATCTTGAGCCCCGATCAGATTAGGGTTAAGGTGAACTCGTCAAACCCTAGTCTCTGTCATATGATGTAATCATTCGATTCGAGTCCAATGTGAAAATCTAAATAGAAACTCTTTCTATTATTTCACTCTACCATGGCCATGGATTTCTGGACTTGATTCTCATGATCATCATAGGGCTACTCCTCTACCACCGAGGTAGATAGATTCCATCTTGATGCAATCCAGTTCCTACAATGAACATGTCATAGCCAACATACACCTCAGGGTTCCATATGGCTAGGAGATCGAGTAATGGTGTAGTCAAACTATAACACCCTCAAGGTGAACTGTCGATGCACCTCAGGTCAAAGAACCAGACACACTACTGCAGCATCGAGTCAGTCATTGACGAGAAGGTAGACTCCCTAATGACTACTCGAGGTGGTCACGCTCAGTGCCCTCATTCTCTAACGAGTACCTATACTCTTGCTCCGGTGTCTCCACACCATAGACTCAAGACTCATCTACTAAAGAGAAGCGATTGTACACCAACCTTCTGGATCAATCACCATCCTCGTGATGATCCTATGGTCGGGAGTAATTTATGAGTTAGCAATGATTATTCATGTCTTAAATTTTCAACTCTTGAAAATATGAATTATCATTACCATTAACTCAAAGGATGTATCACAGACACTAAATACACATATGTGATAGAAAATAACCCATTTATTGATTTTAGTCAAAATTATAATTTTGCCCCTAGAAGTGTATTACAAGTGTCAGCCAATTCTGGCTTCTAGGGCACATATATCTAACAACGAAAACTATATCCACATGGATTTTAAGGATGTTGTTCTACACAATCGACCTATCCAGTCGTTGGATATCATTGTTAAATGGTCACTTTGATTAGTACAAGAATTTATTTCTATGCTATCAGCTTAGGTTCGGACTTATGAGGTTATACACATAAGAGTTCTTAGTCTGATCGAAAGATTGATCGATGATTTAGAATTGTTCATAGGTCAAACAATCAATATGATTGATGTTTGACCTAGTACAAGTATTGCAGGAGGATCGAATAGCAATTTGATTGCTAATTGACTTAATTTGATTAAGCCAAAGGACTGAGATTAAGTTTAATTAAATATAATTTAATTAGATTTAGTTTGAACTTGATTGGATCAAGTCCAATTGATTTATTGGATGAGCCAATTGCAAGGAAGAACTAGTCCTAGGTCAATTAGGACTTGTATCAATCCAATTTTTAATTTATTTAAAAAATTAAATTAAAATTAAATTTAATTTAGTCTAATTTAATTAGGTTATTACTTGAACTAAGATCTAACTAATTAGATTAATTAAATCATAATTTAATTTAGTCTAAGGATCAAGTTGGACCAAATCAAACTAGGAGTCCAAGTGAGACTAGGGCTCCTATTTCCTTGCGCCATCCTAATTCCCAATGTCCATGCATTTTTTTCTTTACATTTTTTCATGAAAATATTCTCTCCCAGGCCTCCATGCATGCCGCAAGTCCCTTCCTTTTTTCTTACGTGGAAAATTTAAGGTGGACCAAGTCAAAATAGTTTGAGTTTATTTAAATTCTATGAGATAGAATTTTAAGCAACTAAAACTCCACCCTCTTTATGCCGCCCACACCCTTGATTTTTTGTTGATTTTTTTATGGCTTTTAAGAGAGGTTTCATGCAACAAAACCTGGTGGTCCATGGTAGAAAAGGAGTGGGTGCCAACTCACGGTACAAAAGGAGTGGGTGCCCAAGAGTTGGGCACCCCAAGTCTAGCCCTATTTGGATATCTCTTGACTAGGTATTTAACCTAGTCAAGGATTCCTCCATATCTCCATCTATAAAATATTTTTTAACCTAATTTTTTTATAGATTTTAGAGACATGAGAGGGATATTGAGGCATGGAAAAACCTAGGTGCAAATACCTTGGGCATTGGAATTTTGTGGAGAGAAAAACCTAAGTGTTGGTGAGAGAACAAAGAAGAAGAAAAGGGTCTTCTTCTAAGATTTGTTTTCCAGATATCTTCCTCCATCCCTTTTGTGATTTTGAGTGGTGTCATAGCATCATGAATTATCTTCCTCAACTTTTGAAAGTTGGAGAGTCCAAGCTTGAAGGAAGAAAGATTCAGATCGACTGTCGAAGAAGGATCAGCATAGTATTAGCATACTATGCTGATTTTCGGGCATCGAACTTTGGATCTACAATCGAGGGCTCATGTGGATAACTCATAGAGATTGGATGCATGTGTAGCTTAAAGCAACCATCTCAGACCTGGATCAGTGAGTTAAGGATCTCGAGATTCAAAGGTAAGGTTGATCTAATCTCCCTATTACATATCTGGTTTAGATCTAGTGTAGATCTATGTTAATGTGATCAATAATTTTTTTTTTGATATATTTTTTTTATTTAATATCATGCTTAGATCATGTAATAGGATCCTAGATCTAGGACTTTTTATATTTTATTATAAATTAATATGATTAATTCATGTCTTCCACTGCATAGATCTAAAAAAGTTTAAAAAGCTAATCCTAAAATCCTAGATTGATTCCTTCAATTGGTATTAGAGTCAGATTATTTTATTACATAATTTTATGCATGATAAGATTATATTTTTAGATTAAATATAATTTATAATCTAATGATTAAATCTAAAAATAAAATTTTAGATTGCATGCACTGTAAGATTGTCCTGCTATAAGGTTTACCCCTTACAGTGGAGAGGTTATCCTAGTGCATATAGATCTAAATTTTTTATCATAAAATTTTAGATTAGATCTAAAAAATTTTATGATCTGATTAAAAAAATTTTAATCTAATTTTTATCATCATAAATATATTAGATCTGATCTAAAATGATTTATAATTGATTAGAATTGAAATAGTTTAAATTTGATGAGCATGTTTAGATTAGATCTAAAATATTTTTTCATGTTTGTTATATGTGCATATTGATTATGAATCAAACATGCAACTAGTTGGTAGAACCATGTTGTAAAAACCTTTTACAAATGTGAAAATCATTTTCAAAATGTCGAACCCCAATCCTCTGCCCAAAACTTAATTATGAATTAAGGATTGATTGATTAGGATCTAAGATTGTGAATTGAAAATCCTAAAATACAAATCATAATACATTGGGTTAATTGGCTAGTGGAAATTAGGTTCAGTAATTGGGTTAGACCTAAGGTTAGATTAAAGAATGGACTTAATTAGAGAATTGACTGAATCTAATCAATAGTTATCTTAAATTAGGTCAAGGATTCTCTAGATCAATTATAATAGTTGTAGTTGGTCAAGTCCATGTGTTTAACGAGAACCAAGATGGACTTGATTTCTAGCTACACGATCAAATCCAAAATTATTAGGTTGGTCAAATTAAAACTAATGAATCGGATGGTATCTGAGGTAAGTTTGACAGTCTGACCAGTGGTTTTTAATTGAGAGCTACTCGCACTGATTCAGTCTTTGACAAGTTGATGGCATATTTCTTCTACTAATCTTACTTACTTGGCCATCCTAGTGAATTGAATTTTGATTAGATTACTTGGTGATTTGGGCTCGTCCATGTCAATTAAGTAAATCAGTGTGACTGATTTAGGTGCTCCTAATGTCGGTTTGAATTAGGTCCTTTTTTATCTGACTTGGTGAAGTTAGTGGGAGGATCAAATTTAGCTGGCTCATTTCTTTCTATTTTTAAATCAAATCAATTGAATCTTCTAAAATTATTAGATTTCTAAAAATAAAATAGTTATGGTGATAACTAGATCGTAGCCTTCCATTAAGTGGATGATAATGGATTCATTAGTTTGATAATCATTGGAGGCCTAAAAGCTTAGTGCTTATCGGCTAATGAAATTATTATTCATAATATGATTTTTTGACCGCATCTATCTAAATGGTGGTTAGGTTGACCAACCATAGTTGGGCTTAATCATTCATTAGTTAGATGGACTAAAGTATGGTCATGTTAATGGTTGGACCTAACCGAAACTTTCAGTGGAGGCCCTAGCCTACTGAAAAGATACCTGGGGCAAAATTAAATTACTAGAATTTGTTTAGAGAAATAATTGGTTATGAACCTATCCTTAGATGTACATGAGTTGACCAACCATAGTTGGGCTTGTGTGTAGTCTATGTGGATTCTAGTACCCACTAAGAAATTAGGATAATTCCTCAAATTAGAGGTAGAGACTATCAATTCGAATTAAATAGTAGAAGAATCTTTTGATTAAAGTCTAAATCTTAAGGATTAATAAATCATTTACTAATTAAGCTTTTGGTTCTTCTTTATGCAGTTAAATCCAAACCATAGTTGCTCCATTCACTATTAGATAGTGATAAACTTATGAAACCTAACTTTGATAATAAGTAATGAAAGTTGAATGTTGTTCAGCAGCATTAAGTGATTCATGCTGGGGCTTCTATGTCCAATTTAAACAAAAGATCCAAGATTAACCTAGATCAGGCAGAGTACCTCTACTGTAAGGAGTAGGAGCATTGAAAAAGAAACTGTCCTTAGTATTTTGCTTCTCATGACCCCAACAGGCTGAATAAGAGTAAAAAGCGAGTTGCTAATCAAAGATGTTATATGATAATACCTTATAATTTCTCTATTTGTGATACTACTATCTGGGTATTGGATACCGAAAGTCCAATCCATATTTGCAATACATTGCAAGGACTTCAAATTAGTAGAAAATTTAAAAATAATGAGTGATTCCTGAATGTTGAAGATGAAAGGTCTGTTCTAATACTAGCTATGGGAATAGTTCAACTTATTTTCAATACTAATATCATTTCTTCAAATGAATGTCATTATTGTCCTTCTTTTCTGATGATTGTAATCTCTATTGGCCTTTTGGCCAAAGATGGTTATCATTTATTAATAAAAAAAATATTATGATATCATTATGAATGATGATACGATAATGCAAGAATAACAAAGAAATGATATTTATATTTTATCATAGCCTGTGAGTATAATGTATACTTCTGGAAAATATTCTAGATTAGATAATGTCTCTAATATCTACCTATGGCACTGCAGGTTAGGTCACATTAATAAGAATAGGATAAATAGGTTAACTCAAAAGAAAATTTTTGAAGTCAATGATTGTGAATCACTTCCAACCTATGAGTCCTGTCTTCTTAGAAAAATGATCAAGTCATCTTTTATTGAAAAAGATGAAAGAACCACTGAGCTCTTAGGTTCAGTGCATACTGATGTATGTGGACCTATGAGTACAAATGCTAGAGGTGGATATTTTTACTTCATCATTTTTATAAATGATCTATCTAGGTATGGATATGTCTATCTGATGAAACATAAGTTGGATTTATTTAAAATATTTAAATAATTTCAAAGTGAAGTAGAAAAATAAACTGAAAAGAGTATTAAAACTCTTCGATCAAATCGGGGGGATGAATATCAATCCATTGAGTTCTTCATATATCTAGGAGAGAATGGAATTCTCTCACAATAGACACCTCTAGGGACACCACAGCATAATGATGTATCAAAAAGGAGGAATTGAACCTTGTTAGACATGGTTCAATCCATAATGGGTTTTGCTAGTCTGCCTATTTCATTTTGGGATTATGCTCAAGAGACTGCATATTATATATTGAATAATGCACTAAGTAAATTTATCGCAAAGACTCCATATGAGATATGGCTGGGCGTAGGCCTACACTCTCTCACCTACGAATTTAGAATTATCCAGTCTATATCAAATATTTGCATATAAATAAACTTAGACCTCGGTCTAATAAGTATCTATTTATAGGATACCCTAAGAAAACTAAGAATTATTATTTCTATCATGCTGAAGAATAAAAAGTATTCATCAATCTTAAGATAATTTTTTTAGAAAAGGAGTTCCTTGGTAAAGGAACTGTTGCCTTTAAGGTTGAACTTGAGAAAGTTCAATAGGTAGAAAAATTGACACCAGTAGCTAAACTTGAATCAAATTTGATTAGATCAAACCTGGAGCCCTATGTACCTGCACCACTAAGACAATCCAGTAGAGTATCGTGTCAACCGAATAAATACTATGATTTTTGTATTTGGGATAGTGATCCCATCAAACTCGATAAGAACGATGAGGATATGACCATCTATATGGATGCAATGTAGAGACCTAATTTCGAGAGATGGCTTGAGGCCATGAAATCTGAAATGAAGTCCATGAAGGTCAATATATGTGGACATTGGTTGACCTACTCGAAGAGGTTAAATCCATTAGATGTAAATGGATCCTCTGATTTCAAAGGGATATCGTCAATATTATAGGATTGACTATGATTAGATGTTCTCTCCTGTGGTAATGCTCAAATCCATTTGGATAATGCTTGCGACTGCTGCCCATCTGAATTATAAGATTTAGTAGATGGATGTGAAGATAACTTTTCTGAATTGAGAGTTAATCGAAGAGATGTATATGATACAACCTAAGGGATTCACATCCACATGTGAATAAAATCTTAGAATTTCAAGATCTAGGATTTTGCAGAAAATAAGTTTTAGATTTTTGATTAAGGATGAATGCACGGCATCCCTACACATCATAAGAACACTCCATTGAATGGGAGGAGAGGGCATTTTAAATCCTACTTTATTCTTATGACCGGACGGCCAAGGAGAATGCCTTAATCAGAATTATGAAAACTACAAAACTAGTTAGATCTACATCATATATCTCATATATAAAAATTGATCTAACTATAAATATATTTTGTATACATCTTCATGTATCATATCATGCATATTTTTAGATCTAAATTATCTCATAATTATCTAAAAAATTAAATTTAAATCGATCATATCAAAATAAATTATATTTTAGATAATTATGTAGAACTATTCTATAACTAGTCTAAATATGCCTTCATCATATCTCATATGAACAAAAATTAAATAACTTTATTTTTTATTTTTTAAATCTTATTATAATATTTATAATATCAAAAAATAGTAAATAAATAAATTTAAAAATTATAATTAATCAAATTAAATTATGATCATGCAAGATTATATATAGAATAATTCTATTCTATAACTAGTCATGCATCTTATACAACTTAGATCAAAATTATTTAATTTTTAATTTTTCTAATTTTAGATCTAATCACATCTCATGTGATCTCTAAAATTATCTAATTATTAGATTAAAATAAATTAAAATTAGATCCAATGGAACCTGGCTCTGATACTAGTTGAAGAAAAAAACTCTATTTCCTGGGTCAGGTTCATTCAGATCTAATTGGATCAAGAGAGATATTTCAAAAAATTTTCTCTTAGATCTAGATCAGATCTAAGACTTTTCAAATCTGATATTATTAATCTAATAGAAGAAAATAAAATAAAAATAAAGGATAAATTAAATCTAAGTTAATTTTATCTTGTAGTGGGTAATCAGATTATCCTGTGATGATCAATATGTCTCCCTGAGGTTCTGAATCTAGCCACGCAAGTGCCTAGCCTCTATCAATATCCACTTGAGTAGGATCTAGAGATCTTCTTCTTCTTTATCACTTCTCCAAATATCAGATCTGGATCTGATTTGGAAGATCTTCAAAACTCTTTTTGAAAATTGGGTGTCATCTCTTGCAGCAGTGCTACCTTCTTTCTTTCTCGTCACCTTTCTCTTGCTTGGATCGCACCAAACTGAGGCCTAAAGATTCTTGGGTGTGGATAAGAGAGAGAGGACCTGAAGATGACATGGAGGAGGGAGAGGAGCAGCCTTATGGCATGGGCAATGGGCTAGAGATCTAAATCCTAGGCGCAGACAGGGTTTATATAGACCCTACTACGCCATGCAGTGCCACATCATCCCAACCAATCACGATCTTTTATGCAATCAGATCTAAATTTAATTGGTGGGATGGTATCATCTAATCCAATCAGATGAGAGCCTCTTTGAATCATCCTTAGATGGTGCCAAGACTGGTCAAAGATAAGTCTTTGGTGCCACATAGGTAGAAACCCTGAAGCAACCTAGAGTCCCATCTATTTGGGACTGCCCCTTATCCAACTACCTTTTAGCAGGTGGACTGGTCCAAAAGTTCTCTCCTATGATGACTTGACACATGGGCAAATGTCTAAGTGTCAAAGGTCAATGTTTGTCCAAATATCCAAAATAGGAATTAGTAGGTGACAGAAAATGGCAGGTGTTGTCTTAAATTCATCTCATAAATTAAAATAATCCTTTTCTAACCTGGACAAGCTCTAGTCAGATCAAGTAAAGATACCTGAGTGAGTCCAAATATATTTGGCTCAGTCGAGACAACTTTTAATGATAATTAAAGGAGAACATTAGGCTCAATCATATGCTAGCACGATTTTCTTAAACCTAATTGAATCTAATTCAAATCAATTAAACTGGATTAGTTTAATTGATGATATCCAAATCCAAATCCTTATTTGTGTGATCCAGTTAGATTCAATTTTATATGATAATGAGATATGTCATAATCTCTATCATCAACATCATCGAAATACCTTTCGATGGATCAAAACTTTTCTGATTCAGACAACTAGTATGATTGATTATCTAAATCATTCAAATTACTCTCAAAATCCACTAGTGACACTAAGCAATATATGATGGTAATCCATCAAAACTAAAAATAAACCTCTCGGTGCAGTTACCTATGTGATTAAGTTTTTCTATCTTAAGCTCCGATCGGATTAAGGTTAAAGTGAACTCGTCAAACCCTATCATATGATTAATCATTCGATTCAAGTCCAATATGAAAACCTTAGAAGAAACTCTTTCTATTATTTCACTCTGCCATGGCCATGGGATTATGGACTTGATTCTCATAATCATCATAGGGTTACTCCTCATCTACCGAGGTAGATAGATTCTCTATTGGTGCAATCCAATTCCTACAATGAACATGCTATAGCCAACATACACCTCAGAATTCTGAATGGCTAGAAGATCGAGTCATGGTATAGTCAAACTATAACATCCTCAAGGTGAACTACCGATGTACCTCAAGTCAAAGAATCAGACAAATAATTGCAGCTTTGAGCCAGTCATCGATGAGAAGGTAGACTTCCTAATGACTGCTCGAGGTGGTCACGCTCAGTGTCCTCAATTCTCTAATGAGTACCTATACTCTTGCTCCGGTGTCTCTACACTATAGATTTAAGACTCATCTACTATAAAGAAGTGATTGTACATTAATTCTTTGGATCAATCACCATCCTCATGATGATCCTACAGTCAGAAGCATTTTATGAGTTAATAATGAAAATTCATGTCTTAAATTTTCAACTCTTGAAAATAAGAATTATCATTGCCATTAACTCAAGGAATGTATCACAGAGACTAAATACACATTATGATAAAAAATAATCTATTTTATTATTTATAGTCAAAATTATAATTTTATCCTTAGAAGTGTATAATAAGTGTCAGCCAATTCTGACTTCTAGGGCATACATATCTAACACTCTCCTATGGTAATGCTCAAATTCATTCGGATAATGCTTGCGATAGCTGTCCATCTGAATTATGAGATTTAGTAGATGGATGTGAAGATAACTTTTTTGAATGAAGAGCTAATCAAAGAGATGTATATGATACAATCTAAGGGATTCACATCCACAGATAGGTCCAAGGTGTGCAAGCTTCAGAGATCCATTTATAGATTGAAGCAAGCATCTCCGAGTTGGAATATGCATTTCGATAAAGTGATCAAAACGTATGGCTTCATTAAGAATAGAGAAGAGCCCTATATTTATAAGTGGGCAAATAGTCTGATAATAATATTTTTTATTTTGTATGTGGATGATATTCTCTTAATCGGGAATGATATTTTCATACTACAAGGAATAAAAGTTTGGTTGTCATCTCAGTTCTCCATGAAGAACTTGGGTGAAGTATCCTACATCTTAGGGATGAAGATCTATAGGGATAGATCTAAGAAGATGCTTGGGTTATCCTAGTCTATGTATATGAAAATTATACTAAAAAGGTTCAGCATGGAGAATTTTAAAAAGAGCTATCTTTCGATAAGCCATGAAATTTCTCTCTCTAAAAAGAATTATCCGACAACTCCTAAAAACAGAGGGCATATAAGTAGAATTTCATATGCTTCGACAGTGGAATCTATCATGTATGCCATAACATGTACGAGACTAGATATGACATACTTACTAGGGGTAGTGAGTAAATATCAATCTAATTTAGGAAAGAACCACTGAAAAGTGGTGAAAACCATCCTTAAGTATTTGAGAAATACTAAGGACCAATGGTTGGTTTATGGTGAGTCAGATTTAAAACTTGTGGGGTTTACTAACTCCAACTTTTAATCTAACCATGATGACAGCAAAAGCATGTCGGGTTATGTCTTTACCCTAAATAGTGGAGCCATCTACTGAAAGAGTTTCAAGTAGCACACTATAGTAGACTCTATTTGTGAAGCAAAGTACATTGTAGCATAAAATGCTGCAAAGAAAGCTATGTGGTTGAGAAAGCTTATCCTCGAGCTTGGAGTAGCACCCTCCCTTGATGGTCCAATCTTGCTCTATTGTGATAGTACTAGAGCCATTGTTCAGGCGAAGAAGCCAAAGGCACCCCAACGGATGAAGCACATGCTACGCCGCCATAACCTAATCCAAGAGATCATGGATAGAGGTGATGTCAACTTTCAAAAGATCAATGGAAAGAAGAACCTAACTGACCCCTTCACTAAAGCCCTGATGATAAAGGAGTTCGACGATCATAAGTCGAAGATGAATATTAGATACTATGCTGAGTGGCTTTAGGACAAGTGGGAGTTGTTGAAAAATATGTCCTAAAGCCAATCGTCAGCCTATTGACGATTGAGCTATCTTATAATTATAATTAATTTATTAATAAATAAAATAAATATTTTAGTATTTTCATCATAAGGTATACATCTTCTAATGAACTCCATTATTATGATGAAGTATTTTGGACTATATAGTTTCGATAAAGAGAGGATTTATCGACTAGTCCTTAAAACTGTTCATGATCAAATGATACGTTGTTAATTAGAACGATAGTGTTTATCAAGCATAAGTTATTATATGCCATATAGGTTGGTTGTCCTCTTAACCAAGGAGTGTGGAGATACTGGTATGGCATACAAGTGAGATGTAAGAAAACATCATCACTAAACATGATCAACTTCAGAGCATTCTACTGTCTAGAATTACTCTGATGGGATATAGATATAAGTATCCCTTAGATCTGAGATCACCACAGTGGCTTACAAGCAACTCACTATGCTTTGGTATAAGACTAACTAAATTTCTAATTTAATGATAGAAAGTTTCTAGGCACAGTCAAATACTTGCAAAGTCAGCGAGTGATCAAGATGGAATTGACCACTCCAAGAGTTGGAGAAGAATGCATCATTGTATTTCAATATAGCAAAAACCTTAGCCAATGTAATCCATAAGATAGATTTGATATTTTAACATATATTATGGATGATCTAATCAAAGTTGATAGTTAAACTCTGAGGGGTCCTATGAGCATTTTGGTCAAGGGGACGAATTATATAGAAACTATATCCACATGAATTCTAGGGATGTTATTCTACACATTCGACCTATTCGACCATCGAAAATCATTGCTAGATGGTTACTTTGATTGATATAAAAATTTATTTCTATACTACTGGCTTAGGTTCAAATCTATAGGATCACACATATAAGATTTTTCGATCTGATTGGATGGTTGATCGATGATTAAGAATCGTTCATAGGTCAAACTATCAATATGATTGATGTTTGACCTAGTGCAAGTGTTGTAGGAAGATCGATTAGTAATTTAATTACTAATTAACTTAATTTAATTAAGCCAGAGGATTGTGATTAAATTTAATTAAATATAATTAATTAAATTTAGTTTGGGATTGATTGGATTAAGTTCAATTGATTTATTGGATGAACCAATTGCAAGAAAGAACTAGTTCTAGTTCAATTAGAACTTATATCAATCTAATTTCTAATTTAATTAAAAAATTAATTTAAAATTAAATCTAATTTAATTTAATTTAAATATACTATTTATTAGACTAAGATCTAATCTAATTGTGTTAATTGAATCTTGATTTAATTTGGTCCAAGGATTAAGTTGGACCAAGTCAAACTAGGAGTCCTAGTGAGACTAAAACTCCTATTTCCTTGCACCATCCTAACTTCCAACACCCATGCATTTTTTTCTTTGGATTTTTTTATGAAAATATTCTATCCTAGGCCTCCACGCATTCCCCAAGTCCCTCTCTTCTTTCTTACATAGAAAATTTAAGGTAGACCAAGTCAAAGAAGGAGTTTGAGTTGATTTAAATTCTATGAGATTGAATTTTAAGCAACTAAAACTCCTCCCTCTTTATGCCACCCACATCCCTAATTTTTTAGTGATTTTTTTGTGGCTTTTAAGAGAGGTTTTATGCAACAAAACCTGATGGTCCACAGTAGAAAAGGATGAGGGGGTGGCCAAGTGTTGGGTGCCCCAAGTCTAGCCCTATTTGGATATCTCTTGACTAGGTATTTGACCTAGTTAAGGATTCCTCCATATCTCCATCTATAAAATATTTTTTGATCTTATTTTTTTGTGTATTTTAGATACTTGAAGGGCTATTGAGGTGTGGAAAAACCTGGGGATAAATACCTTGGGCATTGGAATTTTGAGAGAAAAACCTAAGGGTTGGTGAGAGAACAAAGAAGAAGAAGAGGGTCTTCTTCTAGGGTTTATTTTCTACATATCTTCCTCCATCCTTTTTATTTTTTTGAGAGGTGTATTAGTATCATGAATCATCTTCCTTGACTTTTGAAAGTTGGAAAGTCTAAGCTTGAAGGAAGAAAGATCTAGATCGACTGTCGAAGAAGGATCAGCACAATACTAGCATACTATGCTAATTTCTAGGCATCAGACTTCAGATCTATGATCGAGGGCTCATGTGGATAACTCATAGAGGCTGAATGCATGTGTGGCTTAGAGCAACCATCCCAGGTCTAGATCAGTGAGTTAAGAAACTCGAGATTCAAAGGTAAGGGTGATCTGATCTTCCTATTATATATCTAGTTTAGATCTAGTGTAGATCTATATTGATGTGATCAATAATTTTCTCTTTTTGATATATTTTATTTTTTAATTTAATATCATCCTTAGATCATGTAATAGGATCCTAGATCTAGGACTTTTCATATTTTATTGAATTAATATGATTAATTCATATCTTTTGCTGCATAGATCTAAAAAGTTTCAAAATCTAATCCTGAAATCCTAGATTGGTTCTTTCAACGTTGAGATACCTCTTGGCAACTAGACGGGCCTTATAAGTCTCCACCTTCCTATCTACGCTCCATTTTCTCTTGAAGACCCATTACACCTAATGGATTTTTTCTCTTTAGGTGGATCAACCAAGGTCCATATATCATTGACCTTCATGGACTCCATTTTGGATTTCATAGCCTCAAGCCATTTCTCAGAGTCTAGTCTCTGCATTGCTTCCATGTAGGTGATCAAATTCTTATCGTTCTCATCAATTTCAATAGGATCCCTGTCCTGGATCAAGAAATTATAGTATCTATCTAACTGACATGGTACTCTACCAGACCACCTTAAGGGTGCAGATTCAATAGGCTCCCAGTTTGATCTAATCAAATTTGATTCTAGTTCAGCTATTTGTATTGGTTTTTTCACCTATTGAACTTCCTCAAGTTCGATCTTAGAGGCATTAGTTCCTTCACCAAGGAACTTTTTTTCTAAAAAGATTGTCTTAAGGCTGACAAACATCCTTTGTTCATCAGCATGGTAGAAAAAATATTCTTTGATCTCTTTTGGGTATCCTATAAAAATATACTTATCAGACCTAGGTCCAAGCTTGTCCGTCATTAAATATTTAATATAAGCCGGACAACCCCAAATCCTAAGGTACGAGAGTACTGGCTTACGCCCTATCTATATCTCATATGGCATTTTAGCTATAGACTTACTCAAAATCTTATTTAAAATATAACAAGCCAACTAAAGCGCATATCCCTAAAAAGAGATCGACAAACTGGCAAACTCCATCATAGATCGAACCATGTCCAATAAGGTTCGGTTCCTTCTTTCAGATATACCATTATACTGTAGTATTCCAAGAGAAGTCTATTGGGACAGAATCTCATTCTCTCCTAGATATATCAAAAATTCACTGAAAAGATACTCACCCCCTTGGTCAGATCGAAGAGTTTTAATACTCTTTCCAATTTGCTTTTCTATCTCATTATGGAATAGTTTGAATATTTCAAATGACTTTAACTTATTTTTAATTAAGTAGATATATCCATACCTTGATAGGTTGTTAGTGAAAGTGATGAAGTAGAAATATCCATCTCTAGCACTTGAGATCATGAGTCTACAAACATCTGTATGTACTAGATCCGGGAGTTCACCAACTCGCTCATTCTTTCCAGTAAAAGATGACTTGGTTATCTTACCAAGAAGATAGTAGTCACAGGATGGAAGTGATTCATAATCATCAACTTCACAAATTCCTTCTTGAGCCAACCTATTTATTCTATTTTTGTTAATGTAACTTAGCCTACAGTGCCAAAGATAGGCTTCAGACACATCATCTAGTCTAGAACATTTTTTGAAGGATTGAACCATGTTAACAGGCTATGATAGTAAATAAATATCATTATTCAATTATCTAATATAAATCGTAACACCATTCAAAATGATATTATAAAAAAAAATTTTATTAAAAATTCATAACTATTCTTAGTCAAAAGGTCTATAAAAATAATATTCAATAAAAAACTTGGATAGAAGTGACATTCACAAAGAATAACTTTATAAGAATTGATTACAAGGTTCATAATTTCTAAAGCTAGAACTGGAACTTGTCTTCCATCTCCAACATTCAGGAACCTTTTTTCTTCATCAAATCTTCTACTAACCTACAAATCTTGTATCGAATTACAAATATGATAAGGACTTTTGATATCTAATATCCAGGCAATAGTATCACATATTAAGAAGTTGCAAGGTGTTATCATATAATTATCTTGCTTGGCAACCGCTTGCTTCTTCCTCGACCTGTTCGAGTCCAGTGAGATAATGTACTGAGGATAGTTCCTATTTTAGTGCTCCTGCTTCTTGCAAAAGAAGCACTCCACCTGGCTCTAGTCAGGCTTGCACTTCTTGGTTTGATCCTATGCAGACATCCTAGCATGTGGCTGTACCTTCTTATTCTTCTTCTTCTTGTTCTTCTTTCCTTTCTTAAAGGATCGACGATTAAAAGAAGATCCTCCTACTACATTCACCATTTCCTTATAGAGCTAGTGATCCTTCTCAAAGTTCTACAATAATCCCAATAAGCCATGGTAGTTCACTATAGGCTTTATCATTCTGAAATGAGTAAGAAAGGAGAGGAAGGACTTGGGCAAAGAGTTCAAGATCGCATCCTTTCCAAGCTGCTCATGCAAGAAAAAGCCCAGCTTACTCAGGCACTCAATCATCTCGATCATGTGTAATACATGATTGGTGACTGACGCCCCATCCCTCATCCGAGTGTTGAAAATGGTATAACTAGTCTTGTACCTCTCAGCGTCATCAGGTGTGCCAAAGGAATCGTTCAATATTTGAAGCATCACCTATGGTTGGGCATTTTCAAACTTATGGTTGAACTCATCATTCATTACCACTAGCATGATGCATTGAATGGTAGAGAGTCGTTGAGCCACTTTTGGTAAGTATCTCGAACTGTTCCTCTAGCATTCGGTGCTGGCTCCTCAGATGCTAGATCTATCAAAATGTACATAATCCGCTCATGCTCCAGGATGATTTTCAACTTTCGATACTAGCTATCGAAGTTGGATCCTATTAGTTTGTCATTGTCCAACAATGACTGGAGCAACAAGGTAGAGGCCATAGCTGCATAAGAAGGAAAACCATATCCTAATTAACATATGAATTATTTAGCTTAAAGACTCTTTTGTCTAAAGGTTCTCCTACTATTTTATATGAATTGGTAGCATCTACCTCCAATTCAAGAAATTACCTTAATTTCTTAGTAGGTACTGGAATCCATATAGACTACACACAAGCCCGACTTTGATTGGTCAACTCATGTGCATCTATGGGTAGATTCATAATCAATTATTTTTCTAAATAACTTCTAGTAATTTTGATTTTGCCCCAGAAGCCTAATTAAAGTTGTCAAGATGGGTCGGCCCACCCTAACCCATCTCTAAATAGGGTGGGGTGAGTTGGCCTATTTAACTGATAGGTTGGAAAAACCCCAGCCTGACTAGACCCGCCATGAACTGCGAGTTAAACGTGAAGAAAAAAAATCCTATTTTTTGAATATAGGATCGTCTAGATCCGATTAGATCTGAAAGAATATTTTAAAATTTTTTTCTATAATCCAAATCAAATCTAAGATATCTCAGATCTGATTTTAAAGATCTAATATTAAAATTAAAAATAAAATTAAATCTAATTTAATTTTATAACTTGTTTTAGGTAATCAAATTATTCTGTGATGATCCTAATTGTTCCTGAGGTTCTGGAAGGAGCCACGCATGTGCCTGGCCTCTATCGGTGTCCACTTGAGCAGATCTGAAGGTCTTCTCTTTCTGAATCAACTTTTCAAAAATTAGATCTGGATCTAATCTTGAAGTTCTTCAAAACTTCTTTTGAAGAAGCAGCAATTGTCTCTTTCAGCAGTGCTGCCTTCTTCCTGATCTAGGTGCCTTTCTTCCTTGGATGGCACTTGAACCTGTTCCCAACTCCTTGGGCATGGAGAGAGAAAAGAGAAAACCAGATGGGGCATGGAAGAGAGAGAGAGAGAGAGGCAGCCTTGGGGTGTAGGAATTATGCAAAAACTATTTAACCCTTGGCATAGATAGGGTTTAAATAAATCCTACTGCGCCATATAGTGCCACATCATCCTGACCAATCAGAGGCCTTCATTCAATTAGATCTAAATCTGATTGGTAAGATGATGTCATCTAATCCAATTAGATGAGAGTCCCTCAGAAATCCACATAGGTGGCACCAAGACTAGATAAAACAAAACTCTTTGGTGCCTAGTATTTAAAACCATCAAGAAACCCTGGAGTCCCATCTATATAGGACTCCATCCCTTATCCAAATGGGGTGCACGCTTAGGGTGGCGTGCACCCTCTCTCTTACCTCTTTTAGCAGGGGGACAAGAGCCCCAAGTGCTCTCCTATAGGCACATGACACATGGCCCTATGTCCAAGTGTCCAGGGTCAACTATTGACCTATGTCCAAAAATAGGAATTAGCAAATCACAGGAATTGATAGGTATTATCTTAAATCCATCTAATGAATTAAGATAATTTTTTTCTAATCTGGACAAGCTCCAGTCAGACTAAGATAAGATTTTTGAGTGAGCCCAAATAATTTTAGCTCAGCCGAGACGAACCAAAATGATTGTAAAAGAAGAATGTTAGGCTCAATCATGTGCTAGCATAATTTTCTTGAGCCTAATTGGATCTAATCCAAATCAAAATTGAGTTAGTCTAATTGATGACATCCAGACCTAAATCCTTATTTATGTGACCCAGTTAGGTTTAGTTTCTATGGTAATGAGATATATCGCGATCTATATCATCGAAACATCTTTTGATGGATCAGAACTTTTTTGATTCATACAATTAGAATGATCAATCATCTAAATCATTCTAATTGCTTTCAAAATTCATCAATGACACCTAGCAGTATATAGTGGCAACCCATTAGAACTGAAAGCGAACCTCTCGATGCAACTACCTATGTGATTGGATTCTTCTATCTTGAGCCCCAACTAGATTAGGGTTAAGATGAACTCATCAAATCCAATATCCATCATATGAATTAATCATTCAATTTGAGTCCAATATGAAAATCTAATAGAAACTCTTTCTATCATCTTCAGTTTGCCATGGCCATGGGCTTAAGGACTCAATCTCATAATTATCATAGGGCTACTCCTCATCTACCAAGATAGATAGATCTCCCATTGATGCAATCTAATTCCTACAATGAACATGCTATAGCCAACATATACCTCAAGTTCTGAATGGCTAGGAGATCGAGTTATGGTGTAGTTAAGCTATAACACCCTCAAGGTGAACTGTCAATGCACCTCAGGTTAAAGAATCAGACATACCACTATAGCATCGAGTCAGTCATCGACGAGAAGATAGACTTTCTTATGACTGCTCAAGGTGGTCATGCTCAGTGCCCTCGTTCTCTAATGAGTATCTGTACTCTCACTTCGATGTCTCTACATCGTAGGCTCAAGATATATTTATTTTAAAAATATGATCATACATCAATCTTTCAGATCGATCACCATCCTCGTGATGTTCCTACGGTCGGGAGCAATTTATGAGTTAATTATAAAAATTCATGTCTTAAATTTTCAACTCTTCATAATATGAATTATCATTACCATTAACTCAAAAGATGTATCACAGACACTTTAAATACACACTATGATAAAAAATAATTTTTTTATTAATTTATGATTAAAATTATAAAATTATCCTCAGAAGTGTATTACAAGTGTCAGTCAATTTGGCTTCTATGGCACACATCTAACAAACTTCCACTTGACCTAAAACTAATTGGCTATAAATCTAAGTCCCATCTTCTCAAAATGGGCTTCGATCTTCTGCTGGCTCAATGGCTTTGTCAATGGATTAGTTGCATTATCTGTAGTATCGACTCTTTTGACCTCGATGTATCCCTTCTCGAGGTAATTGCAGATGAGGTGATATTGCCGCTCAATGTACTTGGATTTCTAATGAGACCTCAGCTCCTTAGCTAGGGCTATGGCATCATTATTGTCGCAATACAGAGGGATGGCATCTGATGGCATCACTTCGAGCTCTATAAAGAACTTCTTGTACCAGAATGCCTTCTTTGCAGTCTCTGACGTAGCGATATACTCCGCTTTCATGATGGAGTCTGCTATCACTATCTACTTGAAACTCTTTCAACTGACAGCTCCACCATTATAAATAAATAGACTTTCAGATGTCGACTTTCAATCATCTATGTCGAACATAAAATTTGAGTCTGTATATCCTTGGACCTGGAGTTCTTTATTACCAAAGACTACAAACATATCCTTAGTCCTTCTCAAGTACTTAAGGATATATTTCAAAGAAGTCCAATGCTCTTCATTTGGATTTGATTGATACCTGCTCATGACACTCATAGCATAGGCAATATCAGGTCGTGTATATAGTATGGCATAATGAGGCTCCCTATTGTCGAAGCATAAAAAATCTTGCTCATGCATTCAATCTTCTCAGATATGCTAGGACACATCTTCTTGAAGAGATGAATGCCATGTCTGAAGGATACTAAACCCCTCTTGGAGTTTTCCATGCTAAACCTCTTCAGCTCCTCCTTTATGTACATTTTCTGTGAGAGACCCAGCATCCTATTCAATCAATCTCTATAGACCTTAATTTTTAGAATAAAGGATGCCTCTCCTAGATTTTTCATAGAGAACTCCTTAGACAACCATATTTTGACTGTAGTCAACATGAAAATATCATTCTCAATTAGAAGGATATCATCCACGTACGGTACGAGAAAGACAATAGTGCTCCCACTGATCTATTTAAAAATATAGGACTCCTCATTCTTGATGAATCTAAATAATTTGATTACATTATTGAAATGAGCATTCCAACTCTGAGATGCTTGCTTAAGTCCATATATGAATCTTTGTAGCTTGCATATCTTGTGATCATTATCACTGCATGTGAAACCTAGTGGCTGTTTCATATAGATATCTTTCTCAAGATATCCATTTAAGAATGTCATTTTTACATCCATCTATCATATTTCATAATCAAAATAGATTACAACAGCAAGCAATATGTGGATGGATTTGAGCATGGCTACTGACGAAAAAGTATCCTGATAGTCAATGCCTTCGCACTGACTATATCCTTTTGCTACGAGCCTTGCTTTGAATGTCTCTACATTCCCATCGGCATCTATCTTTCTTTTGAAGATTCATTTACACCCAATAGGTACTATATCTTTAGGTGGATCTATCAAGGTCCAGACTTGGTTCGAACACATTGAGTCAATATCTGACCTCATTGCCTCTAACCATTTCTCAGAGTCGGTATCTGATATCATCTTATCATAAATTTTAGGATCATCACCATGAATTCCATTTCTTATGAGGAATATTTTCTCTACATCTTCTAATATAGTACCTAAGTACCTTTCAAGATGATGGAAAATTCTACTTGATCTATTAGGTGGAGAAGGTAGTGTCTGGGTTGGCTCAATCTAACTGGGTTTCATAGGTTCCTTAACTCATTTCTCATCGAAGAATTTTTTCTCGAGACTAATCTATCTTCTAATGCCACCATCTTGAATAAACTATTTTTCAAGGAAGATGGCATATCGACTCATAATCACATTGTGATGGTATAGTGAAAAGATTGGGGGAGGTTGAATACATATCCGATTTCAGACGGAATCTTATCTCACTGAGCAAACTAGATTTAAATGGCTATAGATGGACAGCTGGTGATGGAATTCTAAAGGTCATGCATGATGATAGGATGATATTAGAGGAAAAAAAGAAGATAAGAGGATATTACTATCTGGCAGAAAGCCCAATTCAAAGTGGAGCTTTAGGAGCCAGAGGAAGCCCAATGCAAGGTGAAGCTCCAGGTGGAGATGGATCAGACATGAGATGGAAGACTCAGAAGGTCGAGAGGCGATGTCACAAAGTGAAGTTCTTTAGTCAGAGTGGATATAGCCCATGATGGAGGTGGGATCGAGCATCCTGGCTCGACTCCCATGTTTGCCCATTCATGAGATTGCAGGCATGCCCTAGGGCATGGGGGCGAGATGGATCACAAGCTCTCAAAGTTAGGTAGAGATCGAATATCGAGTCGAGGTGGAGATTGTTAGGATTTGACATCTCAAATTCAACCCATGGCAAGAAGAAAATCAGTTTTCAGCACAGTAGTCGGACTGGGTCTAATACGTAGTTGAGTTGACTTAGATTAAGATCGAGCTGGCTCGAACCACAGTCGATCTAGCTCTCTCAAGTAGATAGATAGCAGGAGTCTAGGCAAAACACAGTCGAGCCAGCTCGACTCCTAATCGAGCCAGCTCGATGGAGGCGAATAGAACACGATGGGATTTTTTTTTATTTAGACTCGAATTATGATTAATTCAAGGGATCTATGGGAGTTGCGTGTGGATCACAGGATCCAACGGCCATGAAGGATTGCAGTCATGATCTGAAGGTCAAAAAATATTTCAAAACTCCATCAAGGACATGTTTGACTTATATTACGAGAATGAGTCCTATTAGGACTCCTATGAACTACTAAGAAGAGAATTCTTATCCTATTTAAAGGATTGAGGTGCTGTGGAGCAGAAAAGATGGTGCGTATAACATGAGAGATATATAAAGAGGCTTAGACAGCCATCGAAAGGAGCTTGGTAGAGCATCGAGTACATACAGCCTGCGAGAGAGAGAGAGAAGCAATAGGTGCATAGCATTTGATGAGGAGACTGTGAGGGCAAAGCATCTTATAGCTTCTATGGATCTCTTTGGGATTCTAAGAGAGCTTTCATGAGGATAGCTTCTAATTGAGAGAGATTTATGTATGGTAAGTTAAGAGTGGGTGTTCTCCTCTTGTACCTATTTTTTTCTTTCATAGTGAAGCTTTATATGTCCCATGGAGGCGAGCCTTTAGGCTGATCCACGTACTTCATTATTTTTTTATTTTATTTCTTTCTTCTTTCTACCATAATAATTTGGTACTAGATTTTTAACAAGCAGTATCAGAGTAACTGATATTCCAATAGTTTGGTATCAGAGCGAGTTGATACCATAATAAGATGGAGGAAGAGTCGCGTAGGTGGGAGAGGATGCTGAGGGAGAGCCTGGCAATGAGACAGAAGCTAGAAGAGAGAATCGAGGGCTTGAAATTCTTCCTTGCAATGGCTGGGATTGGTAGTCCAAAGTCCAATTCTAAGTAGGATCTCTTTTTTTTTTTAACTGGTCCTATTGATTCATGTAACAACCTTTATTTTTAATAAAATGAAGCTTCTTTCATTTGTCTGTTTGTGTTTCACCTTAGCTCGCCACTTTCTAGTTTACTCTATTTTCTCATTGTGTCTGATCTTGACGTCATCCCAAGATTATGGCTTTTATTTTGTCTTTTGAGTATCTATCCTCCTGCTTTTACCAAGATTGCCAGGGCATAAAAGGGTCATTGAAGGAGCCTCTCCTCAACATCACTGACTTAAGAACCAGAGATCTTCAAATTCTTGTTAAGATGAGGTTAACCTCCTATTTAAGAACTAAAGGCCTTCACCCTCGTTAAGATAAGGTTAACCTTCTGTTTAAAAATTGGGCCCTCGTTAAAATAAGATTAACCTTCTATTTAAGAATCGGAGGCCTTCACCCTCGTTAAGATGAGGTTAATCTCCTATTTAAGAATCGAAGGCTTTCACCCTCGTTAAGACGAGATTAACCTCCTATTTAAGAATTAGAGGCCTTCATTTCTATTTTCTTCTATAATTCTCTGCCATTGCATAATTTTGCACCAAAGATAGAGATGTTAGAGTAAAAAAATTTTATTAAAATATATTTATTGATAATACATTCGCAAGTCTTTCGAGCTCTAAGGTCATGGTAGTACAGTCTCTCCAAGCTCCTTTAGATGGTAAGTCCTAGATCGAACAACTTCTACAACCTCATAAGGGCCTTCCCAATTCAGAGTGAGCTTTCCTTGGTTCTAAGGTTATGAGATGTCTGCTCATCGAAGTACCAGATCATCCTATTTGAATGCTTTGCTTCTGACCCTGAAATTGTAATAATGGGCTACTTTTTGCCTATAAGCCGCCATCCTGATCTGGGCCTTCTCTCACTTTTCTTTCAATAAGTCAAGGTTAGCCCTGAGGTATTGCAAATTTCTCTATTCATCAAATGCTTCAACCCATGCTAAGGAAAGTTTAAGTTCTATCAAAATGATCGCTTCCGTTCCAAAGGTCAGAGAAAAAGGGGTTTTCCCAATTAGCAATCTCTGAGTGGTTCTATACATCCAAAGTACATGATAGAGTTCATCCACCCAAGTTCCTTTCATCCTTTCAATTCTTGCCTTTATTCCTTATAATAGGGTCCAGTTGGTCACCTTGGCCTCGTCATTTGCCTATGGATGAGCCACTGAGGTAAAATGATGGGAGATACTCAGATCTTCATAGAACTTAGCAAACTTTATTTTCACAAATTGATGTCCATTATCAGTAATTAAAGTCCAAGGTACTCTGAATCTGCAAACTATTGACTTTCAGATGAAGTACTGTACTTTGGCTTTAGTGATTTTAGCCAGAGGTTCGGCTTGAACCTATTAGTAAAATAGTCTATGGCTACTAAGAAAAATTTTTGCTGTCTGGATGCCATGAAAAAGGATTCGAGGATGTCCATCCACCATTATGCAAATGACCATGGGGCACTCGAGAATGTGAGCTGAGAAGCCGGTTGTCCTTAAATGTTGGTATTCCTCTGACACCGATCATATTTTTTCACATATTCTACTGCATCCTGATGCATAGTCGGCCAATAGTAGCCCTATCGAAGTAACTTATGAGATAAGGATCTTTCTCCTAGATGATTTCTGCATATCCCTTCGTGTACCTCCCACAATGCATAATCTGCCTCAAAAGATCGGAGATACTTTAGGAGTGTCAAAGAGTACGATCTTTTATATAATTTATTTTCATGTAGAACATATCGAGAGACTTGATTTTTCAATTTTTGAGCTTCTCATGGGTCTTGAGGGAGGATGCCATCTTTGAGATAAATGAGGAACAGATCGAGACAACTAGGCTCTTAGTCGATTTGCATTACAATCTGGGGTTTCTCTGAGCTCGGACATTTTAGAACTTCAAAGAAAACTTCTTTAGGCAATTCATTTTGTGCTAGTGTGGCTAACTTGGAAAGAAGATCGGTCCTGATATTTTCTATTCTTAGGATCTGTTGAATATCAACACTGCTGAAGGTCGGGGTTAGACTCCTTATCTTTTCTAGATACTTCTTCATGCTTTTCTTTCGAGCTTCATAGTTGCCATCAACTTGCCCTACTACCAACTACAAATCGCTATAAACTTTGAGCCGATCTACCTCTAATTTTTTGGTTGTTCTTAGCCCTACAATTAGGGCTTCGTATTCCGCTCCATTATTTATCGTAAAAAATTCAAAGCACAGTGCATATTCAGCAATAATTCCATTCAAATAGACAAGGATCAGGCATGCACTCAAACTAGAAGCATTTGATGACCATCTACATGCAGGGCCCAAAAGCCTTCTAGGAGGTCTACTCTTTCTTCAGAGAGGGTTGGCTACAAACATGGAATATTGACCTCAGGCTGCTCAAGTTTGGATTCATCCAGAATAGTACATTCTACTATGAAGTCTGTCAATATCTGAGCTTTGATTGATGGTCGAGGTCAGAAATTGATGTCGAACTCTGTGAGTTCAACCATCCATTTTGCTATTCTTCTAGAGGCATCCGTCCGATGAAGAACTGATTTGATGGGTTGATCAGTAAGAAGTGTTATAGTGTGCCCCTGAAAATATGGCCAGAGTTTTCAGACTGTAATCAATGAGGCATAAGTTAGTTTTTCTAACTTGGTATGTCTGATTTTAGCGTCTCTCAAAACTTGGCTCATGTAGTATATCAGCCTTTGCACTTTTGCCTCTTCTTTGACTAAGACCGCTACAAGAGCCACAGGAGAGATTGTCAAATACAAAAATAATTCTTCTCCAAGTACATGTTTGGCTAATAGAGGAGGTGAGCCGAGGTAGTTTTTTAATTTCTTAAATACTTGTTGGCTTTCAGGAGTCCAACAAAAGTTCTTTGGCTATTTAAGAACCTAAAAAAAGGATATACACCACTCGGCCAATCTTGAAATGAAGTAATTCAAGCTGCCATCCTTCCTATTAGGCGCTTGACCTCTTTTATTATCTTTGGGATAGTCATTTCTTGAATGGTTCGAATTTTCTCTGAATTGATCTCGATTCCACACTACGGCACCATGAACCCTAAAAATTTTTCTGAAGTTATTCCGAAGGCATAGTTAGTCGGGTTCAGCTTCATATTATACTTCTAGAGCATATTGAAGGTCTCTTCAAGGTTGACAATATATTTTGAGGAAGATCAGCTCTTGACAAACATGTCATCCACATAAACCTCTATGTTACGATCGATCTGCTTCTTGAAGATCTTATTCACTAGGCGCTGTTAGGTTGCACCTATGTTTTTGAGCTTGAAGGGCAAAATTCTATAACAATAAAGACCACGAATAGTAATAAAAGCAATTTTTCTCTTATCCTCTAATGCCATCTAGATTTGATTATAACTGGAGAAGGCATCCATGAAAATGAAGAGCTCGTGGCCCAAGGTGGCATCCACTAGTTGATCAATCCTAAGGAGGGGGTAGCTATCTTTTGGGTAGGCCTTATTCAACTCATTGTAATCTATGCACATCCGTCATTTGCAATTCGCTTTCTTCATAAGAAACATATTGGAGACCCAGTTTGGGTAGGATACTTTTCGGATGAACCCAGTCTTGAGAAGTTTATCAACCTCTTCTGTAATTGCCTTCTATTGCTTGAGTGCATAGCCGCACATCTTCTCTTTTACTGGTTGACATTTGGGATCATTAGCCAAACGAAGCTCCATCACTTATGCATCAATTTCAGGCATATCTACGGGGATCCAAGCAAAAATATCTGTATTTCTTTGAAGGAAGGCAACAAGCTACTTTCGGACTTCTTCTCCCAGGTTGGAGCCGATCTACACAATATGATCCTTGTTCCTATCATTCAAAGAAATTGCAATAAGATCTTCTATAGGCTTGCTTTGCTCTTCAGTCAGATCATCATGGATGTCAAGTCCGTCCATCGAACAAGGGTCAAGTTGTCCTCCTCCTTGTAAGGCAATTGTATGGCAGTGTCATGCTAAAGCTTGATCTTCCCGAACTTCACCAATCCCAAAATTTGTTGAAAACTTTATTTTCAAATAATATGTTGATATCATGGCCCATAGTGCATTCAAATCAAGTCGGCCTAGGATTGCATTGTAGGTTGAAGGGGCTCTTACCATCAAGAAATCAACATGTGCCTTGGATTGCTGAGGATATCATCCTGCCACAACAGTCAATGTTCTTATCCCTTCCACCGATATAGCATTGCCAGTGAAGCTCACCAATAGAGAGTTCATGGTCCCAAGTGACTACTAGGTATGGACATCTTTGAGAAAGCATCATAAAATAATACATCGACAGAGCTTCCATTATCAATTAGAATGTGGTGTACATCATAGTCAGTAATATTTAAAGCAACTATAACCATATCATTATGCAAGAATTAAACTTCTTGAGCATCTTCTTTAGTGAAAGCAAAAGATTTTTCCATCCTTTACTTCTTTGTTGGCTCTATCGATCTAGTGGCTTCCTTCCTCCAAAATCCTCCAGCGATAGTATTGATGATCCCAACTGGTGGCCGATCTCTTTGCTGCTCTTTCCTCCTAGGCGATTTTGGTTGGGGTAATGCCCATGGCCGATCTTTCCTTCCTTTAGGCCAACATCATAGAAGTCGGCCTCACATGATGAGCTCCTCAATCTCATCTTGGAGCTGGATGCATTTTTCAGTATTATGATCATGGTCATGATGGTAGAGACAGTATTTCTTAGGGTTGCGCTTGGCAGGATGAGACCACATCTTTTCTGGCCTTAGCAATTGCTCTTTAATTTCCATTAGTACCTATGCCTTTGAAGCATTCAAGAGAGCATAGTTGTGGAATCTTCGAGGAGGAAAGTTTCATCATACCCTTCGATCTGGGATCTTTTATTGATGAGCTTGGGATGAAGTCTGAGCTCATTGGTGCTCAGGAGGAGTTCTGGAGTGTGGCTAAGCTTCACTCGACTTCTCAACAACTACAGGCTTGCTAGATTTGTTCGCCTATCATTCTTTTGTAGCTTCATCATCTTTTACCTAAAAAGCCTCTTCTGCTCGAGCATAACCCTTAACTCGAGCCAACATATCAGCAAAATTTTTAGGATACTTTCTCTTCAGGAAAGATAGAAGATCATTCTTCTGAAGACTATCCTTCAACACGGCCATGGCTATGGACTGGTCCAAGTTTTGGACCTCTAGTGTAGCAGCATTGAAGCGGCTAATGTAAGCTCGGATGAACTCTCCTTTCTTCTACTTGATGTTGAAGAGAGAGTCCAAGCCTCACCTTGGATGTTGGGTGCTTATGAAGTGAGCCGTAAATTGATGATTCATTTGATCAAAAGAGTTTATCATACCCGACTTAAGACTCGAGTACCAATTTCTTACTATTCTCTTTAGAGTTGAGGGAAAAGCTCGACATAGAATGGCATCTAGTATGCCATAGAGCAGCATCATGATCCGAAAGATCTCAAGATGGTCAACTGAATCTAACGTCCCATCGTAACTCTCAAATTGAGATAGTTTGAAGTTCGACGAGATGGGCTCTTGCATGATTTGAAAAGAGAATGGAGGGTCGGTGCACATGTCATCGATGTAGTCAAGGGCAGCATGGCGGAGCTCTTCAATCCATCGATTCATCTCTTGAAGTTTTTGATCGAGAAGATCTTCTCGATCATGAATCTTAAGGGTCCTCTGGCCAAACGGTGGTAGGGATCTTCCAGGGTTGGAGTCATGGTCGGAATAGGAACTCGCTGCTCTCTACTTTTTCTTTCTAGGGATTATCGTTTGGCTTTCCTAGGTGTGCCTTCCATGCATCAAATCTTGGTATTTTGGTGAGGTTTCCTTCAGCTAGACTGGTGCAAGGGATTACTGCATGGCCTGTACTACTTCAGTAAGGCCCTTAACCTACTGGATTAGTAGGTTGAATTACTCCAGATCTATCACAACTATCGGTGGAGGAGGCTGGGGCATCGATGAGGGGATTGGAGCAAGTGGACTTGTTTAGATCTAGTGGTAGAGGTAGTAGATCACTGGGTAGAAGCCTTCCTTGATGGCATCTTTCAAAAATAAATGAAAATTAGATGGAAAGGAACTGAAGGGGTTGAGAATAGAGGATAGAAAATGAGATCGACTGAGCACTTCTTTTAGAACAAGAGCTCGGGCTCCCTTCCTCTAGCACCAATCCTATTGGTGCAGTTGACATCAGAGTCACTAGAGTGAAAAGAGATGAGGCCATTGATGGGACCTACAAGAAGAAGTGCAGATCGAAGGTGGGTGGCTCCGGAAGGATCCTTCGATGCTTAAGTTAGTCCTTTCATCAACAAGAATGGAGTGCTCAAGAGAACATGAATGGAGTATCAAATAGAGAATGAGAGCTTAGAGAAAATATGTATCTGAAGAATCTCTTATATAGGCAGAGCTTGTAATAAATTAATGGCGACAGTTGTAACTATCTATTAGTGGGCCATTCAGGACCACGTGAAGTTTGTTACAAGGGATGGATTTCATTGTCGTGACTTGCCAATCCATTGGAGATTAATAGCCATATTTCGATCAGGACTGTTATGCTTATGAGCAAACCATTTAGAGCTCTGTGGTCCAGTATTTTTAGAGAGGTTTGGCCATTTCCAAGGTTATTCGCAGGTTGGCAGACATTCACTAGGTTGGGAGTTGAACTTGTGTAGACGATGAGGTCCTTCTACTATCAAAGTCTATTCAATCGATGCTCGAAATATAAGGTAGTTAGCTCAGCCACCAAAAGGAGGCTTCGATTGAAAGAAGTTTGATTGTAAGGAGCAGATCTGCTTAGTGACTAGAAGAAGCCTGTTTGATGGTCGGAGGGAGCTCATCTGCATCAATAGCAATCAGGGGCTGGCTGATAGTTGGGATAGGCAGACATGCTCAAAATGCTCTGGTGAGCCTTAACTGTTCCTTTGAAGTTCAGCTATGTTCAAGGTCATTCATGAGTGGATAATTATTCCAAGTGGAGAGTTGATAGGACGGTGGATTCTCCGATTCAGGACTGTGGCCAGGCTCTGTAGGGTTGAAGTTTAGATTTATTCTAGTCTGCACACCCAAGGTTATTGGCGTAGGAATGCTAAGATATATCCCTTACAGGAAGGCATGAAAGTTTGTCTGAGGAGAAGCTCTATTGGTCAAGGACTCCTAATATCAAACCCAACCATAATGGTAAGAATCGACTCAATGGAGATCTGATTGAAAAAAAAGCTCGGCTAGCTTTCAGATCAGTCGGGCCAAACTATGAAGGGATCGAACACTTGGCCAAATACTTATTTAATTGCTTAGGCGATTATCTTCACCATTCAAGTTCATCTGAATGAGGTCCGAGATGCCCTTCAGGTTTTGTAGTTATCTCAAAGATCTGATAATCAAAGCTGAGAAGATCATTCAGCATGCATGGGTTGAAGGTCAGCCATCTTAGAGTGAATTGGAGTTAGAATTCATACTGGTTGAAGTTCAGTCATTGTCGTCACTGTCAAATGGGATCACCCCAAGGTTGGACATCTTGCTAAACTTCGACAGGAGTGGATTTATCACCAACAATTATGTTTGTTTGTCTTCTATTTTTTCATAGCAATAGGTGGTGCCATATCTCCTACAGATGATCTTGGACGAGTGATCCTTATTGCATAGTTGATGGATTTATCCTAATAATGGTATCAAAGTGGTACTATGGTTTCTAACAAAGCCTTGGTCAGGGTAGTCTTAGTGAGGCTTCACAAGACTGATTGCATTGAGATACGATATGAATATATTTTTCAAAGTTGGTAGTTTAACCCAAAGTCATCCTAAACACATAGGTCAAAAGGATGAATTATATGATAACCATATTCGCATAGGTTCTAAATGTTGCGATTGCAACTATTCGACCTATCCGAACATTAGGTATCATTACTAGATGGTTACTTCGATTAGTATAGAAAGTGATTTCTATTCTACCAACTTAGATTCGAACCTATAGGATCATACACATTAGAGATTTTTAGCTGATCTGAAAGCTGGTGAGGAGTCCCACTGGATTGGGACTCTATGGTTAAGAATTTCATTAGGCTGAAACTCTTCGACTGAGAGTCTTACTGTATTAGAACTCTGAGTCCTACTTATCTGAACTCTATGATCGTGAGTCCTACTGATCTGAAACTCTATAATCATGAGTTTCACTCATCCAGGACACTAGGATCAACAGTCCCACTAGTTTGGGACTCTTCAATTAAGAGTTTCATATCGATGGGACTCTGTTGTCTGGATACCTACTGAATTTGGACTCTAAGTTTATAAGAGATTTAACTAGTGATTTGATTACTAATTAATTTAATTTAATTGAGTATGATTTTTGGATCAAGTCCAACTGAATTGGATTCAGTTGGGTTTGATCCGATTAGGTTATGAGATGACCTAATCACTGAGAAGGTTTATTCCCTAATTTGATCAAGGGTTAGCCTTAATTAATCCCTAATTTGATTAGGATTTAACTAAGCATAATTAATCATAAATAAGTTGGGTTTAATTTGATCTAATTAGGCCTAGCCAAATTGGTTTAGATCAGGTCTAATTGGATAAGAAAATTTAAGACTAGTTTGACTAGTCTTCCCATGTGCCACATCACCCAAACTTACACCCATTATTTCTCCATGAGAATTAAGAATTCTCATTGATTTTTCCATGCACAAGAGGCCTCACACCCTCCTCTTTCATGTCCTTAAGTGGATAAGAATGAGTGGTTAAGGTTTTAATTTAAATAGGATTTGAAATTTGAATCAGCAACTAACTCATCCTCATCCACTCACATGCCTCCTACACTTATTGTTTGTTTTGTCGCCAATTTAAAAGGAGGATATGAATGGGGCATGCATAGAATTAGAAGAGGAATACATGTCCATGCTGTCCACCCTCTTGTGCATGAAAAATACCAAGAGTTTCCTGAATATAAATCCAAAGAGTAAGAGGCGCAGGGTTCTGGGTGAGTGCCGCCCTAAGTTTTTAGCCTAGGGTTCAGGAAGAGAGAACGTGACTTGTGAGTGTTACAAAATCATGAGACTCTCGAGAGATCTTCCTCTACCTCTCTCCTACCTATGGTAATTTTTGGAGCATCTAAAAAATCATTGGATGGATATCAATTCAGATCAGTATACATCAACCATCGAGCATTCTGGTGTTGAGCTAACACTCGAAAGGAGCCGATCAGGATCAAGACCTCATATAGATGATCCATAGAGGCCAGATGACATGTGTGGCAGCATCGCAATGAGTGGACCTCTCCGACAGTGATCAAATTATAGTGTTCGACTATCCGTGCAAGGTATTGTGTTCTGAACATGTAGAGTAGTAAAATTATTTTACTACTAGTTGTTCAACTTTTAGATTTTAAATGTATGTATATCACATTTAGATACTTGATATGTAGGATTTTTGATATGATCAATAGCTCTCAAAAAATTAATTAGATTAATTTTTAATTTTATTGCATTAAATTTTTAAAAAAAATTTAAAAATAGAGCTAGAAACCTTGCACAGTATACCTTCAACCACTACATACTGCTAGATGTTACTTATAAATTATGGGACCTATAAGCATCATCTTGATGATCAATGATTCTCGTGGATAGTATTGAAATTATTTCAATCCATCAAAAGAAGTTTCGATGATATTATGATAGAAATCATAATATATTTCACTACCAGATAGAATTGAATCTATGGGATCATACATAAAAGAGATTCCTATCTGATCTGATGGTAAATGAATGATTGTGAATCATTAAAGAATATAATTATTAATATAATTGATGATTAACCTAATGCAAAAGTGATAGAAGGATTAATTAATAATTTAATTACTAATTGACTTAATTTAATTGAATAATTAGTTCTAGATCAAGTCTAATTGAATTGATTCAGTTTGACTTGAATTAGGTTTGGTTTGATTGAGTTATGAGATGACTCAATTACAAGAGTTCGATTTCTGATTTGATCAAAATTTAAGATTAATTAAATCTTAATTAGATTAGAATTTAATCTGATTAGAGACATAATTAGATTAGGTTCAATCATGCATTTGGGTCTAAACCAAATTTATTTGGTTTAAATTTAAATTGAAACCCTAGAGTCCCCATTGTGAAGGACTCCATCCTTGCACCAACTCCATTCCCATGCACCATCTCTCCTCATGCAAATTTCAGATTTGCATGAAGAATTCCATGCTAAAACCCTCTTGGTCAGCCACTCCACCTCTCCTTTGAATGAGGGTCAAATCTGGTTTTGATTTTGAATTGGATTCAAATTTGAAACAAGATAGAGTTTGATCCTATCTGGTTACCCTTGGATGCCACCTTAAAAGGAGCTACTTTTGGGGCATCATAAATGATTTTTAGATTCATCCACCCCTTGGCCAACCACTAGAGAGAGAGAGAGGGAGATCTTGGAATCAACCCGTTGAAATTTAAAGGGGAGGTTTTGCTAGTTCTAGGTGTTGGACTCCAAGGAAGAAAGTTGTGCTTCTTCTTCCTCTGATTCTTCTTCTTCCTAGAGATTGTCTTCAAGATCTGAAGAAGAACTAGATCAGCCATCAGGAAGTCTTCTCTACAAGGGAGCTAGCACCCTAGGGAGACTGATGAGCCTCAGATCAAATCAAGCTTCGTGTGGATACCTATTGAGGTCGGGCAAGAGTGTGGCTTAAAGAACCTATCAAGTCCACGATCATCGACTGCAGAATCCTTCAACCCATGCTAAGGTATGAGATCTGATCTCGTAGGTTATTTTTAGATTATGTATGTCTTAGATCCGGGCTGGGGAAGGTTATAAGATCTGATCTGATGCATGATAGATTAAGAGTTAATCTAGATCTATTCTGCTGTGATTTTAAAATTATTGTGAAATACATGCATGTAACATTCCCTACTTTCTAACAGGTTCTTATTTCCTTCTCTTAGGTGGTGGCTAGGGTTTGGAGAGGGAGGGTAGGGCATCCAAGAGAGAGCATCCAAGAGAGAGAGGAGAGAGAGAGGCTTCAAGGAGAAAGAGTTTAATTGATTGTATTCCTCACAAACCAATTACATGAGTATGTATAAGTACAAGGTCAACGTGACCCAAATCCAAAACTCTCCTCGGCTAACCCAACATGATTGCACTCACCCAAGCCCAATTACACTCATGACTTTGTGCGCACTCATTCACCTTGGATCCAATCCTAGCCCAACAATGGATTAGCCCCTCAAGACCCAAATCACCTAGGCCTCAAGACCCTTAAGGCCCTATACACTAGACCTCAAAATCGTGAAGGCTGACAGCCTTCACCCTAAGGCCCAAACCAGCCCTAAAACCCCTATGAATGCCTTATGGGCTTTGGATCTTGGCCTTTCTCTTGGTTCCCTGAGCCTTGGGAGCACCACACCAGGTCTTACAAATGAAGCCCAAAAGTTAGAATTAAAAAGCCTTCCATCTTGAAAAGTATTCAAAAAGTTTCTAAAGGCACACAATCAAGTCAACTCATGTTCGATTCAAGTTGACTCAAAGTGAAAAATAAAAGAAAAAAAGTTCTGGCATGCTCAATTTTTCAACTAGCATGTTCTCAAGTCGACTCAAGGTTATGCAAGTCGACTCAAGTAAAGAAGGAGAGCAAACAGCATCTCAGTGATAAAAACTTTGAGTGACATCTCAAGTTGACTCGAGCCATTCAAGTCAAAGTTCTCAGAAAATATAGAGAGACTATTTTTTGGAACATTTCAATAGAGCAGACTCAATTAACATTCGAGTTGACTCGAATCTCATCTGAGTCAACTCAAGGTCCCAATGACTAATTCTGGAAAAATTTTAGAACTCTACAGAATTAATCTAAATAGCTCTATTTTGATTTTTAATGATCATAAATGGCTTTTTGTGCCTCCAAATAGTGTTTAATAGTCATCTAACTTATTGAAAAGATAAGAGAATATAAGAGAAGCAATCATCAAGAGCAAAAACAAGAGAAAAGTCTAAGCACATTGAAGAGTGTGCATTCATTCTCCAACCACCTAAAACATCAAATTAAGATTGACTTTTTAGCAAGAAAACAATCTCTCCCTATAATACCCTAAAACAAGTTGCATGAATCTCAAAGCATGAACCAAAAAAAAAAAGAAAAAAAATTAGAAGACTCCCTATGGAGTCTTCTTCTTCTCCCGACCAACTCCTAGTCAGAGTCGAAATCCATATAGGGGAGGAGTTTCACTCCTCCCCATTAGATCTATTTGAAGGAAAGAAGCCTTTCCTCTTTTCTCCCAACCAAAAATCGAAGCCAATCGGTAGGGATCACCAGATTTTCTTCGCACAAGATCTTTACTGTGATCGTCGAAAATTGGATTAAAGGGACGCCAGAGACCAAGGTAAGTCCGACCCTCCTCTCTTTTCTCTTCCTTCTTATTATGCTAGATGCCATCACCGGCCATCAACTTCGCCAGAGAAATTAGTTTTGGAAATCTCCTATTCTGCCTTTTATTTTCTTGATTTTCTGATGTCAGCGGTCATCGCTAACAGCCAGTATTGGTGTGCTGGGCTGCACCATCGTAGCTCTGGCTACCATTAGCCATTGGTTGGCAGCCATAGCCCTCGGTCCAAGAAAATAGAAGGGGAGAGAACTCATAGTCCCCTATTCCTCCAAAGCAAACTGCAGGAAGAATAAGAAAGAAAATTAAAAGAAAAGGAAGAAAGAAAGAAAGAGAAAAAAAGAAAGAAAAAAAGAAAAAAATAAGAAAAGAAAAAGATTTCTCTCTCTCTCTCTTCCCTCTCTCCCATCTTGAATCTAACTTACTCTCTCCAGAAGATTTATTTTCTCTCTACTCCTCTCTCCTATTTTCTCTCTCTTTATTAGGATTATTGAATTTTAAAAAAAAGGAGAAAGAAAGAAAAGATTTTCTTTCTGCTCTCTTTCTCTCTCTTCTTTTCCTCTCCACTTTCTCTCTCTATAAATTTCTCTCTCTAAAATTCTCTCTCTAGATCGTTCGTGCTTCTTCATAATCTTTCTTTCCTAGAATTTTTTAGATCTTTAAAAATTTTGATGATGATTTTGAATGATCCTAATAAAGAGGATCCTGATCCGTGATCGTCGAATAGTGTACCAACATCCATCTTAGCCAGACCAGATGCTTTAGATTTTATTATCCATGATTTTATTTAATTATCTATATGGTAAGTTTATCATGATTTGATTAAATTATCTTAATCTAATCGATTAGATTTATTGAACCATATCGTCTGATTAGTCCTGATTCATCTTCATAGTTTCTCTCTCCTTCGATTTTGTCTCTTTACTTGATTTATGAACTCAATGAAAGATTTCTGATCCTACTACTTTAAATCTGATTTGACCAAGATAAATAAATCTTGAACTATCTATCTTCTAATCTAATCTTGATGAAGTTAGGATGATCAAACTGACCTGGACTGTTGGATGTGATTGTCATCAATCTATCTTTTTAATTTATTGATATGCTCTTTAATTAATAAAATTAATCCTCTATAGGATTGTAGATGTCTAATAATGGGGTACTGTGATAAGATCTATGAACAAAAAATTTTGAAAAAAAATTATAAAAATAATATGAGTTTATTGGAATGCATATGAGGTAAGTAATGTTTCATCTTTTTCTAGATTTATTGGCAATTTATAATGTATTTTCTTGGCATGGTTTATAAAATGATGCATGAAATTTGATAAATGATATTTTGTTATCAAAAGTATCTTATTTTTGAAATATTATGATAAAACATGATTAAAGTACTGATCTTATTATGTATTAGACTTGATTGATTTTGATACCATATGATTATGTGTATTTTTAATAAACTAAAATAAGAAATATGAATTATGAAAAAAATTATGAATTAAGATGATTTGAACTCTCAGCCTAACTATGTAGAGGATCCCGCCAATGGAGGCTAATACGATGACAAAGATTTAGTCCTGAGAGTTTATGTCGCCAGCAGATCAGCGATAAATCGCTAGCAGACCGGTGATTCTGAAGGACTTTGCTACCAGATGATTCGCAGCTTACCGCAAGATGATACGCAGTGTTATGATCCTATCATAGGAATAATATGGTCATAGCTCATGGTTGTTAAGAATAACTGATAAGAATTTGATCATTTGAAAGAAAATTAAATTTTTGAAAGTAACTCAAAAAAATTTGAATTTAATATGATAAATAATTTAAAAATACTACATAATAGAAATTGATTTTGAACTGATGAACTTTACATGTTTATTTTTTATAAATGATGATTTATTTTATTGCCTAATAAAATCTAGTTGAGGTGATCATTACTTACTGGGCTGTCAAACTCATTATTCTATTTTTTTATTTTTATAAATCTTAAGAAATAAGATGATACAGAAGTAAGTAGGGGAGAGTGATTAAAGACAGACAAGATAATTAGATGCAAAACATCGATACTCTTATTTTAGATAGAAATTTTTTTAAAATGGATGTGAGCATTATTGAACTTTTTAGAATATTGTAATTAGATTTTAATTATGAATTTTGGATTTAATTTATTGATTAATTATTCTGTTGTTGCTTTATAATAGCATAATGAGATGCCTTGCATGTTTGCAGGAAGAGTTTTCTATGAGTGTGCGGTGGTTGCCATGGCCCCTAGCTTGCGATTTCGAGTCGGGGGCGCGACACTCCCACTTAAAAGCTTCCTCAAAAAGAGATTCTCTAAGCTTTATTGATTTTAATCAGCTTATTAAATGAGCTTCTATTTGTTATTTTGTATCTATTTGAAAATTCTATTGTAACTAGCTTCAATTGGGGTTCAAAGCTAGAGGATAAGCTCATCCATGTCTTTAAATTAGATTATAAGCTATGGATTGGCTTAGAATAGGTTTTTGTTGGTGATCCTACATAAAACTAACTAAATTTTGGATAATAATCCCAAAAAAACTATCTGGCTATAATGTTCAGAAGATTATAGTGATAATTTCCAAGAAAAATCTTAGAGAATGGACATAGGTGCTGGGGTGCATCAAACGACTGTAAAATTGCTTGTTTTTATTGTGCATCTATCTTACTTGCTGCTCTTCATTTATAGCACTATATTTCAGCACAATCACTTTACTATTTTTTAACCCATTATGATTGACATTTTGTTTCCAGCATCAAGTTCCCTTCCATTGCTCTCATTCTTTGCCAACATCTCTTCTAGATCTTTGTCATGAAAGGCCTGCTTTCTACCTTCCAACCATATCTCTTGCCATTCACCGATGGGTGTTATAAGAGGGTTGAACTTTCAGTTTGCAATATCACCTTCATCTCTAGGCCAGTTGATGGGTTGAATCGTTTGCTTGCTTGATAAAAAGTTTGCATCTACCAACTTAATTATGTAATCTCAGTCTTATTCAAATATTTAGCTTCACCAATGAATTTCATTCCATCAGTGCTTAGTCTTTATCCCTAACAGCGATTGGCAACTCAGCATGCACCTTTCTTTCCATCGGCCATTTGTCCAGCTTTCTCTGGAGTATTTCTTCTCTCCTAAGATGCTATACCCAATTGCTTCGATACCTTTTCTGATGATCAACCACTCCCCTAGGTGTATCACTGAACCATGATACTCGATTGCAAAAGCGACGTGGAACTTCCAAATGCAACAAATTCCCTAGTTGCAATCCTTCAAATTGTTTTATGCATTGCTGAGGTTCTCCTGCTACCTCTCCATCCCCAAGGTCTTTGATTCGTTTCCAATGCCATGTTTGTGATTTTCTATTCCATCTTTGCTAAATCTACGCCTATTATATTAATGGCCATTTTAGGGAAGGGATCCCCATCAATCAACATGATCCCTTTGTCTTTATCTGGAAACTTTGCCCTTCCTTCCACAATAGAGTTCTGTATCGATTGCTGTCTTCTTAATTAGGCCACTTACAATATTTATTCCCTTTTAACCCTTCAATTAGGTCCGTCAACTGATCGGATTTAGGTCGAAACTTGAATATTTAGATCTAAATCCGATCTTAGTTACTAGTACCGGACCTAGATCCGAATGCCCGATGAGTCCGGCATTGAAGTACTAGGTTCGAACTCTAATAGATCCTGAGTATATGGACCCAATTTTGGGACCCAAAACTCATATTTAAAGTCTCAAAAAAATATCTAAAAAACACCTAAAAATTATACAATCATATGGTCTAATGGCTCAAAATATTTTTAATATATATAATATTATTATATTATATTATTCAAGTTTTGGATCTATTAAGTCTGGGTATTGAATATCCAGATCCTACCTATTTATATTATTATTTATCAAGTCTAGATCTAAATTCAGATAAATGGGTCCGATGTTAGTACCAGACTCGGACCCATCGGATAAAATTCACGAGTCTCGGATTTGGACCCGACTTGTTGATAGTTCTACCTTTAGTAGTAGAAATTTTATACCCCTCTAGTAGCTTGATTTATTTATCCTTGAGCAAATGGTCAAATATTTGATTGCCTTGGTGAAGTTGGATTCGATTACTAAGCACCCTGCAAACATAAGATTTTCCAGTAAGGTTCTAACAATATTAATTTCTACTTCCAAATCTTCACTCATATCTTCAGAATCGTAATCAATTATCAATATCTTATAATTAAAATTCCTATGATAAGTCCTTTTGGTTACTTTCCTTTGAAGTATGGTCTCATAATTAATAACTAGAGATATTAATTAGAATAAGCAGAAAATTCTTGACCAATAAATTTCTTTTTCAATTCTAGGTTAAAGGAGTTTTGAGCAATTTTAGCGTATTCAGCCTCTCTTAATGATACACAACACCTATTTATACCTTCTTAAATTAGCTCATATATTTTTTGATATTGCATCAACCTAGCTAAATCGGCAAGCGACACTTCTAATTTCATTCTATAAAATTGACCATGGCATTGACCTTCTAACTCTCGCCAAATATAAAATTTGGGAGAAGGTTTACGTTCCACGTTAACGGAGTTTGCAAATAAGCTCAGGTTGAGGTAATGATTGTCGAATGCTTCTCCACATAAAACTGAGAATGTCCCAACATGCTCTACATTTGAAACCCCATTATCTCCTGAGAAACAAGAGATTTCAAGAACTTTGTAGTTTGTACTGGATTCATAAGCTTGATCGTACCATTCTGGATAGAGATCGCAGCCGGATGGATATTTTTGGAGCAAATCCTAATAGAATCCGTTTAACATATCCTATAGAATTTGAGACTGGTTTGGAATCCAAAATTAGATTGGAATTGATTTAAAATTCATTCTTCTATCTATAAATACCTAAAATCCTAACAATATTTAAGCTTCCTGTTCTTTCCAATTCGGCCGCTCTAAGGCTCCACCCGATTAAGACAAAAGAAAAATCAACGAAAACAACTGGCCCTATTCGATTGCGACTCGTGAGGACAGAAAAACAGAGGAGGACGGGCAAAACAGAGGAAAACCGACCCGATTGCGACTCGTAAGGACATAAAAATAGAGGAGGACGGGCAAAACAGAGGAAAACCGAGGACAGAAGAACAGAGGAAAAGCTGGGAAAAACAAATGAAAAATCAACGAAAACAAATGGGATAACAACAAAAAAACCCTTGCCATTCTCCAAGCTTCCCTATTCAGCCTCTCCAAGCCTCCACCGATCGAGACTCCTGGCGACGGAAAAATCAGAGGAAAACGGGGCAAAACAGAGGAAAGACGGAAAAAATTAACAGGTAAGAGCTTTTCCATTTATTATTTTTTTCCTTTTCGTTTCCTTTTCTTTCATTTCATTTTCTTTTACGGAGATCTGTGGGGAAGAAGAGCACCTGAAGGAGATCGGAAGGGTTCTTTAGGTTCCGGTTTGGGTTTTCTTCCCATGGATATGTGGGAGTCGTGGCGCTTAATCTTCAAGCATGATATTTTGTAGGGTATAGGAATTTTCGACCGGAAGGATTCGTATTTAGCTGCGAAAATTTTCAATTTATGGATATCTGTTCATGTGTGTTCTATGATAATATGAGAATGGGGTTAATCGGACGGGTTGGAGTACCGGACGGGTATACCAATTTTAAATGCGACGGATTTAGGGTTTAATGTGGCATTCGTAATCGGGTTGGGGTTCGGATAGAAAGATTTTAAATAAATTTAGATATTAATATAATAAATTTTATGGGTATCCTATCCATTGCCATCCCTAATTTTGAATATAATTTCCTACAAATCAACATATTAATAGGCCGAAATGAAAAACTAAGTTGCTTTTGACCAATTCTACTATCAAAGAAAGATTTGGTGTGATAATCTAATCCGCTACCAATCAACCATATGAATCTTAAAATGGATAAAAAAAAAAAAAAAAGTGCTAGAAAAAGTCATCTTCTTCGATTAAATTTCAGATGAGTCGGAGTCCTAGGGCAAAAAGGATCATAGGGCTCTCTATAAATAGCCCCCACGTCTCCTTATGGCCCTCTACCAGCAAACATCAAGTTTCCTTCTCTCTTTGTTCTCCCATTGAAATTGTGGCATGCTATCATTATGCCGGCTTGAAATCTGGCGGGAGATGTTGTCGAAACCTAAGATAAACCCCAACCCTCCTTCCTTGCTTCCTCTTCTTCCTAAGCTTTTGCACACTGCCATTGGCCGTTAGTCTCGCCGAAAGACTATGAAAAAGAAATCTCCTATTTTAGTCGAATCTTCCTTCTGTTTTTTTTTTTGGCTACCAACACCATTATCCCTTAACATTGGACTAATGGTCGAGTCATCCAGCATCCCTATGAGCCTCCACAGCGAGACTATCTCCATCAGTGACCTATCAAAGGCTAGAAAAGAAAAGAAGTCCCCAATTCTCCTATTTTTCAAATATTTTCTCATAAATTTCTCACTGACTTATCATTGCCACCTACTATGCACTACTACCATCCATCGCTGGCCACACCCCACCACCTCCCGCCGGTCCTCTAGCAAGCTACCAGCCACCACCCCATTTGCTCCCCTATTCGCCAAAGAAAGGAAGAAGAATTGAAAGAAAGAAGAAGAAAAGAAAAAGGAAAAGAAGAAAAGAAAAAAGAGAAAGAGAGAGACAGAGAGAGAACGATCGGAAGAAAAGAGAGAGAGAGAGAGAAGAGTTCTCTCTCTTATGTCTCTCTCTCCTTCTTCCTACTTTTTCTCTGTCTCTACTTTATTTCTTCATCTACTTTTTCTCTCTAAAAAAACCTAAGGACTCCGGTATCAAGCTATGCCTTTCCCTTTTAGAGATCCATGTTGACTCCAACAAGATGATCTGAAATCACTTTGATATCTATATCGTATGTCAACGCTATCCCAATCATGTTTAGCATCTTTGAAACTCATTATTAATGAACTTTATTGATCGATCTTGATCTTGATCCAATATATGCTTCATGATTCTTTAATCGAATTGCTTAGATCTAATCTTCGGCTAAGATACCCATAATTGCCCCGATGCCCGGACCGCCTATCGGACCGACCATCCAGTCAATAATCTTTTTTCTTATAATTTAATTCTATTAAATTCATTAAATAGATGTTGATTATATTTTCAGTATTTTAAATAGGATTACTAGATTCTTCAAACAAAATTTGAAGATCTAGGACAAATAAGGTAAGTAAATCTTACGCTTTTTATTTATTTTTAAAATTACTATATATTCTATGCAAATGATCCATTACTAATGAAATTATATTTTTTCATAAATAAGAATCAGTATATGAGATATAAAAAAGTATAATTTATTATAACCATTGATTTCATGAATATATTTTACGAAAATAGTATGTCTATGAAGTATGAATTTATTTTATTTTCCTACCTACACGTATGTACCTTTTAAGAAAAAGATATAAAAATTTTAAAAGCTCTCAGATAGCTATGATGGATCCCTAAAATTGGAAAGATCGATATCCAAAGCTACCATCCATAAGAAACATGGTCCCACCAATAAGTATAAAATTGGCATACGAAATAACTCTATCAATTAAGAAACATAGCTGTCATGGATATAAAGTGACCATTGCACGAATATCTATAGCAATATTTTGAAACATGATATGAACACATGATAAGAATGACTTATGAATCATCATATTTACAAAATATTCATGATTTATGTATGCATGACTAGTTTATGACTTATTTTATTATATGTTCTGTTGGGGACAAAATAGCTTCCACTGAAGTTTAGTAGGATATTTGATCTTGGAATGACTTCACCTAGAGTCATGATAACTACAGTCAAACTCTAACCAAGCTGTTCTCCTACTCCAACCTAATTCGAGGAGACTGACCTTCAACCCATGTGTGCCGGATGATCTTTTCAATTGCAACCATCAGCTCTCTTTCAACGACTGCAGAATACTCTAAAGGCATGATGAACTTCATCCGAACGAATTTGAACAGTAAAAGAAATTATTAACCAACTAACTTTGGTCCTGGTATTGGCAGAACTCTATCAAGTATCAAATCTCAGCACAGTCCATTTTTTTGTCGGCCGACCTCGAAGGCAGCCAAATTTTCTCATTGCGAATGATAGTATATTTCACTAATTTCATATCAAGGACTCTAGCCAGCCAAGTTCCTTTCCAATCGAACTACATTCTGCCAAGTTTTTCTCTAGCCGAATTTCTCTACTCCATTTTATGAATGGCAGCCAATCTTGAAAGGTGTCGAACTTCCAAGAGTAGCCAAAATAGTGCCAATAAATAGCCACGAGTCTTGGCAGTCACCTATCTCAACTTCTAGCTGAACTCCTCTAGAAATTTTGGCCACGGTCCTCAGGAAAGAACCCACTATCCTCTCTCTCTGATCTTCAACTTGAATGTTCATATCCACTCTCGACCGACCTTAAAGACGATTGAGCTCTTCAAAGCTATCAAAGACAGCATTGGCAGAATCCAACAAACTATAGGTCTACCATCCGCTACTTAGAAACTAACCTTCAAGTCCGATCAGTCCGATTCCCAATCCGAAATAAGCAACAGCTATCCTGCAAGCAGTGAACCCCAATGCTCCTTCGTGCTGGCCTTCGGTATCGATCGAACGTCAAAAAGCAATTAAGACAACACCACCAAGAAGCTTTGAATCTTGGTGCTCACCTGTCTCAGCTCTTAATCAATCTCGGATCCTTATTGCCTCGATCGAACTTCTCAAAGCTGTCATGAGCAGTCACAACAAAATCTAATCTTAAGTCTATCATTCGCTACTTGAAAGCCGACCTTCAAGTTCGGCCAGTCTAACCTCAAATTCTTCATCCCAATATGAATAACCTACTACCAAGTATGGACGGTTCCAGTCTCTTATCCGAACTCATCAAATGGAACTCAACTGCCTACAAGTCATAATAAATGATAGTCTACTCTTCGTAACAAACTCTACGTGGCTTGAACAACCTACTGACATTCTGTGATGGCTGTCACTTTCATTCTATTATGAGCTTCATCTATAAAAAAGATCCTCCAGATACATCTTCCTCTTTAAGCTCTCATCTTCACTTACATTCTCCTGAGTACTCCATTTTTATTGACCAAAAAACTAACTTGACCATCGGAGAGTCCTTCCAGAGCGAACTTCGGCCAAGACTTTATCTTGCAGATCTCATCGACAATCTCATCTTCTCCGGCTTCAGTGAACTTTGGCGTCAGTATCATTTTCTATACCAATAAGATTGGCACTAGAGAAGGAGCCTCTAAGCCCTTGTTCTTAAAGAAGTATCCAATCGAGTTCATCTTCTTCATCTCTTCTTCAACTCTTTAACTCTCTTTTCTCTAATCTTTCTTGTGTTCTAGTAAGATGCCACCTAAGAAAGCTTCAACCCGACAATCCACCACCTCTGCCACTAGATGCAATCCAGATCTGCCCGCTCCGACCTCATCGTCGATATCTCAACCTTTACTAGCAGCTATGGTGGATTTGGAGTAGTTTAACCTGCTGATACAGCAGGTTAGAGGCCTCACTGAAGCAGTGCAGATCATGCAGCAGCCTCTGACATCAGTCTAGCAAGAAAGACCCTTGCCAGAGTATCGGGATCCGATGCAGGGGAGGCCCACTTGGGTGAGCTGATCGGTGACCCCTAAGAAGAAAAGCAAAGGGTAGAGAACCCTTGTTCCAATCATGATTCAACTTCCGAAAGGTCTCTACCCCTTACAACCAGCCACCCTTTGAAATTCATGATCGAGATGATATTCTCAATCAGAAACTTTAGAAAATGAACCGATGGATCGAAAAACTCTACAATGCTATCCCTGCTCACAACAACGACATCTACACCGACCCTCATTCTCTATCCAGATCATGCAAGAGGTCATCCCGTCGAACTTCAAACTCTTTCAATTTGAGAGTTACGATGGGACCACGAATCCAGTTGACCACATTAAAGCCTTTAGAATTATGATGCTGCTCCATGGCGCGCCTGATACCATTCTTTGCCAAGCTTTCTCCTCTACTTTGAAGAAAGCAACAACGAACTGGTACTCGAGCGTCAAACCAGATACTGTTTACTCTTTTGACCAGCTGAGCCATTAGTTTATGGCTTATTTCATCAGCAGCTGATGCTAGAGACGAGATTTGGATTTTCTCGTCTACATCAAGCAGAAGGAAAAGGAGTCCATCCGGGCTTACATAAGTTGTTTTAATACTGTTGCTTTTGTAGGTCCAAAATTTGGATCAATCTATTGCTATGGTCGTACTAAAGGATGGCCTGCAGAAGAACGATCTCCTCTTCTTCCTGAAAAAAAAGTACCTTCAAAATTTTTTCGATATGCTGGCTCGGACTGAAGGCTATGCTCAAGCAGAGGAGGCCTTCAAATTAAAGGATGATAAAGCTGCAGGAGAGCGGCAAGTAGGCAAAACCAGCAAACCCATGACTATTGAGAAGTTGAGTAAAGCTTGTCCACACTCTAGAACCTTTCCTGAGCACAGATGAGTTCGGACTCCATCTCGAGCTCGTTAACCAAGAAGCTCGGATCAAAGAATGCGGTGGAACTCTCCTTCCAGAAGATTTTACAATTATGCCCTTCTGAATGCTCCTAGGATCCAAATGCTGATGGAAATAAAGAAGCAATTATCGAGGCCACAGAGAATGAAGACTTATCCAGCCAAGCACAACCCCAATAAGTACATCTCTACTATCGTAACCATGGTCACAATACTGAAGAATGTATCCAACTCCAGGACGAAATTGAGGAGCTCATCAAATAAGGCCGGTTGGACCAATTCTTGCGATGTCGATCAGAAAGGAGGGAAGATCGACCAAGGGCATTATCACAACTAGAGCCATCTTAGATGAATGAACTACAAGAAGATCGGCCCCCACTCAAGATCATCTACACCATTGCTGGGAAACATCGACAGGAGGAGACCGATGGATCAATAGAGCCATCAAAGAGGTAGAAGACTGAAAAACTCATTACTTTTATTGAAGAAGATGCCCAAGGGGTTCAATTTCTGCATAACGATGTGGTTGTAATTACTTTAAACATTGCTGACTATGATGTACATCATGTTTTAATTGATAATAGAAGCTCTGCTAATATTTTATTTTATGATGCTTTCTCTAAAATGTCTACACCCGACAGTCGTATGGGATCAATAAGTTTTTCATTAGTGGGATTCACCGACAATGCTGTGCCAATTGAAGGAATAGTTTCCTTACAAGTTGTGGTAGGTCGATATCCAAAACAATCAAGATCCAAGTTGATTTTCTGGTAGTAAAGACTCCCTCCGCCTACAATGCAATTCTTGGCCAAGTGGTTTGAATGCACTTCGGGCTATGGTCTTAACTTATTGCTTGAAGATGAAGTTCTCAACAAATCATGAGGTCGGAGAAGTCAAAGAAGATCAGACTTTGGGATGGCACTACTACGCCATTGCTTTATAAGGAGGAAAACAAGCAGAGCCCTCTCTGGTAGATGGACTTGATGCCTGCGATGACTTGACTGAAGAGCGAGGGGAACCTATTGACGACCTTGTTGCAATTTTTCTAAATGATGAAAATGAAGATCGTACTATTTAAATTGGCTCCAATCTAAAAGAAGTAAGAAAGTAGCTCATCGCCTTCTTGTGGAAGAATGCCAATGTCTTCGCCTGGATACTTATAGATATGCTTAGGATCGATGCCAAAGTAATGAAGCATCGCTTGGGTGTAGATCTCAAACATCAGCCAGTGAAACAAAAGAAGCATAGCTTTGCATCGGAGTGGTAGAGGGCCATTGTGGATGAGGTCGATAAGCTTCTCAAGGCTAGATTCATCTGAAAAGTATCCTATCTAGATTGGATTGTGAATGTGATCCTTATCAACAAGGTGAATGATAAATGAAGGATGTGCATAGACTTCACAGATCTGAACAAGGCCTGCCCAAAGGATAGCTATCTTCTGCTCAAAATTGATCAACTAGTGGACATGACTTCAGGCCATGAGCTTCTAACCTTCATAGATGCCTTCTTCGATTACAACCAAATCGGGATGGCACCAGAAGATGAGGAGAAAACTACTTTTATTACTGACCATGATCTTTATTATTATAGGATTATATTCTTTGAACTTAAAAATGCGGATGCGTATCAGCACCTGATGAACAAAATTTTCAAGAAGCAGATCGATCGTAACATAGAGGTATATGTGGATGACATGCTTATCAAAAGTCAATCTTTAATAAATCATATTACCAATCTAAAAGAGATCTTAAGCACTCTCTGAAAATACAAGATGAAGCTGAATCCAACCAAATGTGCTTTCGGAGTGATCTTGGAAAAATTTCTAAGATTTATGGTATCAAGGCATGGCATCCAAGCAAATCCTGAGAAGATCTGAGCTATCCAAGAAATGATTGCACCAAATATAATAAAAGAGTTTCAACGCCTAACCAAAAAAGTTATAGCCCTGAATCACTTCATCTCAAGATCGATCGAGCATTGCATGCCCTTCTTTCAAGTTCTCAAGCAGCCAAAGAACTTCTCCTGGATCCTTAAATGTCAACAGGCCTTTAAAGAATTGAAAAATTATCTTAGTTTACCTCCTCTTCTTACCAAATCTGAATCTAGTGAAGAATTATTTTTGTACTTGACAGTGCCTTCTAAAGCTATTAGAGCTATCCTGATCAAAGAAGAGGTAAAAATTCAGAAGTCGATCTACTACATAAGTTGAGTCTTAAGGGATGCAGAAATAAGGTATACAAAATTGAAAAAGCTAACCTATGCTTTGTTGATTGTAGCCAGAAAGCTTTGATCTTTCTTCTAGGGGCATACGGTCATACTACTCACTGATCAACCTATAAAAATAGCTCTTCATCGGCCAGATACTTCTAAAAGAATAGCAAAGTGGATGATTGAGTTCATTAAATTTGATATCAAGTTCCAACCTTGGCTATCAATCAAAGTCCAAATATTAGCCGATTTATGGTAGAATGTACCATTTCAAATCCGATTGAACCTGAGCAGCAAGAAGTTAGCACCCTTATTATGTAGCTAAATTTTCTTGAAGAAAGAGTAGATCTTCCTGAAGACTTCTGAGCTCTATATGTTGATGGTTCATCCAATGCCTCGAGGGTGGGTATAGGCTTGATTTTAATCAACCCGAAAGGAGTTATTGCTGAATATGTACTATGATTTGAGTTTTCCATAATAAATAATGGAGCAAAATATGAGGCTCTGATCATGAAATTGAAAATAGCTAAAGAATTAAAAGTAAACCATGTGAAAGTTTATAGTAATTCCCAATTGGTTGTGGGACAAGTTAATGGCAATTATGAAGCCCAGGAAGAAAGCTTAACGAAGTACTTGAAAAAAGTAAGAAGCCTGATTTTGGCCTTTAATGACTTTGACATTCAATAGATCCAGAAAGCAGAAAATGCTAGGGCCAATCTTTTATCCAAATTAGCTACCTTGGCACTGAGTGAATTATCGAAGAAGATCTACTTTGAAGTCTTGCAGCATCCAAGTTTAGAGGAGTCCCAAACAGTAATGCAGGTTGACCATGAGCCTAGCGGAATCGACTCGCTAATCTTATACCTCAAAGATGATATTCTTTTTAGAGATCCTAAAGAAGTTCGAAAATTGAGAAATCAAGCTTCTCGTCAGGTTTTATATAAGAATAAGTTGTACAAAAGATCGTACTCTTTGCCACTTCTCAAGTGCCTTCGACCTTCTAAAGCTAATTATGCATTGAAGAAGGTTCATGAAGGAATATGCGGAAACCATCTCAGAGCCAGATTTCTATCTTACAAACTATTTCAGTAGGAATATTATTGATCGACTATGCAAGAGGATGCTACTGATTATGTGAAAAGATGTGACCGGTGTCAAAGAAAAGTCAATATTCAAAAATAGCCGACTTCTCAGCTCACACCTTTGAGTGCTTCATGGTCGTTTGCACAATGGGGGATGGACATACTCGGATCCTTTTTCGTGGCATCTGGACAGCAAAAATTTCTTCTAGTAGCAGTAGACTACTTTACCAAATTGGTTGAGGCCAAATCCTTGACAAAGATTACTGAAACTAAAGTGCAGAACTTCATCTAGAAGTCAATAGTCAATAGATTCGGCCTACCTCAGACTCTCATTACTGATAATAGATGTTAATCAGTAGAAAAAAAAAGTAAGGCTTGAAAGAGCAAAAGGAATATGAGTAGACGAACTCTATCATGTGCTCTGAGCTTACAGAACCATCCAAAGATTGCCAATTGGGGAGACTCTATTTGCTTTAGCTTTTAGAATAGAAGCAGTCATCTCAATTGAACTTAGACTTCTTTCGGTACGAGTTGAAGTCTTCAATGAATAGAATAATTCATAGAATCTCAGAGCAAACTTTGATCTGTTAGAAGAAAAGTGAGAAAAGATCCAAATTCGGATGGTAACTTATAAGCAGAAGATGGCTCGTTATTACAATTTTAAAGTCAGAAGTAAAATTTTTAAAGTAGAAGATCTGGTGCTTCGGCAGGCAGATATCTCACAGCCATAAAATCAAGGAAAGCTCACCCTAAACTGGGAAGACCCTTACAAGGTCATGAAAATCGTCCGATCAAAAATTTATTATCTAAAGAAACTTAGAGGGGTTATACTTCCACGACCTTAAAACTTGGAAAATCTATGAATGTACTATCAATAATCTCATTTCAATAAAATTTTCTTGCTTTAGCATCCTTATCTTTGGTGTAAAACTATACGATGATAGAAAATTACTCAGCCGAACTTCATTCTTAAAGAAAATGAAGGCCTTCAATTATTTAAGATAGGAGGTTAACCTCATCATAGTGAGGGTGAAGACCTTCGATTATTTAAAATAGAAAGTTAACCTCATTACAGTAAGGGTGAAGGTCTCCAATTATTTAAGATAGGAGGTTAACCTCATCGTAGCGAGGGTGAAAGCCTCCAATTATTTAAAATAGGAGGTTAACCTCATCCAAGTGAATGTGAAGACCTCCGATTATTTAAGATAGAAGAAAAATGAGAGAGGTCCTTTCAACGATCCTTTTGTATCTCGGCAATCTTATTAGGAGCAGGAGGAGAATCTCGTCCTAACAAGAATAAAAGCCAATATGAGGAAGACCTCGTCTTGACATAGATAAAGACTCTTACGAGAAAAAAAAGATCTCTGATTATTTAAGATAGAAGAAAAAGAAAAGAGGCTCTTTCAATGGCTCTTTGTTCCTTGGCAATCTTGTTAGAAGTAAGAGGAGGACCTCATCCTGATATGGATAAGAATCATTACGAGGGAAAGACGACCCTCAGTTATTTAAGATAGGAGAAAAAGGAAAGAGGCCCTTTCAACGAATTTTTTATGCTCCAGCAATCTTGTTAGGAACAGAAGGAGAATCTCATCCTAATAAGGATAAAAGCCAACCATGTCAGGAACAGAAAGAGGATCTCATCTTGACATGAATAAAGGCCCTTATAAGAAAAAGAGGATCTCCGATTATTTAAGATAGGAGAAAGAGGGCAGAGACCCTTTCAATGATCCTTTTGTACCTTGGTAATTTTGTTAGAAATAGGATGTGAACCTTATCCTAACAAGGATAATAGCCAACCACGTCAAGAACAAGAGGATCTCATCCTGACGTGGATGAAGACTCCCATGGAGGATCGAAGGCCTCCGATTCTTAAATAGAAGGTTAACCATAGGTATGAAGACTCTCAGTTCCTGGGCAAAGAGATATATTTGATCTAAATAAGTTCAAAGATCCTTATTCATAAACAAAAGAGACAGATATACAAAACATGGGATAGAGGTTATTATTTCAAGACAACATCAATATCAGGCATGATAAGAAAATAAAATGACCAACAAGCATCAAACCAAGACAGAACGTAGAAGGATAATTAAAAAAATATTATTTTATTAAAATTAAAGTTCATTACAAAGGTCTTCATGACTGATTATAAAAAAATAAAGAGAAGAGACGAAGTCCTATTCAGAGTCAGACTTCGGACTGTCAACTCCAACTAATACAAAAATGTACTTCAAATTCTTTACTTTTTCTCCAAGCTTCCTCCTTTCTTCCAAGCTCTCATTGAATAGTTTTCGAACTCTTCTAGCATCTTCTTCAGTCTCCCTCAACCTTTTCCTCAGAACCATCGATTCGGCCTCAGCATCCTTCACCATATTCTTCTGATAAATCATCTACATTTTAAGTTAAAGGAGTTCATTCTTGGTCTTCTCGAAGATTACAGTGAGATCTCCAAGGGTCGCCTTTAAGAAAGCTATTGAAAATTATGTTCCAAAGCCAATCATCAACCTATTGACGGTTGAGATATTATAATTAATTTATTAATTAATAAAAAATATTTTAGCATCTTTTTTCATCATAAGTTTACATCTTCTAATGAACTCCATTATTGTGATGAAGTTCTTAGGACTATTTAGTTTCAATAAAAAAAGAATTTATCGATTAGTTCTTAAATTTATTCACGATAAAATGATAGATTGTTAATTAGGACGACAGCGTCTATCGAGCATAGGTCGCTATATGCCATATAGGTTGGTTGTCCTCTTAACCAAGATGTGTGAAGATACTGGTATGGCATACAGGTGAGATGTATGGGTACATCATCATTAAACGTGACCAACTTCAAAATATTCTATTATCGAGAATGTCTCTGATGGGATATAGGTATAAGTATCCCTTAGACCTGAGATCACCTTAGTGACTTGCAAGCAACTCACTATGCTTTGGTACCGGACTAACTGAATTTCTAATTCAGCAACAGAAGACTTTTGGGCACAGTCAAGTATTTACGAAGTCTTAGTGTGATCAAGATGAAATTGACCACTCTAAGAATTAAAGAAGAATGTATCACTATATTTCAATATAGCAAAATCTTGATCTGGATAATCCATCAGATGGATTTGGTATTTTGAAATACAATGTGGACAACCTGATCAGAGTTGATAGTTGAACTCTGATGTATCCTACGAGCATTATGGTCAAGGGGATGAATTATATGGAAACTATATCCACATGGGTTCTAAGGATGGTGTTCTACACCTTCGATCTATCCGATCATCGGATATCATTACTAGATGGTCACTTCGATTGGTATAAAAATTTATTTCTATGCTATCGACTTAGATTTGGATCTATGAGGTCATACACATTAGAGCTTATGATCTGATCAGATGGTTGATCAACGATTAAGAATCGTTCTAAGGTTAAATAATCAATACGATTAGTGTTTAACCTAGTACAAATATTGCAGGAGGATCGATTAGTAATTAGATTGCTAATTAGTTTAATTTAATTAAATTAATAGATTTGAGATTAAGTCTAATTAAATATAATTTAATTAGATTTAGTTTGGACTTGATTGGATCAAGTTCAATTGGTTTATTGGATAAGCCAAGTGCAAGGAAGAACTAGTCCTAGTCTAACTAGGACTCGGATTAACCTAATTTTTTAATTTAATTAGAAAATAAATTAAAATTAAATCTAATTTAATTTAATTTAATTAAGTTTTTAAATGAGTTAGGATCTTATTTAATTAGATTAGTTTAATCTTAATTTTATTTGGTTAAAAGATCTTATTTGACCAAGTCAAAATAGGAGTCCTATTGTGACTAGGACTCCCTATCTTCTTGCGCCACCTTGGTCCCAACACCCTCCATACCTATTTTTTAGGTATTTATCATGGAAAATTTTTTTCTTTCTGATTTTTATGCTCCCCCTCTCTCTCCAAGTCATATTTGAAAGTTAGATGGAAGACCAAGTCAAAAGAGAAATTGGTTTTGCTTAGGATTCTAAGAGATAGAATCCTTGTTGACCAAAACATCTTTCCTTGAGTGCCACCCTCTCTTTTAATTAATTCTTCTCTTATTTTATGAAAATAATATCCTTTTATATGCACCCTCCCTTTCTGGTCCACGCCAAAAATTATGGAGGAGGCACCCAAGAGTTGGGTGCCCCAACAACTTTTCATGTTTGGATATTCCTAGTCTAAAAATTTGACCTAACTTGGACTCTTATTTTTTTCTATTTATTGGATGAATTTTATTCTAATTTTTTTGTAAAATATAGAGCTTTGAGAGAGGTTTGGGGTGTACAAAAATTAGAGGAAGAGGGTCCTTGGATGTGGAGGTTCCATAGGCACCAAACTAGGTGTCTAGGTGAGAGAAAAGAGAAGAAGAAGAAGGTCTTCTTCTAAGGCTGTTTTATTTTCAATCTCTCCTCCTTTTTTTTGAGTTTTTTTGAGAGAGTCTCAGATTAGCAAACTCTTATCTTCCATTTTATATTTTGAAGAGTCCAAATTTTGAAGAAGAGAGCATCGGATCGACCGTCGAAGAAGGATCAGCATAGTACTAGCATGCTGTGCTGATTTCCTGCATCGAACTTTAGATTAGAGATCGTAGACTCATGTGGACAACTCCTAGAGCTCGAATGCGTGTGCAACTTGTAACTTCATCCTCAAGCCTAGATCAATAAGTTAGAACGTCTAAACTTACTCAGATAATAGATCTGATCTATAAACTTCATACCTACATTTGATGTAGTGTAGATCTAGATTGATTTGATTAATCTTTTTTTTTTTTATTTGATTTTAATTTTTGATTTAATATCATATCTTAATCATGTAATAGATTTAAGATCTAGGTGTTTACATAGTTATTTAAATAAATTTTATATTTATTTAAGTCTTTCGCTGTAAGATGTTGAAAAAGTTTCAAGATCTATCTATGAAATCCTAGATCTGATTCCTTCAAAAGCAACTTCTTCTGGATCTCCACTCGGACCAGCCCGAGCTCTGTCAGCTCACTGCTTTTGAGGCTACATCACCTCGGCATTCATCATCTTGATCTTCTTTTTATAATCTTCAATCTGCTCGCATCAGCCGATCCGATAGGGATTATATGCCCTTGCAGCATCATGCAGCTACTTTTGAAGGTCGAAGAACTTTTTTGACTAATCCCAATCAAATTTTGCTTGACTCTGAACCCAGGCTGAACTCCTCTCCAATTGATTGATTTTTTTTTTTTTTGCTTCATAAAGCTCGGCCTCGAGAGAACAAATTCTGACAGTCGAGGTCCAGGCTTTCTCACTGGCAATTTTATTCACCCACTCAAGCTCCTCAAACAAATGGTACTTCTTGATGGTATATTCCTTAAAGAACTACTTGGATGATTGGTATAGACAATTAATTTCAATGGTAGCTTCAACATAGTTCTTCTTGGATTTTCTAAGCTCATCTTCAGTCTTCTTTAGTTTCTTACTAAGTTGACGAATTTCTCTCCTCAAATTTTTTATTTGAGCCTTCAAGGGGATACCCTGAGACAGAGGTTCGGCTTCAACTGAAAACTGCATTTAATGCATAAAAGCACCATGACACAAAGATATAACAAAGAAAAGAAATTTACTTTCATTAATCAAAATATTTTGAGTATAGAAAAAAGCAGAAGAAAAAAGAAAAAGTATAACTATCAAAAGCTCCAACATCTGGAGGAGCAACGGACGAGCTCGACGTGGCTTCGACGATCTTGGGTTCTTGACCATGCTCAAAAATCATAGCAGGAGGCTCGACAAACAGAAGATCGATAGCAGCAGCAGAAGGTCCAGCCTCATCTCCTGCTAGAAAACTAAGATCAAGCTCGAAAAACTTTTCAACCATGTTTCTTTGGTAGAGTTTGAACCCTTTGATGAAGGCTACCTTAGCAAAATTAATGTTTATATCTTCCATCTCTTTGGAGGCCTTGAAGTCCGAGACAGCTTGATCTTTGGCCTCCGAGATCCACCTCTCCTTCTCGACAACTTCGACCTCTGCCTTCCTCCTCTCCACCTCCAAAGCCAACTCCTCCTTTGCCTCAGTCGAAGCTTGTTCAGCACTTCGAACTGCCACTTGAAGGCGCCCGACCTCAGCAGACTTCTTCTTTAGAAGGCGATTGATCTCGGCCTTGTGTTCTTCAAGAACCTTCGCTGCCTCAGCCTTCTGAAGATTGATCGCCTTGATTTTTCTGATCAACTGGTGATCCATTTGTAGAAAAAAGTTAGTCATGCTAATGGAAGAATACATAGATAAGTCAAAAAAGGAAGGACAGGATAGTTACCTCAAGGAAAGTCCCAAGGATATCTCAGGTCCGTTACTCAAAGTTGACATGGATGATCTTATCCATGACTTCCGGCAAGGTACATCCATCGATCAAGGACTTGACAACCTTCTAGTCACCGAAGGGAGAATCAATGCTATCGCCATTGGATCCCTCAGAGTCATGTTTGCGCCAATCCTTCTTAGCAAGCGACTTTTTTCTTTTCCTTTCAACTCCACCTTCCCTCTCAATAGGAGTCGCTGGGGCTTGGACCTCGGTGGGTGGGCTTAAAGTTGATGGAGGTACCGAAACCTTGAGAGCAGTGGCAGTTTTGGCAGGTGCGGTCGAGCTTGGAGCATCGATCTTTGCCTTCCTGGAGGTCTCTTTGGGTGCACTGCCTTTTCTTTTGTGAGCTCGGAGTTCTTTGGACAGACGCTTCAATTCTTTCAGATTTATTTATGCAATAATAGAAAACTAAAGTTAGAAGAAAAATTAAAAGAAACAGCTAATAAGATTCGAGTGTAAACCTGCTGGGTTAAAGAGGCTGAGATCGAGATTAAATAAGATCCGATCTTCTAACAGTTTGGATAGTAAAGAAGCTTGATAGTTTTTTAGTTTATTGGCCAAGTCCAGATCTTCTCTTTCTAACCCAGGAGCTCAACGGACTGAGTCTCTTAGATGCCCCCAAGGAGAAAGTCCTAATTCTAAGGATGGACAAGAAATTAAAAAAAAAAATTCTCCTTCTAGCTATGAATAATAGGGTACCTTTGAGCAACCCCTTCTTGCCAAATGGGAGGATAGATACCATCAATCTTTGACAATCAGATGATGCTTAAAGGTGAAGTAGTTGCAGAAAAAAAAAATGATAGGATGGACCTCGATCGAAATATAGAGAAAAAGAAATCCTGTGACAATCCTAAATGAGTTTGAGATCATAGAGACGAAGGAAATATTTAAAAACCAAAAGAGAGCTACAACAAAGGAGAAAATTAGGAGTCAGAGTCTTGCATGGAAAGCTTCAGTATACAAACAAAAGCGATCTGAGGGAGGAGTGCAAGCTCGATCACTTAGCCCGGGAAGCTCCAATTTGTACTCCGAAGGAACTCCATATTGAATCCTTATTAGGGAAAGATTTTTGGAGTGCAAGGAGCAAGGGATGATTTTGGGTATGAAAGTTAGACAAGATCCTTCTACAGGTTCGGCTCTCTCCTTAGGACTAGGATTTGACAAGCTCGGGTGGGCTGGACTCCTAGAACCAGTAGATCAGGATACTTCAGAAGATATTTGGATCAAACTAAACTTGAAAAACTTCCTAAAATCATAGAAAATTGATAGAAAAAACTTGAAAAAGTTTTTGAAGAACAAAAGAACAAAAAAAGAAGTGCAGATAGAGGATTTGTGCACTAACCTAAGGCAACCAGAGAAGTCAAAGATGTAGATGCAGCTGAGAGGATGAGAGATAAATGGAGAAGGTTACCACAAAGGGGATGGAGCAAGGCTCTCAGACTTGCAGGAAGCAGAAGATAGAAGGAGCAAGCGAAGAAGAAGGGCCAGAATGGAGAAGAGGAAGAAAGAAGAAGACTTAAATAACCAAAAGAGATCAGAAATGGTTATAATTACAGATTCCCTCCGCCCACTCCTCACTTGCCATATGTCTCGCTCATCATACTTATAGCCAATCTCTGATGAGGCATTTATGGTGCCATACTTCGAGCTCCATGCTAAGAAAGAATTTCGAGTACCGAGATCATTTCAGGTTATTTACCCATTAAGAAGCTTCAGCGCCGGTCAAAAAAAGCTAAAACTTTTCACCCTCTGAAAGCGAGAAACCAGAAAAAAAACTTCGACGCTCATAGTTTTATGTATTCTCTTCATTCGAACTTCGAACTTAAAAGTAGGAGGACAAGTGTTGGAGATAAAATAGCTTCCACCGAAATTCAGTAGGATGTCCGATCTTGGTATGACTTCATCTAGAGTCATGATGACTACGACTAAACTCCAACCAAGCTATTCTCCTACTCCAACCTAATTCGAGAAGGCCAACCTTCAGCCCATGTGTGCCAGATGATCTTTTTAGTCGCAACCATCAACTCTCTTTCAATGACTGCAGAACACTCCAAAGGCATGATGAACTTCATCCGGATGAACTTGAACAGTGAAAAAAATAATTAACCAACTGACTCTGATCCTGGTATTGGCAGAACTTCATCGAGTATCAAATCTCAGCACAGTCCGACTTTGTTTGCCAGCCAACCTCAAAGGCGGCTGAATTCTCTTGCTGTGGATGACAGTATATCTCATCAATTTTATATCAAAGACTCCAACCAGCCAAGTCCTTTTCGATCGAACTTCATTCAGTCAAATTCTTCTCCAACCGAATTTTTCTACTCCATCTTATGAATGGCAGCCGACCTTGAAAGGAGTCGAACTTTCAAGAGCAGTTAGAATAGTGCTAGCAAATAGCCACAAGTCTTGGCAGTCACCTATCTCAACTTTCAGCCAAACTCCTCCAAGAAACCCTGGCAGCAGTCCTCAATGAAGAACCCACTATCCTCTCTCTCTGATCTCCAACTTGAATATTCATATCCACTCTCGGTCGACCTTAAAAATGATCGAGCTCCTCAAAGTTGTTAAAGATAGCACTGGCAGAATCCAACCAATTGTAGATCTGCCTTCCACTACTTAGAAGCTAACCTCCAAGTCCAGCCAATCTGATCCCCAATTTGGAGCAAGCAATAGCTACCCTACAAGCAGTGAAGCTTGGTGCTTCTTCATATTAGCCTTGGATATTGACCTAACATCAGAAAGCAATTAAGATAACACCACCAAGAAGCTCTGAATCTTAGTGCTCTTCCATCTGAGCTCTTAATCAATCTCAAATCCCTGTTGCCCAAGCCAAACTTCTCAAAGCTATCAAGAGCACTTATAGCAAAATTCAATCACAAGTCTATCATATGCCACTTAAAAGTCGATCTTCGAGTTCGGCCAATCTAACCTTGAATTCTTCATCCCAATATGAATAACCTACTACCAAGCATGGACGGTTCCAGCCCCTCATCCGAACTCCATCAAATGAAACTCAACCACCTATAAGTTATGATAAACGATAGTCCACTCTCTATAACAAACTTCATGTGGTCCGAACGATCTACTAACATTCTGTTATGACTGTCACTTTTATTCTGTTACGAGCTCCACCTATAAAAGAGATCCTCCATATGGATCTTCCTCTCTAAGCTCTCATCTCTGCTTATATTCTTTCGAATACTTCATTCTTATTGGTTGGAAAACTAACTTGACTGTCGAAGGATCCTGCTGGAGCCAACTCTGGTCAGAACTTTATCTTACAGGTCTCATCAGCAATCTCATCTTTTTCAATGAATTTCGGCATCAGCATCATTTTCTACACCAACATGTTCTATGAAATACTTTATTTTATAATATCTATTATTTTTTAAATATTGCATTACTATAGAAAAATTTTACTTGATTCAGGAAGTAAGTATAGATTTTACTTATTGAGCTAGTATAGCTCATATCTTTTTTTTCTTTTTTATAAAAAAGTAAGATTAGAAATGATGGAGGATCTTAGCTGGTTTATGTAACAAGCTTGAGAATTTTATAACAAAAACTTAATTTATTAGATGATCACCAACTTGTAGTTAACTAATTATGAATTTTAAGTTATAGGTTTGGTATTTAATTTTGGATTTAGATGCTCTGAAGCAATCTTGATTTAATTACTTGATGAATGATAGAATTAAATCTTTATTATATTTAATTTATGATAATTTTAGCTAATTATGATAGATAGGCTCCATATTATTAAGGGCGGTATCCTTAGTAGCATGGTCGTGTTATGTTCCAGTTTAGGATATAATATTTTATAGTATCAGAGCAATAGATTTGATCATGGATAGAACTTAAAGTTTTGCGATAGATAATTAGATCTTATTTAGTTAAATCATGTTTAATTCAATTAGGGTAGATAAGTTTTCTTAGAGTTTCTATTACTCATTTAAGGAAACTAATTAATGCGATTATTTTTGATAGGTGACGATGGGCAACAGAGAGGATAAAGTCTTGGAGAACTTTGCCACTAAGAGAAAAGGAGCAAGAAAGGCTATGTAGAGATGCCAACTAGCTAGTTGAATAGGCTTTTAATATGCCAGCCACTCGGTAGACATTGCTGGAGTTTGTGAAGTGGTGGCTTAGTTTATTCAGCAACAACACTAGACACAAGCTACTTCTGGACCTACACCAGCTTTAGAGTCATAATATGAAAAGTTTAGAAGGCTTAATCCCCCACTATTTGAGGGTGGACCTAACCCTCTAGTTGTGGAGACCCAGATTCCAAAAATGGAAAAGATGTTTGCTACACTACATTATCCCGAGGATATAAGGGTTAAGCTAGCCATACCAATGCTGAAAGAAAATGCCAAGTTTTGATGGACTGCAATAAAAGCTGTATATGGAAACACTAATAACAACTAATATTAGAGGAGTTCAAGAAAATGTTTTATGATCAATATTTTCTCAAGTTAATAAGATTAGTAAAAAAATGAGTTTTTGACTTTGAGAAACAAAGATGACATGAAAGTATTGGAACATGCAAACAAATTCAATGAGTTAGGTTATTTTGCCCCCAGCTCATAGAATCTGAAAGAAGTAAAGCAAATGGATTTGAGCATGGTCTAGGATATAAAATTCGGTCATGCTTGTCTTCTCACCTTTTTAACAACTATAAGGACATACTCGAATGAGCTTTGAAAGTTGAATTAGATATTAAAAGATTGGAATAAGAAAAGGAGGATAGGAAGAGGTCTAGACCAACAGGTACTTGAAGTGATCAATATGGAAGCTTAGAGAACAACTCTAATAAGAAGAAAGGAGCAGAGATCTATGAGTATGGTGGTACAAATCACAGTGAGCCTTACTTTAAGAAATTTGGAATGTGCTTTGAGTGCAGCAAGAAGGGACATTTAGCATGGGATTGTCTTAACAAAAAGAACGACTCAAAGTCCACCAAATCTACTGGTTAAAACCAAAAACGGAATTCACAAGTGTTTGCTTTGACTGAGCAAGATGCCAGTGTAGGTGACCAAGTAGTTACAATTATCATTCTAGTCAACCCATAGAATGCTCATATGCTATTTGATTACAAACTTTCTCATTTCTTTGTGTCTTCCAAGTTTAACTACATATTTGAAGAATTGAATAAGCCACTATATATTATCTCTTCTCTTAAAAAAGTTATTCTCACCAATGCCTTATTTTAAAAAAAAAAATGCCTCATTTTAGATGAGGAGGCTAAGGTTGACAGAAACTAATCTAGAGTACTGAGTTTTAGAAGCATGAGCTTGGGTCAAAGTTATGTAACAGAAGCATAATGGAGTATTAGTAAAGACTAATTACTCCTATTGGTTTGATAATGAATTTACAATAAGTTTCGAGGACCAAACTCTTTTAAAGGGGTTAGAATATAATAATTCAATCAGCCACATGAATATTAAAGCAGCCAAGAAAAAAGAGATGGAAGAAGATTCGCGATGGGAGTCTTCTTCTCCAATTGAATTTGAGAAGAGTCAGAGTCCAAGGGCAAAAAGGACCCTAGGGCTCTTTACAAATAGCCCCCATGTCCCCTTATGGTCCTCTATCAGTGACATCTAGCTTCCTTCTCTCCTTTTTCTCTTATTGAAGCCATGGCATAATATCACTGTGCCTAGTTGAAATCATGGCTGAAGACGTCGCCAGAGCCCAAGGTAAGCCCCGACTCTCCTTCCTCGCTTGCTTCCTATGCTTTTGCACACTGCCACTGGCTATTAGTCTCATCAGAAAATCGTGAAAAAGAAATTCCTATTTTGGCTGAATCTCTCCCTTTTTTTCGGCCACTAACATCATTGTCCCTTTACACCAAACTGGTGGTCGAGTCGTCTAGCATCTCTATGAGTCTCTGCAACGAGACTATCATCACCAGTGACCGACCAATAGCCAGAAAAGAAAAGAAGTCTCTGATTCTTCTATCTTTCGAATATTTTCTCATGAATTTATCATTGGTCGATCATTGTCGCATGCTATACACTACTACCACCAATCGCAGGCCACACCCCACCACCTCCTACTAGTCTTTTAGCCACCAGCCACCACACTGTTTGGTTCCCTATTCAGCCAAAAAAAGGAAGAAGAAGAAAGAAAGAAGAAGCGAAGAAAAAAAAAAGAAAGAGAGAGAGAGAGAGAGAGAACCTTTCTCTCCTTCTCTTTAGTTTTTCTTTCTCTACTTTTCCTCTTTTTCTATCTTAAAAAAAAAAAGAAAATAAAAAAAATAAGGAGACTCATTCTCTCTCCACTATCTCTTTCTACTTTCTCTCTCTTCATCCATTTTCTCTGTCTAAGAAGACCTAGGAACTCCACTATCGAGCCTTACTATTCTTTTCTAGAGATCCATGTTAACTCTGATAAAATGATCCGAAATCATTTGATATCTACACCGATGTCAACCCCACCCCGACCATTTCTAGTATCTTCGAAACCTATTATTGATGAATTCAATTGATCGATCTTGGCCTTGATCTAGTCTATATTTCAAGATTCTTTAATCGAGTCGCTTAGATCTGACCTTTGGCTAGGAGACCTTGAATTATCTCAATGCCTGGATAGCCTGTCGGATCGACCACTCAATCAACAATCTTCTTTTTTTATAATTGAATTTTATTAAATTCATCAAATTGAAGTTGGTTATATTTTCAATATTTTAAATAGGATTATCTAATTCTACTAATGAAGCCTGAAGATCTAGGACGAACGAGGTAAGTAGATCTTATGCTCATTATTTATTTTCAAAATTATTATATTTTTTATATAAATAATCTATTGCTGATGAAATCATATTTTTCATAATTAAGAATCAGCATATGAGATATAAAAAAAAATATTTTATTATGACCTTCTATAAATATGTTTTATTAAAATAGCATGTCTATGAAGAATGAATTTTATTTTTTTTCCACCTACATATATATCTTTTACAAAAAAGATCCAAAGATTTCAAAAACTTTTGGATAGTTATGAATGAATCCTTAAAGTTGGGAGAATCAGCATTCGAAGCTAACATCCATAAGAAACATGGCTCCGCTAATAGATACAAAGTTGGTATATGAAATAAAAATACTGTCCATTAAGAAACATGACCATGTCAGACGTATAAAGTGACCAAAGTACGAATATTTATGAGTAATATTTTGAGACATGATATAACCACATAATAAAAATGACTTATGAATCATCAAATTTATGAAATATTCATTGCTTATTTTATTATATATTCTATAAGATATTTTATTTTATAATATTAGTTATTTTCTAAATATTACATTATTATAGAAAAATTTATGCTTGATCTGTTAAGGAAACATAAATTTTACTTATGAAGCTAATGTAGCTCATACCTCTTTATTTTATTTTTTTTTAATAAAAGAATAAGATTAAGAACGATGGATGATCCAGAATTAGAGGTTTATACAACAAGCTTGAAAATTTTGTAGCAAAAACTTAGTTTATTAGACAATCATCGACTTATAGTTAACTAGTTATAAATTTTAAGATATGGATTTAATATTTGATTTTGGATTTAGATGTTTTAAACTAATCTTAGTTTAATTACTTGATGAATAATGAAATTAAATCTTTTATTATATTTTATTTATGATAGATTTTAGCTAATTATGATCGATAGACTTTGAGGATGGTATCCGATCGTGTTATGTCCCCAATTTGAGATGTGACATTTGATATTGGCTGGACCTGATCCTCCTGATTTTGATGCATTACGCCTTGCCGTGGGGCTCTCACTCGAGGCTGATATAAAGGTTCCAATGCACTGCATGAGGATTTGTCTCATATGCATTAATTCTACTTTCTTTTGTTGGGATAAAAGCAAGAACAATCCCTGAAATCTCATGTTGCAGTTGTGTGGATGTTGGATAATGGATTTGCTTCCCAACATTGCTTACATCAAATCTCCTCGAATTTGGTTGGCCCCCAACATTAATCGACACTTTAGCCACAGGCCTTATCCGATTCTCACCATGACCGCTGCCATGCCCAATAAGTATGCTCGGCCTGCAATCGGATGAAGTTACCGTCAGCAATATTCCAGTGCCATCCCTATAACCACATACAGCCTTTAATTGGCTGAAGTAATCGTTTCAGATATGATTGGCAGCCTAATTGGCGCTCCTATATTCAATAAATATGGTTTTGCTCTTGGTTGGGTTCTTTCCAACATAATATTCGGCCTTCCCTTTGTCATAGGTCATTAGTTTCTGTAAATCAGGCCGCACAAAAATTCTCACATTTCCACACCTGACGATCTCCATATCACTTATGGGTTATCTTCCAAAGTCTACATATTTGAAAATGTATTACAAGACACTTTTGGGGACCGATTTTGATTGGTCAAAATGATAATCAACTTGTCAATTTGCTTTGACACCAACATTGCAAACTAACTCGTTAAAGCTTCCACCATGTCTTTCTAACTTTCATCCGAATGACATATAAACTGTGCCATGGTGTCACACGTCTATAGTTAGCTACCTATTGGAATGACCGCATAATTGAAAGCTAGCCTTCATATTGGCCAACTTTCCTTTGTGGAGCCATTGCATCCTAGGCCTCACGACTAACAGCATCGAGTTGCTATAAGGTTAAGCATGACTCCACTTGTTCGGCTTGAGGGGCTCGTCGGTCTTTAATGGTTTGATCACCAACGAGAAGATTTTCTGGCTCTCCCATAGTTGAACTTCAAGTTTCTTCTTTGGTGACATTCTGTACGGGTCCCATCGAGCGTTTAAAAATTTGTTACGCGGTTTTCTGAAGCTAAGCAATCTGGCGACGCGAAGAGATTATGCGTAGTGTGCCACTGGTGTAGCACCGAAAACTCTGAAGAGGATAAGATTAAGTTTAAAATACCTCGAAACTTCAAAGACTTTTGGATTGATAAGACCACTGTCCACTCTTACAAATTTGCAATTAAGCTATGCAAAGTAGTGGTTTTATTGAGATCCACTGTCCTCTTTCCCGTTACATCCATTTGCTCACTCGCTTGACGTCAAACCAGTGGTGATGAATATCCATGACTGTGGATGTCCTCATCCATTAGTCTTGGGATGATTGATGTCCTCAAATTTTTGCCCAGTCCAAGCATGATGATGAGAAATCCATCCTTGAGAATGAGCATCCAAGATCATCCTAAGATAATGATTTTGGATTGCAATTTGAGATTAAAAAATACCCCAATTCAGCAGCAAAAAAAAAGATATATCAATATATCATTAAAGTATTATATCAATATTATATATTATATTATATTTTTATTAAATATATAGCATTTATGATATTTATAATATCATAATATATTATTAATTATATTATTCTCATATTATTTAATATATTTCTTCTATACCTTATACCTTATATTTTAATAAAAATAAATATTAGCATTAAAATAATAATATACCATAAGTATAAATGGAAATATTAATTCTACAAATGAAAATATTTTTTTTTATAGCATTAGTGTTTATCAAATTAATAAACACATTTTTATAAAATATTAATAATTTTGTTAATAATTTATTATAATATATTTTATATTATTAATAAATATATTTTTATAAAATATATTAGGAATAATTTTGGTATTATATAATTAGTAATCATGGATTCTTATAGGTCATATCAAACAAGTTAATTATGGATATCTAGAGATCTTTCATTACTAGAACATAATAGACCAAATATAATGATCTTAGATCATTGAAAAATAGATTACTTGGGAATAAGGATCACCGATGATCGAAGATCTCCTTGGTAATTCCATTTGGATCATTAAATGTCACCCAAGTGGTTGCTAGCCCAAAATATCATATTCAATTTTTCTAGGGTTTGCTCCAAATCACATAACCATTGGGTTTGATATGTTATCATAATTAGCAAAAACAAAAAACAAATATTTAAAATATTTAAATTTGTAGATGATTAAATACTTTGTTGTTTCTTTTTTTATCGGATAGCCTTTACATGCACCATTCCTAGAGAAAATAAGCCAGCTAGGCCTCTTTAGTCTTAACTACTACTATTTGGTTTGAGCACAGCGAAGCAAGCTTGAGACATCATATATATATATATATATATATAACAATACTATGTGGAGAAGTATTATAGTGTTGTCATCTCAGCATCTTAGATAATTTTAATTATGGCACATAGAATCGTCTATTTTGGCCGCACTTTAAGCCTCCTATCTTGCAGCTTCTTCTCTCAGCATTTTCACTGCTCTCTAGGACTCTCCACCTTCCCCTAGTTCTCTTTTCTTCCCAGAAAAAGATGGAAAAAGAAAAAAAGAAAGGGAGGGAGGTTGGTGGTACCGGAGCTAGGAAGAAGAGAAGAGGGGGTTTGGTTGTCGCATGGAGTTAGATGTGGCATGGATGGCCGATGCGAAGTGGATGGTGGACGGTCAGTGTGGTGGGGGTGGCGTAGATGGTCGTAACTTACGCCTCATACGATGAGGGCAGGGGGTAGGGGGACCTCCTCCTTCCTGTGGGGGGCGGGGCTGTGGAGGGTGTGTGGGGTGGTCATGTGGGGTGGGGGAGGCGCGAGAGCCACCGAAGGCCAGTGAAGGGAGGCGAGGGGGGTTGGTGACACTGGAGCTGGGGGAGGGGAAGGAAAGGGGGTTGGTGGTGTCGGAGCTAGAAGAGGGGAGGGGGGTTGGTGGTCGTGTTGACGGTGGATGCAGTGTGAATGATAGTGGGGCGATATAGACGACCGCGACCTGGGCCTCATGCGATGAAGGCGGGGGGTGGGGGGAGGCGGCAGGAGGAAGGAAAGAGAAAAAAAAGAGAAAAATATATATTTAGGGAGGGGAAGAAAAAAATTATTATTTTATTATTAATAATAATTTAAAATATTATTTTTAAATAATAATAAAGTAATATTTTAAAAAATAAAAAAATTAATATTTTAAAAATAAAAATAGGAGAGGGATAAGAGATGAAAATAACATTTAAAAAAAATTATTTTTAAAAAATAAAATATTATAAAAATAATAATAATATTTTTTAAAAAAAATACTAGTTTATTATTATTTTAAAAAGATAATATATTATTTTTTAATTTTAAAAATAATAACATATTAATTTTTTTTTAAAATAATATTTTTATTATTTATTTTTTAAAATAATATATTTCAAGATCTAAATTAATCCATTGGATTAGATCATATCAAACCTAATAAATTATCCACAAATAGAGCATGATAGTCCATCGATTTGAAAGTCAAATATCTATATTTAATAGCCTCCAAAAGTTTACAAGATATTAATGATAAAGTTTGTCGCTTTCCATTTTTTCTGCCTCTCCCTTCAAATTTCTATCTCCCTTAGTTAGAGGGATGGTAATAGAGGCACCATAGATGAGAAAGGAGGTGGGCGACGGAATTGAACCCTTCCATCCTCTAAAAAAAAAATGAGTTTGATAGTATCTTTTCTAAATATTTTTTTAAAATTTTTTTTATTATTTTTTTGGTGTTCAGTTAATTTTTTTTAGATGATATAAAGAATTGAGAATTGTGATATTCTGAATATTCGACAGGCAAAGAACCAAGGAAAGATGAGTACTGACCAAAAATTAAGGAAGAAAAAATTATGAGAAGAAAAAAAAGAAAAAAAAAAGAAGAAAAAGAGTTTCTCTCTTTCTTCAGTGGTGGCGTCGAGAGCGACGGTACTGATAGGGGTGCCAGAGGGTGCGATTAGAATCAATATTTATCGAGAGAGAAGGGGAGTGATGGTGAGGCGATAGGAGGGTAGGGTGGCATCGGCAGGCATGAAAAAAGTATGAGAAGAAATAAGGGGGTAGAGGTGCGATTGAGATCGATATTCGTTGAGAGAGAAGGAGAGCCATGGTGGGGTGGTAGAGAGTGAGGTGGCATTGGCGGACATAGAGAAGGTATGAGAACAGGAAGAAAGCAAAAATAATAATAACAAAATATTATTTTATAAAAAAGAAAGAAAAAAAAGAAGAGAAAAAAAGAAAGAAAAGAAAAGAAAAGAAAAAAGAGAGTTTCTCTCTTCCTTCAGTAATGATGATGGTGGTGGTACCGGTAGGGGCACCAAGAGGTGTGATTAGAATCGATATTTGCTAAAAAGGAAGAGCAGTGGTTGGGCAGCACCGGTGGACATGGAGAATATATGAAAAAAAGATAGGGGATGGGTTGCGATCGAAATCAGCATTTGTCGAGAGAAAAAAAAAGTCGTAGTGGAATGATAGGAGAGTGTGGCAGTACCAATGGGCACATAGAAAATATGATGGCAAGAAAAAAAAATATAAAATAATATAATATTATTTGATAAAATAATAAAATATAATATATATATAATAAATAAAATAAAATATAAAAAAATAAAAATTATATAATATAAATATTTATTATTAAAAATTTAATAATTATAGATCATAATTATTCATTCCGTGTAATATCCTGATCTTTCACTAGTTATAACATGAAAAATTTTTTGCACGTCACGGGCGGTGCAGTCTCATGATCGTCCCACGCATGGAGAAGAAGGTATTTCCCTGTGTGGTATATGATTTGGCCCAATGCGTCGGCCCAGACAAGTCTGAGCTCAGTTGTTGACATCAGCACATATCCAAGATACTGTCATCCAAATCAGTGTAGCCTAGGCTCTGTCACCGATTTTATTTTTTAATTAAAATATAATTATATATGATTTTATTCCTGGCCGACTAGGAAAAATAAAATAAAATTAGTTTGGCATATGTGGTCTATTTTTGGGTCAGTTGAAACTGGAGCTACTGTTGGAATAACATTTGAGACCCAACAAAACCACGACCACCAATGTCCAAACTCCGCTGCTTTCTTAACCGTCTGATGCATGCATCACATAACAACTCGCACAATTTCCATTCTCAGTTGTCTGATTTAGCGATGTAAGAACACGTAGACATTAACAACTAACAAGATGTTGCAGACTCCGGCGTCAGCGGTCTGAACCCCCAATCTCCATCCAAAACCCTTTTGACGGTGCTGATCCAATGGATCCTGGTGATTCCAGATTCTTCACAATGGCGTAGAGAGAAGCCCATTAAAAAAATGGAAAAAAAAAAAGCCTATATATATATATATATATAAGATGATGTGTAATAAATAAATGTAAATAAAATAAATATATAAAATCTCAGACAAGAATGATTGGTAGAATATAAATATCAAAATAAAATACTTGGGGCAAAAGAAAAGGCAAAAGATTTTTCATTATCGGAACACATAGTATTCCATTTCCGACTCACTTTTCATGATCTCTCATGCAAAGATCTAGAACTTTCTTCTCCTTTTTTTTTTTTTTTTTTCTTTTCTTTTGAAAATGAAACAAGAAGAACAACAAAGAAACCCTAAACCCTAAAATTTATCGTTTCTCTCCGTAAAGACAAAGCTCGGATCCATCTACTCTCTGTCCTCCTCCCATTTGGGTTTTTTTGAAACAAAGAAAGCTAAAGATGGAGGGAGAGATCGAGGTCGAGGTCGGCGGGGGCAGAGGCGGAGGAGGAGACGTCGGCGGCGGAGGCCGGTGGGGCGGACATCGGAGGAGGAGGAGGCGGAGGCGGGCCGTAGACGTAGAAGTAGGGCTGGGGCGGCGGCGGCTCGAACCACGGGGACGAAGGGGAAGGGCAGGGTGACAGGCCGGGATGGTGGGGAATGGCGGTGTCGGTGGTGACGGCGGTAGAGGAGGAGAGGGAGGAGACGGGGGGCTTGCGGGAGCCGGCAGCGCGCTCCTTCTTGTGGGCATTCTGGTGACCGCCCAGGGCCTGGGAGGTGAAGAACCGGCGGGAGCAGTAGGTGCAGGGGAACGTCCGCAAGGCCTCCGGTGGCCTCCTGACGGCCGCGGCGGTCGGCTCCTCCGCTGCCGGGGGCTTCAGGAAGTCGTAGTACCTGTTGCTCGGCTCCGCCATTGAAGAAGAAAGCAAGCCAGCACGAGAGAGAGAGAGAGAGAGAGACTGGAGTGGGTTTTATAGCGGGGAAGAGAGTGGGAACGGGTTTAGCACGGGGGAGAAAGAGAGAGAGAGAGAGAGAGAGAGAGAGAGAGAGAGAGAGAGAGAGAGACTAGAGTGGGTTTTGCAGCGGGGAAGAGCGTGGGAGCGGGTTTAGGAAGGGCTTTTTCTCTCTTCTCAGAGCTTACGTGCTTTTTGTTTTTTGGTAATAGTTTACGTTCTTTTTTGACTGGTTAGTTTTACAAGGACGAAAATGACCTCATTTGTAATAGATCTCTATATCTTTTGTAAGTTATAATACAGCGCACCGTGCCGCATTGCATGCACCATCCATGCCATGGATAGCTATATATATGATCATATATAGCTTGCATTGCATAGCATGAATGATCATACGATGGATGATGCAAGTTATGTACCATACTAATGGATTCATACTCTTTAATTAATATATATCACTATTTGGACTTTCAACCTTCTCTATCTAACATCCATGATTATATATAGAATCTTAATGATGTGAAGAATCTTATGCATTAATAATTATTGTTTTGGAAATAAAAGAGAGATGGCATATGAAGAGTCGACTAGTTTATGACTCAAATTATGGTTTTGGAACATCCAGACACTCTCCAAGATACTCTAGTATTCGACGAAGCAACTCAGTCAGATGGATTAGAAGGGATCAACCTTGCAGGTCAGTACCTCCTAGCTCAGCTTAACAACCTCAACTATCAATTTATGTTGAGTAAACTCTTTCCATAGAAGATGCCACCCAATCCCTCTATGTGGAAGGTATGACTCTGATACATCTAAAGTTATTATACCACGTCCTCAAAATTGTTATGCCATGTCTAGTTAGTTGCAGCACGATCTTAAGTTTATTAGAGCATGATCCCAGAAGATTCGAGCCTTCAGCTATAAACAAGTTTGCCTTCAGCGAAAAGAAGGTAATAATCTTAATCGAAATTTTATTTCTCAATTCTTTTTTTTTATCGAGAAAATTTTTACTGATTTAAGCATTAGAAGGTTTGATCGGAGCCAATTCAGCAGGTCTTAATTCATCCTTTATTTATTATTTCTTTGGTTCAAAGGAGTGATGCACTGATGCACATCGATCATTGTTCTTGGATTAGACGGCAACAATAATATTTGAGAAGCCTATAGAATTAGATTGATATCTTTTTGGTGGGCAAACATGTTCACCTTCAGCAAAAGAAGATAATAATTTTAATCAAAATCTTATTTCTTTATTCTTCTTTTCTTCATTAAGAAAATCTTTACTAATTCAAGTTTTATAGGGTTAAATCGGAGCCAATTCGACGAGTCTTTACCCTTTATTTATTGTTTCTCTAGTTCATAGGAGTGATGCACTAATGCACATCATTGTTCCAGGATCAAACAGCAACAATAATATTTGAGAAGCCTATAGAATTAAATTGATATATTTTTGGTGGGCAAATATATCACTTTTTCATTCACTAGATTCTAGAGACTAGGTTGAATCTCTAATAATTGTGTTTATTAGAAGCTAGGTCAGTTCAGTGATGAAAGTTATAGTTGGTTCATAAGTATACAAGAAGAAAATAAAGTTAATCTAGCAAGACACGGATATTAATTTTTTAAATATGAAATCTAGTATAGCTCAAATATATTTTAAATATATATATATATATATATATATGATGATGATAATGATGATAATAATAATAATATGAGATAAATAATTATTTTTGATAATTTTCGTATGATAAAGAATTTTGCTTTAAGTTGTTTCAGCAAGGCAATGAGATTATCAAAATCAAAGGCTTAGCCATCCTATGCCCTCACAACATGGCAACGAATAGGAGGGAGAGGAAGCAATAGAAGGGCAGCTTAGTCAAAGTGCAAACGTGTACGGCAGGGGGTCGGGGCCATGACGCGCCGCGGACACGTCGTGCCGGAAGCCGTCAGTCCCAAACGACCATTCTACCCTCCGAGATCCCCCTCCACGATTTGTCCGCTAGCGATGAAACGTCTCGCGTCGCGACACGCGTCGGACCACGGTTGGAGTAGAGTCCCACTAACTCTGAGGACCAATCATCGGCGGAGCCCTCCTGAGGTGGCGAGAGATCCGCCCGTCGTGAGTCCGTCCATCACCCGATCGGACGGCTGACGTGACGCCATCCGAATATTTTCCTCGAAGTGCGAGCAAGTGCAGGAGCTTGATTCGGCTATTTCAGGGAATATCTTCGGGTACGGATATCCCCTGCGCCATTTTCTCTGCTTTGCCCATTTTGGGCCTTTGCGTGCTGAAGGAGAACCAAGCTGCTACTCCCTTCTCATTTAGGAACCCCTCCCTCTTTAGGTGTACTAGTTTGGGTCATGTTAGGGCTCGTCCGGTATGCATATTTGGTTAGATCAATTTTCAGATTAACAGTTTTGTTACAAATATGATACCTTTATCATTTGAACAAGCTGGCAATAGATATTTAATTATGACACCAAGAATAATGCATGGTACACTAAATTACCGCATTATGAACTTAATTTTGAACATTTTTTTTCTTTATATAGTAAAATTTCTTATGTTTGTGGCCATTTAGTTATTATCATTATTTTTTATATGATCTAATATTTTAAGTTTTATTTTTTTATTAGTAGTTTTTTATTTAATAAATAATGGTATGATCAAATAGCATCATTGTTTTTGGTTATTGCCTATTATTTTTATTATATCACTAGCTAACAATGGCTATTTTAAGAGCAATTGTTCTATTCCAAATAAACTCAGCTAAAAACTATTTATATCTCATTTTAACAATTTAGATGAAGAATGTGAGCAAGCATCATAAGGATTAGGTTTCGCAGAATCAAAGCAAACAAAAACCACATGACTCTTGTTAAATTGGATAAGAGTATGGCTATGTTAGTACTTTTTTTAATCCATCCAGACTAGAGGTGCAGTAAAGTAGAGCCAAGTTAAATAATTGAAAGCTCGAGCTCGACTCGACTCAAAATACTCGAACTCCAAACTCGGCTCGAGATGGACCGAGCTTTAATATCCCAAGTTTAAGTTCAGCTTAATGAAAAATAGGTAGAACTTGAGATCAACTCGACTCGATTCGAATATCGAGCCATACTTGAGCTTAAGTTTGAACTCGAAATCGAACCTTAATCTACTAATAATATATATATTATTCATAATAATAATAATAATAATAATATATATATATATAATAAGCTCGTGAGCTTTCGAGTCGAGTATTTTGCTGCTCAAACTTAACTCGAGTTTGATTATAGCTGAGTCGAGTCGAGCTTGAGTAGCTTACAAGCAACTAGACTCATTCGCACCCCTAGTCTAGACAAGTGCTAGGAAACTTGGATAATAAAGAAATATATCGAGCCTCAATGGTAATGAGGTTGGTGTATGCAAGCATGCCAGATAGATCAGCCAAAAAAATGATGGGGATCAAAGGGAAGATAGAGAGTAGCATGAGTTCAAGTGCCTTGAACATCAAGAACTTTCACCACTATCATACCATCATTCAAAGATGAATATCTGAATAAAGGTATAGCACTAGACTATGATAGAAAGTTATAGTACTGGGCTATGATAAGAATGTTGTACTAAGATATGGTAGAAATCTAAGTTATACCTAATCTTAAGGTGAAAGCTACTGGTAAAATAAAACTAAACTAAGATAAAAAGATGAATTGGATGGATTGACAAATGATCTCAATATAGATACTACTGAATCCTGCAACTACACACGTTATCATGACTAGTATAACCATAAACTAGATCACGATCTATGTCCTTCAACCCATGACCCCTAATAGGGTATTCTACTTAGTCCGGCAATGGTCATGGGCCCATTTTACTCTATTTCTACAAACTTAGTCCACATAGCACTTGTTCTTGGCAACTTACTAGATTGTTGAGATGGAATATGTAAACAATAAATCCTACACCTCATCAACCAATAATCATGAGAGTGGCAAGATATCTAATATCATCCCTTGACGTTTGTAAAGTCAAAAGTCCTCATTCACATTCTTAATCTACTGACTAATTGCTGTTCCTTTTTCCAAAGCTTTACTTTCATTCTCAATAATGTGATTATATCCATCCTAGCTCCCTTGCTTTATCTTCTACATTAATGAAAATTTATTTTTTCTTCTTGTAAAGCACCCCTCTTTTCTACGATAGGCCTTATGCCCTTCTCTTCAATGCCCATCTACCTTGCTCCAGATTGCACTTATGTCTCTTGTTCTCCTTCTACTTAGTATAACAAGTAATACTGGGCCAAGACAATCCATTTGTTTTGATCACTAGATTTCCAACTAGGGTGTCATCGAGAATCGAAATATCATCTCAAATGGGTTGCATCACTGAATTGGAATACTATCATAACTATCTTATTTTTTGGTTCAAAGCTTCTAAATTAGCAAACTAATACTTGCTCACATGACCTTCAACTAATCCTACACCTTCACCATCTTCAAGCTAATTGTAGCAGACTTTTCTTTTATTTTTAACTTTTGATGATTGCATCTGTATAGAAGCTTTAAGTCTGTTGTACACACTCTACTCTCATTACAATTGATGAAGAAGCATAATAGGCAGAGCCCTAGATCATCTAGGAGATCCCAAAAAATTAATTTGAACTAGGAGTGAAATGAGCATCTTGAAAGTACTAATCTATTCAGTTTTGTATTCATATTTGCACAACTCTATTAGAAAAAGTAATAAAATAGCATGATCCTTTTTTTAACTTGGAGATTGCTCACATGCCTCCCATAATATAGGATAATACTTCTTTAAATATTTCCCACTAATGGTTCGGCCATGAATCCCACAATCTATGCTCTTCAATGTGTATACTCCCCCAGGTTGTACTCGATCAATAATAAATTGTCCTGAACTCGGAGACCACTATTTTTCCAAATCTTGGATCTCATAGCCGCATAGAAAGGATGGTCTTCCATACCAAGTCTCCAACAATGATCAAGGACTTTAACTGAACTATGGGTTCGTCAAAGCCTTTCCTGATCAATCTACTTATGATTTATTGGTCAACCTACTTGGTCTTTATCCGAGCTTGTTGACTTAATCAGTTAGCCAATGCAAGTCTAATCTCTATAAAAATTCAACCGGCTCTAAAACTAACATATCTCGATCTAGAGATAATGGTCGAAAGCCATGATGTCAATTCTACAGAGCCACCACAAGCAATCCCTTATTTTAATCTAGTCCCAAGCTTTTTTGCCCAAGCTCTTCAATCTATAGCAAGTAGAAGGTACATAATCTCTTCAGTACCCCTATTACTAGGTCTTGGCTTGACAAGCATCTTTCTTTCTATAGGCTGGTAGCTGCCACAGTAATTCAATCCTTGGTTCACTAGCTTAGGTGAAAGCCAAGCTTGCTACATATACAGCCATGTCCTCGCCAACTCGCACCCCGTTAATCCTTTAAATTGATATTTCAAAGATAGAAAGAGTCATTCGAGATATTGCTAATCTAAATCTAGATGATTTGGCTAGACTCAAGAAGATGGCTAAAATCTGAGGTGCAATCGATGTTCTGCTGTAGGCCAACTTACTAAGAGTAAGGTACCAAATCTGACTGATTTGAAAAGCCAATTTTTGAGCTTTTCATAGAGACACCACACTATAGCCCACAATAACCAAAGAAGTTAGACAAACTATATCCCAAAAGAAAGAGTTTGAGCTCGATATAGCTGCATTAGATGATGAAGCTATCCCATGGAAAAGCTCTTATGACAAGCTCAAGACCGAAGTCACTTCAACTAAGTAGTTGATCACTTTCTTGGAGGCTCAAGTGATAGATGCTCGCCTCAGGCTATTGAGATGAAGGTGAACTTGCTAAGCAGATAAGCTATAAGTCCTAGTCGATGCATGCACCTAACTTCAGAGTGCATGTCTTGATTTTCTATTTTCATGGCCAAGATGGCTAAAACATATAAGTTAGCTTAGTAATTGCAACATGAATGGAAACATATTAAGGATATTACTAAAACTTTTCAAATCTCTCTAATATCATAACTTGTTGCATGATGATGTATTTGGCCTTGCAAGTAATACATGGAACTATAACAACTAGCATGTGGGGTTATGTGATCTACTATTTATTTTATTTATAGTTTTCCACTTCTAGCCCAAACAAATCATCCTTGAGCATTAATAATTGATGGAAAGTGGTATCATCTATAGTCTACATATAGATCTTTGATCATTCATAATGCTGAGTACCATGTAGATACAGCCCTTGCATCATCATTCTAGTCCTAAGCATATGAGCTACACAAAGATGATTATTGATAATGAGGTGGTGGGATATCCACTAAGGTAGTTGCCTCCTAGCCCTTAAAATAGGAGCAAGCTATACCACAAACTGGTTGAACTGCTATCCCTTATCCATTGCCATGGGAAAGGTTCAAGTCCAGTTGAAGGAACTGGTATTGATATGACTCCACCGACATTTCTCCTTACAACCATCTATCGATCAAGGTGGCTATAGCCCATCCCAGGCTCAAATACTAGCCTAATATGGATTGATGCATCATTGATGGTCTATTCAATCTTATCCACTCTTGTATTTGCCAGTAAGGTCTCTTCATCATAACCTTGGTTTGTAGATTCTAAGGATTCTATGGAGAAAATTTTGACCTCATCCTTTAAGTGAGTTAAAAAACATAAGTCAAGTTTCTTGAGGATCTCAACATCCTCATACCATGAAAATAAATAAGATGTTTCACTTAATAAAGCATTAGGAACAGCTAATTTCATCATAGTATACACTGAAATATATTTTGTTACACAATATTAGCTTATGATAGTGGAAGCAAGTCTATTGACTTATTCTAATATCAAAGCTAAAGATGTTGTATATCATTTCAATAGTGGCTCTAGAATAGCATATATTTTCTTTGCAACTGCTTCTTTACTCTCCTTCTGCATGATTTAATGATAACTATATAGTTGTCCCACTAAAACCAATGTGACGATGACTACACAAGATCCCATCAGAAGCAATGTGATGATAACTACATAGTATCCCATTAGAAGCAATGCAATGATATAGTGTTCTACCTAGCATGACCACAAAAGAATTGGTGCCCCCTTTTTTCATCCTATCTAGGCGAGCACCAAGAAATTTGGGATCTCATGGAACTCGATTGGTTAGCAAAGAAAGGCATTGAGTTTCAATGGCTACAAGATTAGAATGCGTGAGATGCCACTAATATTAGATCAGCTGAAACAATGATGATAGGGATCAAAGGAAGGTAAATGGTAGCATAGGTTGAGATACCTTAACCTTCAAGGACTTTTGCCATAGTCATACCTTTGTTTGAAGATGGATGAATTGGATAAGAATATAGCATCGGGCTATGATAGAAGAATATAACATTTGGCTATGGTAGAAGGATGTAGCGTTAGGTTATGGTAGGGGTCTGGCATTAGGCTATGGTACAAGCTATTAGTAGAGTAAAACTAAGATAAAAGATGTGTTGGACTAATTGTCGAAGGATCTCAATACAACATATAATTCTAATACTTATACTAAAATAAAATAATAGCAACATTTTGCAATTACCCACATCATCATGATCCTCAGTGGTTTAGCGGTTTGCTCTCATGATATGTAATAGAACTATAAACTAGATCACGATCTATGTCCTTCGACCTATAGCCTATACGAACATATCATAGTTAATCATGGCTGAACTTCAATTCTTCAACTTACCTATCCATATCATTGCCAAACTTCACCTCTTCAACTTGCATTTCCATGGTTGAGTTCTGCTAAGTTTAGCAAGGGTAATGTGACTCCCATTTGCTCTATTTTTTTATTTAACCTGGTCCACATTGTGCTTGTTCTTGGTTGACAACTATATTGTTGATATAGGATGTAAAAAAAATAAGCCAAATTTAACCAAGTGAGGATGTATACACTGAAAGAGGAGGGTTCAGTCACAATGTTGATAAGTGAGCTAAAGGCTCAAGACTTGACTATGATCAATCATAATATATTAGAATAGACCAAAACAACTAGAACAATCTCAAAGACATTTCCAAGTGCAAGAATCATATTATAGGCTGAAATCAAAATGACTTAATATAAATTATGACCAATAAGATATGATTATTGGTTAGACAAGTGGTACAAAGTAACCATGCTGATGAACATACACAATGGAGGATAACTGACATTAATTATCAAAACCACCAACAGTAGAGGTTAAGTGTGGTGACAACTATCAGAACATGTAGTTATTATCTATTAATATAAATAAGTGGAAATGGTACTTTGTATGGACCTTTGGATAATTATTTTAATGTATTTTATTTTATTGATAAGAGCATGATATTGTCGTTAAGACACCATGTTTATCAGTTTAATTTTAACTTCTTAAATCGATTAAAAATATATAAAAAGCAGTGAGTTGGATCAAATCCATAGAGAAGGTGGTGTTTTGATTTTAAATTCTTTGATTTTTATAAAAAAAATTTTGAAAATAAAGTTAAAGTTAAAAAATAAAATTAAATAAAAAATAAAAATAAAATGGTGCTAAAAATTAAACTTGGTGCTAAGATCTACTAGTTAGATCTTAGCATCTACTTGCAATAAAAATAAAGTACAATAAAATTAAAGTACAAGAATTTAAAGAGCAAAAAAATAACATAACAAAAATAAAAGACTAAAATTTAAAGAGTAAACAATAAAATTTACATTAATTAAAATTTAATTAAAAGTTTAAATACATGAAATTTAAAAAGAACAAAAAAGAAAGAAAAATTAGGAAAGATATGATCTCGATCTCGAATCAGCATCGATGTGAAAATGGCGTAGGAGATAGCTCTTCTTTGTAGCACCCGTTGCCTTGAAGCAAACACTAACCCAAGCATAGCTCCCACCCTGGATCTTTTCCTCTCTTTGATTGAAGACACTTGATTTGATGGCCTAGGATCCTATTTATAGAATATTGGAGAGCTAGATCCTTTGCTGCTAGGCAATATGGGACTAAGAAAGTATTTGATCAACAAAATATGAAGAAATTCTAGTAAAAATTGAATTAAAAAAGTTTCTAGATCGAATTCTGTGCAGTTCCATAACTTCTAGCCATCAGATCTTGATCAAATAGTTCAAAAAATACCAAGCTCAGATCAGATTAGATTAAATTCTGACCATCCATTCATGCTTGATAATGAGATTTCGATCGTTGGATGGAGCTTTGGATGCCTTAATCACCGTCAGATCTTATATCAGTCATTGGATCAATATCTGGAGTGCTTGGAACCATCCGATCGTGCACTAGATCTCCATCTAAAATCAAATCAACATAGAAAAAGTCCACCACCATTCGATCTTCACCGACAATGACCACAGCCGTCGAATGGTGCAACACTATGCCCATGGATCATGTAGACCGACCGCATCGTAAGTCGTAACCAATTAGTGCCTATTGTTGCCATGTGAAAAGATCAAAATGCCTTGTGAGCCGTGATAGATTTTTTGTAAACCCTTTAAGGATCTTGATCTACCATGTAGCGGCTTGTGATTCACTATCTTCTGCTAAGCTAGCGGTCCATGTCTGATTTTGTAAACCGACGGGTCAGCTCCAGTGGCTGAGTCAACTTAGACGGTGTGCCAGCTAAGCTTGAACATGTCGACTGAGCTGCATTTGGTGGCTTGGCTGGACGAGCCGACTGAGCCATTTTATTTTTTAATTTTTTTCTTTAAAAATTCATATCGGATCGGTTTTAACTTTATTTTGCTCCAAACTATTTCATTGCAACTAAAAAAATAAGCTATTTTCATTGATAAATATATTTTCTAAAAATAATAAATAAAAATATTTAATTTTTAAAAATAATGATAAATTAATTAATAAATTAATATTTTTAATGGTGCATTTATAGTAATTATTACATCTTCCTACTTAACTTTACTCATCCTCGAGTAAAGAAAGAATTTAGTTTTAGATATTTTTTAAGCTTTAGAGTTTCGAATATTATCCAAATAATTTTTAAAATGGCCATTGATGTTCAGTAGAGTATAAGTGAGGTATGTCATTGGGGTATTAATACTTACCAATATTAAAATTAAGTAAAGAACATTCAACTTTTCTAAAATTTTTCTAAATTATTTCTATCTTTATCTCTGAATCATCTAAACTTTCATATAGGTAAGTATATTACTACTTCCATCCTCAATTTATTGATTTGATTTTTTTTATTCATATTATTCATTTTTTAATGTGAATATCATTGCTTACTTAAGCAACGAGATCCAGTTACTCGATGAAAAACTAATATAATTTTTTTTAACATTGTACCACTATGAGTGTCTTAATCTCTTAAGCTTTCTATTTGATCCATGTAGCAAGTCTTGAGCTAATGACTCCCAAACCAATTAGCTTTAGGATACTAGACATAAAATATTCCTCAGACTTACTAACTCGAATCAAATAGGCTACAAATTAAGACTAGCTTTATAACGAACTTCTTTGTCCTTTTCATCTTTTGATGCAAAACTCAATGCTTGCTTAGGCAAAGAGGTTCGATTACTCAGTGAGAAGTACTTAAAAATTATTTTATTTTAAGAATAATTTTTTTTATAAAAAAATATATAGTTACCCTACATAAGTCTATAAAAAGTAGACTCTTCTTTGATATTGGTAGAAAAATCAGAATTACCTAAAAAAATTATTTATGTTCTAGACTTAACTCTTTATTAGATTTTTTTAATACTTAATCCCTCAATATCTCATAAATTCTTTGATCTGTGCATCAATTTTCTTTTAAAAATGCTTAGTTCAACTCAATTCTTAAGTATAATCGGGTGTCTAAATACTAAATACTAACTTCTTCAAGAACTTTAAAAAAAATTTAAAATTTTTATTATATTCTTCTTTCTAATTTAATCGACATTGTTCTCAGTGGAGAAGAAAAAATAAAAGATATAATAAAGAATAGAAAAGAATACACCTGACTCAATATGTATTTGTGGTCCAGCATATGTTTTTGATAATTTGGGCTCTTCCTTCAACTTTATTCAAAATATTATAAAAAAATAAATTAAAAAGATAAATTAGATTAAAAAAATTAAATATTAGATTGTCTCCCAATAAGTGCTAAGTTTACTGTCTTCAGCCAGACATAAGACAACTTACCTATCGTATATCAAATATGAGATTAATAAATTCCAATGATTTTAGATTTCCAATCTTAGGAAGACAGTTTCTATCCCATTATTTATATATTTATTATTAATTATGGTAACATAGGATGTGACCCCATTCTTAAATCCTTGTTTGTTAAGAATTTCTTCTATTTGTTCTTTTAGAATGCTCATAAATTGATTTTTTGGATTAGGAGATAAATTTGATTCAATGGATACTGGAAGGGTGTGTAAAGATGGGTTTAGTTCTAGAGATAAATTAATATGATCTTGATTAAATGACTCCATTGATACTTTATTACATGCATCTTGATTTCTGTAAGAAGAACCGACTTCTAGGATTGAAGGAAATGAGACTTCAGGTTTATAGGTCTCGAGTAAATCATCTACTCTCTTCTTTTCTTTGTCAATCTTATTTAAATTAGAACTAGCATCAGTACTAGTTTCGGACTCAGATTCTTCTATGTGGTTAGCTTCAGTACTAACCTATTTCTCTAAACTTTTATTTTAGTTAGCATCAATACTAGCCTCTCTTACCTGGTCTTGGTATGAATCCATAAAAATTCTATAACTTTTAAGTCCAAAAATTATTTTAGTATTCTTAAATTAAGAATTCTTAGATGGAATATTGAATTGATGACTTGGTCCAGGTGGTTGGTGGATAATAGATGAGTTATTTATAAGAATCAATTGGCTCGATAATTAATCTAGTTCTCTCCTCATGTTAGACTCAGCTAATTATTCTATTTGAGCTTCTAATCTGGTGATGGATTATTGTTGAGTCAAGATCGATTATTGTTGATTCAAAATTAATTATTGCAATTGATTAAATCTATCATCGGCTAAATTGGTCTGTTGAGGATGTGGGTATGATGGCTGATTATAATATGATGACTGAATAAATTGACTAGGCTAACCACTATTATAGACATAGTTCTGGTATTGAGGCCTATTTTGATAATTTTGTATTGATAGAATTTGGATCTGAGACTGAGTTTGTTAGGGTACCCAAGAAAAACTAGGATGGTTTCTTCAATCTAGGTTATATGAATTTAAAAAAGGATCACTAACAGGCTTGGAGTAGCCTTGTGCAGCTTGGACTTGTTCTTGGATGAAAGATAAAAGTTGTGCAGCCATGGGACATTCACTCACATGATGGGTTAGGCTAGCATAGATTGAATAAATCTCTTGATAATTAAAAAGTGATGTGAATTGTATAGAAGTTTGTTGCCCTAGAGTTAGGAGTTGATCTAATTTCTGGATAAGAAAGTCTGCTTTATTTATCAGATTTAAGTCAGGTTTAAAACTAGATTCTGGATGTTTAAATTCATGGATCTCTATCCACTTTTGATAGAAAGATAATGAAGCATGGTTAATTGAGTTTTTACTCAAAGTTTCAAATAAGGTATAGGCTTCATCCTCACTCTTGTTCATGAATGAATCTCTACATGATGCATCTACCATTTGTTTATAATGATCTCCTAAATCCTCATAGTAAGCTTGAACTATTTTTCACTTAGACAGATCATGGTGTAGGCATTTTCTAAGAAGTTTCTTAAGTCTTTTCATGTCTCGTGAATCTATTCCCCTAAAAACTGAGCAAATCTAGTGATAGCTCACCTCATAGTGTTAGTTCGGCCTATAGGATAAAATTTTTTAAGAAATTTATTTTGTAATTTAGCCCAGGTTTGGATTGGTCTTTCTATTGTGCCAAGCTAGTACTTGGCTTTATCTTTTAATAAAAAGAGGAATAAAATTAATTTAAGAGCATCATCAGTTAAATTTTAAATTTTCACCATAGAGCATATTTCTAAAAAATTATCTAAATATTTGTAAGAATCTTCATTGGTGTTCCCATAGAAAGATGGGAGCATCAGATTATAGTCGGCTTGATCTCATGGTGGATAGCATGGATATCAGGTAACTGAATATAAGTTGATAGGTTATAAGTAGAAGAAATAAAAAATTTCTTCATTTGTCTAAGTGGTTCTCCAAAATTTTCAGTCATTTAATTATTGGGTTCAATATGATTCAGCAATTCGATTTTATGATTAGGTTCAACTAGGTTAAAAAAATGATCGCCTACCATGCAGGTATTAGTGCAACCCTAACTTGTAGTTCAAATTTTTTTAGATTTTTTATATTTTTATTATTTTTTATTATTTTATTATTTTTTAAAAAATATATTTTTTTATTTTTTATTTATTTTATTATTATTTTAAATTTAATTTAATTTAATTTTTAAAAAATATTTTATTTTATTTTATTTTTGGAGGAGAAAAGGAGAAGAAAGAAAGAAGAGTTCTAAAGAAGAGGTCCTAAGGAGTCTTAGAGCTAAGAAGAAAGAGAGAGGAATTAGGGTTAATTAGTTTTAATATTTTAGTTAGTAATCAAGTTGGACAATCAATCCTAACTAAAGATTATTCTAGATCTAGACAGCTCCTAACTACCAAGGTCATCTTCAAGCCCTCCAAATATAAGATCAGTCAATCAATTGACCATTTAAGTATAAGATTGGTGGGAATCTTCTTATTGCTTATCTTATACACCAATTATGTTTGGTCAGATAAACTAATGAAATCAATTATAAACCACCTTTCTTCGAGCTCAGTCGTTCTTGAAGCATTTTTCTTAGACACCAATTAAGTTGATTAACCCTAATCCAGTCCAACTCTTAGGATTTCTTATCCTATTGAGCTCGAGTTCCTAGGATCGATATCTAATTAATTTTAATTAAAAATTTAGATCAATACAGGATGCTGGTTGGTTGTTTGTGGACCAAGGAAGGATGATCAAATCTCCACCTTATCTTGTTTAATAGATTGTGCCCTTAAGTTGCTTTGAAATGAATATGCATAATCACTTTCAACAACGGATTCTATGCAATTAAATTAGATGCATGAAACTTAATTAAAGTTGAGATGCTCACCTTGTCTCCAGCGATCACCAAAAGAAATAAAAATAAAACTAATATGATGCATGCTCTAAGCAATTAGGATTTTTAATCTTGTCATGAAGCTTTTAATTAGATTTAAGTAAATATTTATTAATTTAATTTAAAAATAAAATAAATAATAAAAATAAAAAAGAAAAGAGATCGATCTAGGATTAGGGTTGATCTCACCAAGCAAAATTTGAAGCTTTCTCCTTGCCCTAATCTTTTATTCTTTTTCTCTCTTTTTTCTGCAAAAAAAAATAAAAAAAAGTTAGTACACTATATCTATAGAAAAATTAAAGAAATTAAAATTTTATTTATAATTAATTTTAAAAAAATTAAAAAAATTAGCATCTATGTCCTCTTCGGCAGTGGTGCCAAAAATTTGATAAGAATACGATGTTATCGTTAAGATACCATATTTATCAATTTAATTTTGACTTCTTAAATCGATTAAAAATACGTAGAAAGCAGTGAGTTGGGTCGAATCCATAAAAAAGGCAGTATTTTGATTTTGAATTCTTTGATTTTTATAAAAAGAAATTTTAAAAATAAAGTTGAAATCAAAAAATAAAATTATAAATAAAAGTAAAAATTAAATGGTATAGAAAATTAAACTTGATACTAAGATCTACTAGTTAGATCTTAGTATTTACTTGCAATAAAAATAAAGTGCAATAAAATTAAAGTATAAGAATTTAAAAAGCAAAAAAATAAAATAATAGAAATAAAAGACTAGAATTTAAAGAGTAGAAAATAAAATTTATAATAATTAAAATTTAATTTAAATTTTAAATACATGAAATTTAAAAATAGCAAAAAAGAATTAGAAAAGATGTGATCTCGATCTCAGATCGACATCAATATGAAGATGGCATAGGAAACAGCTCTTCTTTGCAGCATCCATTGCCTTAAAACAGCCTCTAATCCAAGCATGGCTCCCATCCTGGATACTCTCTTTGATCGAAGATACTTGATTTGATGGCTTGGGGTCCTATTTATAGAATATTGGAGAGCTGGATCCTTTGCTGCTAGGCAATGTGGGACTAAGAAAGTGTTTGATCAGCAAATTATGGAGAAATTCTAGTAAAAATTAGATTAAAAGAGTCCCTGGATCGAATTCTATGTAGTTCCATAAGTTTTGGCCATCAGATCTTGATTAAATGATCTAAAAAATATCAAAAATCAAGTTTTAAAAGCCCAGATCAGGTTGGATTAAATTCTGACCATCCATTCATGCTTGATGATGAGATTTCAATTATTTGATGGAGCTCTAGATGCCTTAATCATCGTCGGGTCTTATATCAGCCATTGGATCAATGTCTGGAGCACTCAGAACCGTCCGATCATGCATTGGATCTTTGTTTGAAACCAAATCAAAATAGGAAAAGTCCACCACCGTCTGATCTTCATCAGCAACGACCATAGCCATCAGATGGCACAACATTGTACCTATGGACCATGTAGACCGACCGCACCGTAAGCCGTGACCAATTAGCACCTGCTGTCGCCACGTGAAAAGACCAAAATGTCCCGTAAGCCACGATAAATTTTTGTAAACCCTTTAAGGGTCTTGTTCCACCATGTGGCGGCCTATGATTTGCTGCCTTCTACTGAGGTGGCGGTCCACACCTAGTTTCGTGGACTTACGGATTGGCTCCTATGGCTGAGTCAGCTTGGACGGCACACCGATTGAGCTAGGACGTGCTAGTTGAGCTGCATTCAATGGCTTGGCTGAGTGCGCCGGCTTGGCTAGGCTCGTCGGCTTGGTTGGGCAAGCGGGCTTAGCCATTTTATTTTTTTAATTTTTTTTTAAAAATTTATATCAGATCTGTTTTAACTCTGTTTTGCTCTAAATCTATTTTGTTACGACCAAAAAATAAGCTCTTTCCATTGATAAATATATTTTCTAAAAATAATAAATAAAATATTTAATTCTTAGGAATAAAGATAAATTAATTAATAAATTATTATTTTTAATGGTGCATTTATGGTAATTATCACTTATCTTAGTTTATCATAAGTTATATCGTAGAAATAGATATAACTTAACTTACCTCTGTTGCATAACTCAATGCTACATCTCTATCCCTATTCACAACCATCTTCTTCGACTAGTAGTAATGCAATGGCAAAAGTTCTTAAGGTTAAGACACCTAAATCCATAGTACTCTTTATTCTCCTTTATATCACCATCAACCTTCTAGCTGATCTGATGCTGGTGGCATATCTACACGCATCTACACTACTCATTTAGTTTGTGACCACTCGCTTTTAGCACATTCAGATAGGACCTCAAAGAGTCCCATGGCATGTAAAAATGAGACGAAAAGAACAAAATGAATATTAGATCATTTATGACCATTATTATCATGATAATAGAAAATAGGGATTTTAAAAGGAGTCCATATATGAGATATTAGGATTATTAAAATAGAAAATTTATGAAAAGATTTACTGCAAATACCAATCTCTCTCTAAGTATAGAGTATAAGGTGTATAAGCTTGGGTCACATTAGGGTCAAGTCCCGTAAAGCACAAATTTAGTTACAGTGATATTTTGATCTAAAAATTTGGTTATAAATAAAAAATTATTTATATTTTTATTTCAAATAGGGATAATTTATTTGCATTTTAAATAAGGTACTATTAGCTTTGAATATTATACTAAAAGAGTAATGCATAGAAGGTTACCTATATTGTAGTGGTTATGAAGGCCAACTATTTCGTTATACTAGTTATAATGTACACATAGACGAACATGAGCTCTAGGTTACTTAATTAAAATCTTAATCCTAAAAAACCTAAAAAAAATTAATATTTTTATTAAATTGGGTTTCTCATGAAGTCCATCAACATAAAAAAAAAGCTTTTTTTTAGAAGTTTAGTATTTTTCAAGTCCTTTAAAACGATAGCTTTTCTAGGAATTTTGATAGGTTAATCCATTTTGTTATTAGGACAAATTACTCTTAGAATACAAAATCACATGTAGCACCTAGATTTTTAGTTATCAAGATAAAAGACCTTACAACTCAACTAATGATTGATTTGGTGTTTTCTCACTTATTTAGTGATGATTATGGTCTCTAATTTTTTGTTACTAAAATATGCACTCTTTAAAGAAATGAAGAGAGGTCAACATATCATCCATCTAAACAATTTGTGATACAATAAAATAGGAAAACTAAAGCATGATCATTATTACTTTACTAGTTGCAATCAAGTTTGGATTTGGCCTAAATGGATTCGGGTCATACACAGGTCCACTTATTTAACTTGTTTGATTATTTGGGTCGGTTTAGGTTCTAACCTTCTACCCTCTTCAAACTCTTTAATCTATTAATTAAAACGGTTATGCCCCAAACCCAACACCTAGATCGACCATGTGATATGATCGCACGAACTCTAGAGCAATACCCTAGAGATCATGTAAGGCCTAAAATAAATATAAAATTTAAATATTCTAAAATAACCAAATAAATATCAAACATATCAACCAAGTCGATCCAGCAAAATAAATAATCAATTTATTCAATTACAAATTTTCAAATATCCAATAACAAAAGTACTAAGGATTTTGATACTTGATTTCTCATCCAATCCCATCCAAACTAAGCTTCTTGATGCTCTGAAAAAAAAATATAGGGATATGAGCTTTTTTAGCTCAGTAAAAATCACTGTACATATACACTAAAATAATAGATATATTAAAAATATCAATAAGCATATCAAGATGAAATTATGAAAACTCATAATACATCTAAAATAACTTAAATACTGGCATAAACATGCATTGAGTACATAGTCAAGAAATAGATCATCGCATGCCATCAAGTAGAGTCTTTTCTTCAATAATACTCTCTCCAATTTTAATATTTATTTTCTCTTTTCATAATTTCAATTTGTTAACATTTAACTTTTTGGCTTTGCACTAATCAAGACCATGCGATCATCTTTATCAGATTGAATTTTCTTGATTTTTCTCAGATCAAATTTTCATGATCTTTTTCAAATCAAATTCTTATGATCTTTCTTGGATCAATTCCTATATGTAAGCATGTGAGTGCTGTCCCAAGCATAAGCTTCTGACCGACTATTCCTCAATCTTTATCGAATCAAATTTTCATGATTTTTATTAGATTGAATTCCCATACATAAGCACGTAGAAGTTATTCCATGCACATGATGAGGCTAGTCTAAACCATATCGTTTCTATTCAATTATTATATGTTAATTTCATCATATCAATTCCAGTTGATAGTATGATCAAGATAATTATATCATGTCTATATAATCATACCATCAATCACTAATATATATATAGAGCTGGACTAGGCTCCGCTCGATCGAATCTCAGTCCATATCTGATCGGATCATCGATAGTTAGATCAGCATACATCTATACGCACGCACCTTAAAAGGCATACCTGAAAAAAATAGGTGTGCACCAGTGCTTAAAAAAAATTTCAATTTTTTCAGGCATCCTGAAGGCACCTTCAGGATGCTTGAAGGCCCAAAAAATAAAAAAATTCAAAAAAACCATAAACCCTAAAAAAAATAGAAAGAAGGTGCCTTCTTTTCCTTTTTTTTTAGGTGCCTGCGCCTGCATTTTTTCTTTCATTTCAGATGCCTGTGCCTATTTTTTTTTTAGATTTTTTTAGGCATAGGTGCCTATTTTTTTTTCAGATTTTTTTTTCAAGCGCAGGCACCTTTTTTTTTTTCAAGCGCAGGCGCCTATTTTTTTAGCCTGAAGGCATGCCTTTTCAGATACGTTATTTTTGGTGTGCTAATCCAACGGTTAGAGATCTGACTGGATATGAACTAAGATTCGATCAAGCGGAGCCCAGTCTAGCTCTATATATATATCAATGTATGTACATATGTATGTATATGTATGTATATATATGTGAATGTATATATATGTATCAATATATATATATGTATGTATGTATGCATATATATATATATATATATATATATATATATATATATATATATATATATATATATATATATATATATATATATATATATATGTATGTATATATGTATTTATATATATATATATAAATACATACATACATATATATATACATACATTCATACATACATACATACATATATATACATATATCCATATATACATATATATATCACTACTACAAAAAAGGGCTACGACAGCGGTTTTCTAACCGCTGCTACTACGGCCATCGCCGTAGCTCTATGGCAACAGTTGTTACAGCGGTTGTTAGAATCGTGTAATAGATAGCCTATTGCAGTAGTTTATAAACTGCTGTAATAGATCAATCGATGGCAGTGGTTATGTAACCGCTGCTATAGGTTACATAATCGCTGCTATAGATAATCTATAGCAGTAGTTTCTTAACCGCTGCCATAGGTCTAATGCAGTGGTTGGCACCATTTGCATCAAAAATCTATGGCAGCGGTTGGCATGGATATGATAGCGGTTATAAAATCACTATCGTAGATTTTGAATAATTAAAAAAATAAATTTTTATTTTTTTATATATTTTACTCGATAAATATAGATATATAACATAAGAAAATATAATAAACATAAAAAATATTCTAAAATACTAAATTTTTATCACCAAATAAAATATATTATAATATTTTTTAAAAAAAATAAAATACATCAAAAGTCTCCTAAATCTTCATTATTGTCGTCGTCGTCATTGAAAGTGGAAGCTGGAGTTGGAATACGGGCCAACATATCCTCGAAGCCCATGACTCCAAAATACATGCTGAGCATCGACATCATGTCTCTCACGATGCCCTCCAGATTAGATGCATGCTTCTTAGCCCAATCTATCCACATCGCAGCATGATCTGCCTATGCCAATGCCTTCTCAAGCTCCTCCCGATTGACGACATCGAAAGTCTATGTGGAGATGCTCACCTCGGATCAGTGGCTCATCGGCACGTGTCCAGGCCTGCATCAGATCCTCCCAGAGTGCTCAGGCCTTAAGACCTGAGACAGATGGTCATGGGGCCTAGAGGTATCCAGGCCCTCGCAAGCGAGTACATCTAACTAATCTTATAATTATAAATTGAAATAAAATTTTATAAGAAATGCTATAATACTAATGATATGTACTAATATATTTAATACTTATAAAAATATGCTCGATCGCAGCATTCATTGGCCTGTCCGTCTTATTCGTGCGATTGGATTGAAAGATATCACTATGACTGGACATCACTCCATCTCTCATCAGCTATAATAAAGAATAAATTTATCAGAAAGATGATAAAAAATATGAATTTAATTTATCTAGTAAGATTTAGAATTAATTACCTCTCTATACATACGACTGGCCATAGACTCACGGTCTAAAGTGTACATATACTCCTGGGCTGCATGGTTCTTTCGATTCTGATGGATCGTAGCCTAATAAGTATTCAAATAAATAATAAATATTTAAAAAATATTTAAATAAACTTTTAATCATATTAAAAAATTTAAAAGTTAGGAATTTTATCTCGAACTCCTGGCTCTTTTAGTGTCTAACCATCCTCTCCTGCTGACTCGGAGGACAGTCCTGTATCCAAAAAATAAACTCCTTTAGAGTATCTCATCGGTGCTCAAGCCATTCTCTATGGAGCTTGACCTTGTAATCCTAATATAACTCTTCGATCTTCTTCAGTTGGGCATCTCGAGCCCTCTCGTGATCGAAGAAGTCATACCTCTTCTGCACAAATTTATCAAAAATCAGTTACAAAATTATTCTAATCAAACATATATAGTGTAAACATATAAAATACATAAATATAACTAAGATGCACATACTTACCCATATCTCCTTCCATACCCGATCCCTGACGGCAGCATCCATCAAACGCTAGTCTCTAGGCTCTTTGTGAATGATGTCCGACCGTCTCATAAGCACTCCAAAAAAGAATGCATCTCCCACACGGTCTTTCCTACTAGCCTCCCCTCCGCATCGTAATAGACCATCACCTGATGCTGGCGGTTTCACACGTGTGCCATACGTGTGGGACCGCAAAATGTCCAACTGGATGATGCACCTACAATGCAATTATGTTATGCAAATATATAAGTGTACAAATACCATATAAAAAATAAAGTTATGCTAATATAATAAAAACGTACACTCAGATGCTTGCAATGGTAGAGGCTCAGCTGCCGGTGGAGTAGATGTCATCGGTGGAGTAGATATCGACGATAGAGGTTCCTGAGCAGGTGATGTTGAGGTGGATGGAGAATGCTGCGACTGCTCCTTGGATGTTGAACTGCTTGTAACACACCGAGGGACAGGGATGAAAGCTAGATAGCATTTCGGTGCCATCATGACCTGCAACGTTAATGAACATTAATCAATATAACATCGTGACATATCACATTCTATCGTTCGAAAGCCGAGCTAACTCCGTGCCTGAGACATCTGGCTAGGATCCTCCCCTAGCCGGCTCGATCATGGCCCAAGCCGGCTCGGCTGCATATTCGAGCTGGCTTGGCTGTGTGACATCTCTCGATCTTCCTCTCTCTCTCTCTCTTGATCTCCCTCGTCAGTGAGGCCGGACCTCATCCCTCCCTCTCTCACTCTTTCGATCTCCCTCGCCAGCAAGGCCAGACCCCATCCCTCCCAGTGATGCCGGTGAGGCTAGACCCCCTCCCTCCCTCTCTCGCTCTCTCACTCTCCCACTCTCCCTCTCTCGATCTCCCTCATCGATGAGGCCGGACCCCCTTCCTCCCAATGATGGCGGCGAGGTCGGATCCCTCCCTTCCTCTCTCAAGTACAAACCCGTTGGGTATTCGAATTTGGATCCAATATCAGTAATTAAAATTGGGTCTAGATCTGAATATCCAGATTTCGATCCAAATCTAATTCATTGATAGATCTAGTCCACAGCTGCCGACACGGCACGATCCAAGACTACTACCATGGCACGGCTCAAAAACTATGGCATGTAGATAATTATAATATTTATAATAAATATTTATAATATTTATTATAAATATTATATAAATTATTATAAATATACATGATTAATAAATAATACTATAAAATTAAAAAAAATTATACCTGTGGCTATAGAGAGTGGGTCGCATCGAAAGCTCCAAAGGTCGCCGACGATGATGCTAGAGGAGAACGACGGCACTTGAGATAACCTACGAAATAAAAGCAAGATAATGAGATAGAGAAGAGAGAAAAAGAGGAAAGAGAGAGAGAGAGTAGGGGCAATCGGGGATGGAGGGCCAGGGGGCATAGTGACGAGGAGGCCAAAGGAGGCTTCGCACTCGGCCAGGGGAGGGTCAGAATGGTGGTGGTGGGGAGGGTGCAATTTTGCGGGGGCCGAAGGAGGGTGGAGGGGAGCTCGCCGGAAGGAAGATTTGTTTTCGCATTGGAGCCAGGAAGGATGAGTGTGGGGGAGGGGTTTCACGGGGGCCGACGGAGGGTCGAGGGTGGATGGGGGTTTCGTCGGAGCGGAGATTTTATTAGGGGGTCAAGGGAGGGTCGGATGAGGGTTCGCCCGGAGGGGGGTTCACTGGGGACCGAGGGAGGGTCAGATGGGGGCGGGAAGGGGTTTCGCGAGAGGCGAGCAAGGTGGAGGGGGGTTCGCTGGAGGGGGTTTCGTAGGGGGCTGAGGAGGGTCGGATGGGGGTTCATCGGGGGGATTTCACCGGGGGTCGAGGGAGGATCGGATGGAGGGGTGGGGGGGCAGGGGGGGTGGCGGATGGTGGGGAGGGGCGGCCAGGGATGGGGGCGAAGAGGGAGGGGGAAGAGGGGCGGTATCGACCGAGGGGAAGGAGGGGTGACGTCGGTCGGGGGGGAGGAGGGTCGACGCCGACCGGGGGGAGGAGGGTCGACGCCAACCGGGGGGGAGGAGGGGCGACGCCGGTCGGAGGGGGAAGGAGCCTCACCGACGATGAAGAGGAGGGGGAGAGAGAGAGCGAGAGAGATCGAGCGTGCATGGAAGGAAAGAAAAAATTTGAAGATTTTTAACCTAACCTACAGCAGCAGTTATCGAACCGCTGGCATAGATCTATGATAGTGATTATCGAACTGCTGCCATAAATCTATGCAACTGTTATCCAAAATTACTGCCATAGATATACGACAGTGGTTCTGTAACCGCTGCTGTAGATCTATAGCAGTGATTTTTGATAACTGCTGCCATAGATGTGAAATATTTTTTTTCTTATTTTTTTTCTAAATATTATATAATTTTAAAATTTAGTACCCATCTTCATCATTCATTATCTAAATAATTATCATTAGAGTGTCATCATAAAGATCGCCTCAATTTGATGGCCCTAGCTTCATCGATCAGAAAAATTTGATTTCGATGATCACGAACGATGATGCGATGATTTGATAGATGAAGATCTTCGATGGATCCAAAACCTACAATGATGATCTCGATGATGTTTGTAGCATACTATTAAAGTTTCACTTCAATCATGATCAATTTAGTATAGAATGATTTCGACCGTTAAATTAGAAATAAGCGATCAAAGGATTAAACGACATTCAATTATGAGATGATTTTTAGTTAAATGATCTTTATTATAATTTTAAATATTTTATACAGTAATGATAGCAAAATTTAATTCATTTTCATATAAACTATTCATGTTAAGTAGATATTGCAAAAGCACGAGCATAACAATCAGTGAAGTTTCAGAATGGTTATTAGGAGACGTATAGTTTTAGATCGTTCTTCATCTCATGAGTTGAATTTTATAACCACCATTATAAAAAATGATTAAAATAGTAGTCAAGATCATTTATAAAAAAAATTATCTCATAATTGGATACCGTTTGGTCCTTTAATCACTCGTTTATCATTTAACGGCTGAAACTAATCTATACTAAATTGACCGAGATAATAATATCCAATTGAAGTGAAAATTTGATAGTATGCTATAAATATCATCGAGATCATCATTGTAAGTTTTTGGATTCATCAAAGATCTCCATCTATCAGATCATCGCATCGTTGTTCGTGATCGTCAAAATCGAATTTTTTTGATCGATGAAGCTAGGGCCATCGGATCGAGGCGACCTTTTGCGAAGACACTCTAATGATAATTATTTAGATAATGAACAGTGAAGATGAATATTAAATTTTAAAATTATATAATATTTAAAATATATATATATATATATGGCAGCGGTTACAATTAATCACTGTCATAAATTAGATTATAGCAGTGGTTCCTACTAACCGCTGCTAT